>OY723388.1:29794563-30292063 GCA_963210295.1 Ophion ellenae
CGCGACAATTTCTTTTTTTAGCGTTCTACTTCCGGTCCCCCGCTTATGAAAAGTCAAGCATCGTCCCGAAGAACCCTAAAGGATACAGATCCTTTTTCAAACGTATACACGTACAGTGAAGTTGAACCTCAAAGTTTTAACAAGTGCATCGTTTTTATCTTAAAAAAAAAAAAACAAAAAAAAACAAGTAATTGAAATCGCATGTATCCCAGCTTTTAGCAAAACATCGTGAATTGACAATAAAAATCCACCTCGATTCGTGATTCTCCATGTGAAACTGCGTCGTCCGTTTCGAATTGTTTTCCTCGAAACCTGAGTTGAACTCGCGAAAACATCGAGAGGAAAAAAAAAACAACATCCTCGGACGTTCGCCGGAGAGCGAAACGACGAAAGAGAGAACATATTGTTTCTCACGTAAAAACGAAACGATTCAATACCTGATTGATACTCGGAGTCCAATGACCGATTGATACTCGTAAAAGAAAGTATGAAGGATAATTACAAGAACGTATCGCGACCGGAAGTAGAGAGCGCTTGTACTGTATGCGTTGAAGAAGCACGATCACGCGTCTGGTCTTGTTCGATCGTTCGGGGGACCTCACGTGCGATCGCCTCTCTGCTCGCCATTCTCGTTGGGATTTGCCGCAGGAATAATCTCATCGCTTGTCGCGAGTCCACGCTGAGCCGGAAGTTCGACGTCCGCGATTCTCTGCCTCTTGGTCTCGGGTTGTTCCTCGATTTTTCGCGGCACCACGTGGGCGTTCATGTGCGCGCGCAAGTTTCGCCTGAGGACGAATTCGCAGGTGCAATAGGTGCATCGAAACAGATGGGACTCGACGTGCTGATCGAAGTGGGCGCGAAGTATCGTTTTCGTGGGAAACTTGACGTCGCACATCATGCAATGCATGAGTTCCTGGGGAGGCGTGTGTATCTGATTGTGATGATGGAGAACGGCGGAGACCGAGTAGAGATTGACGTTGCAGCTGGTACATTGGAAGTACTTCCGCGGCTGGAACAACTTCTGTTGAAGGTTGGTCGTTGGCTCTTTCGCGCACTCCGTGTTGCTCGTCCTCTTGTCCTGAAGACTTTTTCTCACTGGCAACAAGCGCGACTGGAACAATTTTTTTCGCGCTTTTCGTTGCTTCGTACCCGCGTGATTCTTGCGTCTCTCCTCGTCCGAGCTGTCGGACGATATGACGATGACCCTCGCGCCGAAAGTGCCGTTCGCCGCGTGAATACCCTGGCAGGCGCTCGAACAATCGTCGAACTTCTTGTCGTAACATTTTTTCACGGTTATCAGCTGTTTCGCCGGCCGCGCGAATTTTTCGTCTCCTTGCATCTCAACGAAGCGTTCTCGAGTGGCGCCGGAAGCCGGTGCCTGGATCGCGTCTCGATTCGCCAGTCGATGATCCTTTATGTCGTCGGGAATTTCCGGCTGGACGTCAGTGCGATGAAGATCATCGCGGACGTCCATTGGCTCTTCCTCGTCCCTGCCGATTACGGTCTTCGACGCTTCGTTCGCGTTTTCGTCGAATCTTTCACTCTCCACAACTTCCTCACCGATGCTGAGGGAATTCTCAATCGACATGGGATCCTCCGCGTTTCCGTAACGCACCTCCGATACTTCGATTCCGATACCTGCGGATTCTCGTCCATTGACTTTATCCGGCAAACTCGTAGCCTCGGCAAAATCGCCGTTGCACGGCAGAATCGTCTCACCCGCGGGCGTGCAACTCTCGAACTTCCAGATCCCTGTCTCCACATCGTTCAGTTTTCCAGTTTCCGAAATTGCACTCTCCTCAGCATCGGGAAAATCGCGATTGTTCGTCTCCGCAGGTACAAAATATTTGCACCCCTCGACGCGGTCGCCAGACTCGGAACTTTCCCGCGGAATATTTATCGCCTCGTTGGCTCCCGATTTTTCTTCCCGATCAGAGTGGCGGTCGAGTTTGAGATCTTTCTGCTCTCGCCGCTCCTCCGGGACGGAGTTTTCTTCCTCATCTTCGGATCCTGATCCTTTGATCTCTGGGTCTTCCGGCTCTTCCATCACGATTACCAACCTCGCGCTGCCGTCGGAGTACTCGGGCTGAAAAATTTCCCGCTTCGGCGTGTCGGCGCTCTCCGTCGTGACATTTTCCCCAGGCGAGCCTCCATGCAATTTTGCCTCTGTGGCGTGGTTCTCGGCTCGCTCTGCCTCTTCGGCAAACTGAGGGAACCTAAAAGGAAGAAAAAACGATTAATTCACCTGTAATTCTGCCTCCCGTCGGTTTGAAAACTTACAACGAGCATCTAACGTTCGCCTGTGTGTCTTTTTCATCGCCGTGGTTAGGAAATTCTTCATTGATGTTCGCTCGATCCCAACAGGCACCTCCGTCGATTATTTCTTCCACGAGGACCGGTGTGGCTTCTCGGATCTTTCTCAAGGTCGTACGAATGTCGGGAAGTTCCGTCTGCCTCGTAGTCTCCTGTTTTCTTCTGAAGGCGTTCTCCACCTCCCTCTTCACTTCGTCCGAGATGTACTGTATCTCGTAATCCGAGTCGTCTATGCACCATACTTTTTCGATCTTTTTGTTCGCCGATTGGATCTGCTTTTTGAAGCAGTCGAAGGATTCGACGAGAAAAATGCACTTTTTGCAAATCATGTGGGGCAAGCCATCCCGCCTGTTTATCTGCGAAGGTAATTCGAAACGAAAAGCGATGCAAGATTGTCGAGAACGGAGAGAGGCAACGGTACAGAGACGCGAAGCTTTGCTCACCGTTACGTCGCTGATGTTCGTTATTTTGCTCGTCAAACGCGCGGTATCGGAAGTATCGGAAAAAAGAGAGATCAACTCTCCGTCCGTGCTCAAGCAAGTGCGGCAAATATTTTCCGTCGTTGTCGTAGACATTTTTCTCGAATAACGAGTTTTCTACGCCGAGTTCGCGGGAACAAGAATACGTACCAGGGAAGAAAATTCAGATTCGCACGCGCGCGTTTTTTTTCTTCTTCAGGCGAAGGTGAGAAACATGCTCTGTGGGTGTTTCATTCGAAACGATGAATCGAACGGATTCTTCGCGATTTTTCACGGATAAAGATTCAAATATTTTCCGCGTATACGCGCAGTCTCGAGGCTTTTAATCGTACGTTTAAAACAAAGAACAATTGAAGATTCTAAATCTCGTTTGTATTTGTTTTTTGCGTCGGGGAATGTGACGGTACTGCCACCTTCACCACCTTCAACATCGAAGCACTTATCGACGGAGCGATGAAACGAACCGAACGGTGCCGACAATTGATACTAAAGAAGTATCGAACGACACGAAGTAGGTTGATTGTTAGATTTATTAGGGCCATGTGTCACACCGACCAAGCGGTTACGAGTGCGAGAGAAATAGATGTTTACAGATTCCCAGTGTTCTCCTAAACGATCGATTAAAAAAAAAAGAATACGTAAATTATGATAAGCAAATCTACGTATTTTTTCTCAAATTCGGAGAATTTGAGAGGCAGCCAGCTGTTCGTCTATCTAGTTAACGTCGTTTGGCAAAGTTTCGACGAGATCTGAAGAGCCGTTTCAGAGATTTTTGGGTATCTACAATTTTCTACCATACCGACCGCGATAAGGTGTCATTCCGTCTTAAGGCGAAGTGGAAGACATACTAAGTGACATGTGAGTGCAAGAGAGATAGTTGAAATTGTCGAACAGACATTTCTCAAAAATAAATAATATTTAAGGGGTTAGGCCACAGTAACGAGTATAAAATCATGTGCGAATTTAACGACTTTTTTCGTTTGAAAAAGTGATTCACTCATAAAATTAATTACACATCTATTTAGTATGAATATCAAGCTGTAGAAAATATATACATCTTTTTTTTCGATGTAGAAAATGGCCGACTACTAATATTTTCTTTTGTTATCTTTTTTTAGGCGCTCCGTGGCGTGACATTTAGCATCTACAATTTTTAACCTAGAACAAAAAACAAAAATTCTCGTCAATCTACATTAGAATACCTAGAGTGGTACGTACGGAATTTAAAAAATATTGTTTTATTAAAAAATTGTAGGTATTTCGATAAATTTTCAGTGAAAATTTTTGTATAAAACTGCTCATAAAATGAATAGTTTTCGATTCATCAGAAATTCCGTACGTCCTTCTCTGCGAAATACAATTAGGTACATAACATTTAAATTTGAAGTAAATTGAGTGAACATTCTTGAAGTCATTTGTCACGCCAATTGGAAAAAAAGCTGTTTCGAGAAAAACGCGTTTAAAGTTTTAGGTATCTATGGCCGTGTCGAGGTAGGCTTACGTTATACGCTCAAAGTCGGTGAAAAAAAAACGTCTTGCTATAAATCGAATAGTAACTTATTATTATGATGTCAAAGCACCGTTTTATCGAAAAAAAGAAATCGATTTTTTGTAAATTCTACTTTGGCCTTGCCCCTTATTGCAAACGAAAACCGTCAAGCTCTGCGTCAGGGAATTCTGCAGAGCTTGACGCTTTATTATTCCCAAAATAACTTAAGCATCTATGAGGAAACTGGGTTGGAAAGTTTGTGGGGTTACGTTGATCTTGTACATGCCGTTAAATAAAGTTCATGGTTTGTTATCGTAAAAATATATTTCATTGGTCTACAATTATCCTCGGCGCCCAAAGTCCTACAGGAAAAGTGCGGATAGCGCCATCTCACTGATCGTACGGCAAAATGCGAAGCGGAAAGCTTGCGTCCTCCGGCTGCTCGACAGATGGCGGTAGTGTGCGAATTCCGCAATGAAGTTTTTTTGCAAGATCTGTGCGATCTGTGCACAGGGTTTACTAATCCCAAAGTTATTTATTTTATTAATATAAAGAAAATAAGTAAGTTTCAACGTTTTTTTTTGCCACGAGTGCGATTTTTTATACGAATTACACCCGTATTCATAATTGTTTCTTAAGAAATAAGGTCTCCTTGTTCTTTGTTCTGAACAAAAAATAAGGAATAAGGATTCCTCAAGGTACATCTATGAATACGGGTGTTAGGCAGCCACTCTATCAGGGAGGCTAGAGTGGGAGGAGTCCGATCTCTTATGGCATGGAGGCTAGAGTGGGAGGAGGCCGATCTGTGCATTTCAAAGTGGCTAAAAAAATGTGGTCAGACCGGGATGGCGCCACTATCTCTAAAACCTCGAGCACGAAGCAGAGTATCGATGTCGTGTAAGAAAGATGGAAGAGGATCGAATACGCATCCCAGCAAGCAGTGCAGCGAGATCGCGCGCAAAAGTTACCCCCTCAGTGGCCTCTTACGCGCCCATCACACAATCATAGTAGCGCGTGTCCGTGAGCGAGCGACGCTCGGACATCTTCGGAAAGAGCCGAGCGCGCCGACGTTTCCCGACCGCTCCTTCGGCAGCTACACCAACACATGGACGCCGAGCTCGTTCATGTGCGGCCAAGCCGAAACGAAGGCTTCAAGGGAAAAAGCAATGTGAGCACGACTCGCGCGTGACGTCACCCGACGGAACGCGCGAGGCTTTTAGATGATTTCGATGCTTATTAAGCTCTTGATTCTCTGCGTTATCAATGTATACAAAAAAATGTATCGCGCACCCTGATCGCTTATTTTTTTGGTTTATACGTTAATTTAAATATAATTATGAATCCAAATTACAACTTATTTATCTTCTAAAAAATTGTTTACACTCTACTCACACCCGTCCTTATGCCAAATAAATTATAATTAATAAAAGTAAGCGGAAATATATTTATATTCGTATTTTTATATTAATTCTCATAGTTTCATCAAACGATAAAACATTATCCCCAAAAGCAAGCCAATCAACCATCCGGCCGCGAATCGTCAGTACCAGAAAGTGTATATTCTACAAGCGATGGGATGGTCCCGTTGGTAGCGTTCCTGGCTTCGGTCCGCAGAAGCGTAGGATCGTTCCTCGCGCTCAGTGCTTTTTTTAAAATTATTATCACTATTAATTCTTGTTTGATTAGTTATTTTTATTAAGTTATCATTATTATTTTTATTAGTTATCTTTTAGTGCCGAAAAATTTATCGCACACTCCGACCGCTTATTTGATTAGTTTGTACGTTAATTTGAATGTAATAATAAATCTACATTACAACTTATGTATGTTTTAAAAAATTGTTCGCGCTTTACTCACACCCGTCTCTATGCCAAATAAATTGTAATTCATAAAAGTAAGCGCCCTGTCATTTTGGTCAACCGGTTGTACAAGACAGTTGAGTCAACGTAAAAGTTCAACGGTTGAATTTGGACAGCTTCTCAACTGTTCATCTTTGAAAGTCGACCATCCTGCGTTTTCTGTGGATGCAGGGAGGCTAGAGTGGGAGGAGTCCGATCTCTTATGGAGAGACTTGAAAAAAGTGGTTACAAAAATGTGGTCATACCGGGATGGCGCCACTATTGCTAAGACGTCGAGAAGTGAGCTGCGTTTGACAGAGACGGAACAAGTAAATAATGAGAAGTGAACTGTGCGTAAGGCAGCATGATACTTGAGAAGTAGGCTGCGTGCGAGAGAGATGCAAAATGATATATAGCCAGCATGGAGGCTAGAGTGGGAGGAGGCCGATCTGTGCATTTCAAAGTGGCTACAAAAATGTGGTCAGACCGGGATGGCGCCACTATCTCTAAAACCTCGAGCACGAAGCTGAGTATCGATGTCGTGTAAGAGAGATGGAAGAGGATCGAATACGCATCCCAGCAAGCACTGCAGCGAGATCGCGCGCAAAAGTTACCCCCTCTCTAGCCTCTTACGCGCCCATCACACAATCATAGTAGCGCGTGTCCGTGAGCGAGCGACGCTCGGACATCTTCGGAAAGAGCCGAGCGCGCCGAAGTTTCCCGACCGCTCCTTCGGCAGCTACACCAACACATGGACGCCGAGCTCGTTCATGTGCGGCCAAGCCGAAACGAAGGCTTCGAGGGAAAAAGCAATGTGAGCACGACTCGCGCGTGACGTCACCCGACGGAACGCGCGAGGCTTTTAGATGATTTCGATGCTTATTTAGCTCTTGATTCTCTGCGTTATCAATGTATACAAAAAAATGTATCGCGCACCCTGATTGCTTATTTTTTTAGTTTATACGTTAATTTAAATATAATTATGAATCCAAATTACAACTTATTTATCTTCTAAAAAATTGTTTACGCTTTACTCACACCCGTCCTTATGCCAAATAAATTATAATTAATAAAAGTAAGCGGAAATATTTATATTCGTATTATTATATTAATTGTCATAGTTTCATCAAACGATAAAGCATTATCCCCAAAAGCAAGCCAATCAACCATCCGGCGAATCGTCAGTACCAGAAAGTGTATATTCTACAAGCGATGGGATGGTCCCGTTGGTAGCGTTCCTGGCTTCGGTCCGCAGAAGCGTAGGATCGATCCTCGCGCTCGGTGCTTTTTTTTTTTTTTAATTATTATCACTATTAATTCTTGTTTGATTCGTTATTTTTATTAAGTTATCATTATTATTTTTATTAGTTATCTTTTAGTGCCGAAAAATTTATCGCGCACTCCGACCGCTTATTTGATTAGTTTGTACGTTAATTTGAATGTAATAATAAATCTACATTACAACTTCTGTATCTTTTAAAAAATTGTTTGCGCTTTACTCGCACCCGTCTCTATGCCAAATAAATTGTAATTCATAAAAGTAAGCGCCCTGTCATTTTGGTCAACCGGTTGTACAAGACAGTGGAGTCAACGTAAAAGTTCGACGGTTGAATTTGGACAGCTTCTCAACTGTTCATCTTTGAAAGTCGACCATCCTGCGTTTTCTGTGGATGGTTGACTCGATGGTTAACTCGGCGGTTGATTGGATGGTTGACTCGACGCAATATACTTAATGATTAATCAAATTATACTGTCTTGATAATTAAATTGATGATTTGCGGAGAATTGAGTCATCAAACACTGGGGGGGGGGGGGGGGGGGGAATATCCGCAGCAGATTGTGCGACGGAGTGAGACAACCATCCAGCGAAAACAAAATGGCCGCGGTTAAACAACCGTTGAATCAACCATTGGGATTTTTTTTACGGTCGACTTTATAGTTGTAAAGCTGTCCAAATTCAACCGTTGATTATGTCGGTTGACTTTGCAGTTGCCAAAATTGCTAGCGCGGAAATATATTTATAGTCGTATTATTATATTCATTCTCGTAAGTTACGATTCGCGGCCGGATGGATGTGGCTTGTTTTTGGGGATAATGCTTTGTCGCTTGATGATAGTATATGATAATGAATATAATAATGCGAATATAAATATATTTTCGCTTAGTTTTTATGAATTACAATTTATTTCGCATAGGGACGGGTGTGAGTAAAGCGCAAACAATTCTTTAGACGATAAATAAGTTGTAATTTAGATTTATTATTAAATTAAAATTAACGTACAAACTAATCAAATAAGCGGTCGGAGTGCGCGATAAATTTTTCGACACTAAAAGATAACTAATTAAAATAATAATGATAACTAATAAAAATAACTAATCAAATAAGAATTAATGGTAATCAGAATTTTAAAAAAAGCACTGAGCGCGGGGAACGATCCCGCGCCCCTGCGGACCGAAGCCAGGAACGCTCCCAACGGGACCATCTCATCGCTTGTAGAATATGCACTTTCTGGTACTGACGATTCGCTGCCAGATGAATGATTCGCTTGTTTTTGGGGATAATGCTTTATCGCTTGATGAAAGTATGAGAATTAATATAATAATACGAATATAAATATATTTCCGCTTACTTTTATGAATTATAATTTATTTGGCATAAGGATGGGTGTGAGTAGAATGTAAACAATTTTTTAGAAGACAAATAAGTTGTAATTTGGATTTATTCTTATATTTAAATTAACGTATAAACTAAAAAAAAAGCGATCAGGGTGCCCGATACATTTTTTTGTATACATTGATAACGCAGAGAATCAAGAGCTAAATAAGCATTGAAATCGTCTAAAAGCCTCGCGCGTTCCGTCGAGTGACGTCACGCGCGAGTCGTGCTCAGATTGCTTTTTCCCTCGATGCCTTCGTTTCGGCTTGGCCGCACATGAACGAGCTCGGCGTCCATGTGTTGGTGTAGCTGCCGAAGGCGCGGTCGGGACACTTCGGCGCGCTCGGCTCTTTCCGAAGATGTCCGAGCGTCGCTCGCTCACGAACACGCGCTACTATGATTGTGTGATGGGCGCGTAAGAGGCTAGAGAGGGGGTAACTTTTGCGCGCGATCTGGCTATATATCATTTTGCATCTCTCTCGCACGCAGCCTACTTCTCAAGTATCATGCTGCTTTATGCACAGTTCACTTCTCATTATTTACTTGTTCCGTCTCTGTCACACGCAGCTCACTTCTCGACGTCTTAGCAATAGTGGCGCCATCCCGGTATGACCACATTTTTGTAGCCACTTTTTTCAAGTCTCTCCATAAGAGATCGGACTCCTCCCACTCTAGCCTCCCTGATAGCCAGATCGCGCGCAAAAGTTACCCCCTCTCGAGCCTCTTACGCGCCCATCACACAATCATAGTAGCGCGTGTTCGTGAGCGAGCGACGCTCGGACATCTTCGGAAAGAGCCGAGCGCGCCGAAGTTTCCCGACCGCGCCTTCGGCAGCTACACCAACACATGGACGCCGAGCTCGTTCATGTGCGGCCAAGCCGAAACGAAGGCTTCGAGGGAAAAAGCAATCTGAGCACGACTCGCGCGTGACGTCACTCGACGGAACGCGCGAGGCTTTTAGACGATTTCAATGCTTATTTAGCTCTTGATTCTCTGCGTTATCAATGTATACAAAAAAATGTATCGGGCACCCTGATCGCTTTTTTTTTAGTTTATACGTTAATTTAAATATAACAATAAATCCAAATTACAACTTATTTGTCTTCTAAAAAATTGTTTACACTCTACTCACACCCATCCTTATGCCAAATAAATTATAATTCATAAAAGTAAGCGGAAATATATTTATATTCGTATTATTATATTAATTCTCATACTTTCATCAAGCGATAAAGCATTATCCCCAAAAACAAGCGAATCATTCATCTGGCCGCGAATCGTCAGTACCAGAAAGTGCATATTCTACAAGCGATGAGATGGTCCCGTTGGTAGCGTTCCTGGCTTCGGTCCGCAGGGGCGCGGGATCGTTCCCCGCGCTCAGTGCTTTTTTTAAAATTCTGATTACCATTAATTCTTATTTGATTAGTTATTTTTATTAGTTATCATTATTATTTTAATTAGTTATCTTTTAGTGTCGAAAAATTTATCGCGCACTCCGACCGCTTATTTGATTAGTTTGTACGTTAATTTTAATTTAATAATAAATCTAAATTACAACTTATTTATCGTCTAAAGAATTGTTTGCGCTTTACTCACACCCGTCCCTATGCGAAATAAATTGTAATTCATAAAAACTAAGCGAAAATATATTTATATTCGCATTATTATATTCATTCTCATATACTATCATCAAGCGATAAAGCATTATCCCCAAAAATAAGCCACATCCATCCGGCCGCGAATCGTAACTTACGAGAATGAATATAATAATACGACTATAAATATATTTCCGCGCTAGCAATTTTGGCAACTGCAATTTAATTATCAAGACAGTATAATTTGATTAATCATCAAATATATTGCGTCGAGTCAACCATCCAATCAACCGCCGAGTTAACCATCGAGTCAACCATCCACAGAAAACGCAGGATGGTCGACTTTCAAAGATGAACAGTTGAGAAGCTGTCCAAATTCAACCGTTGAACTTTTACGTTGACTCAACTGTCTTGTACAACCGGTTGACCAAAATGACAGGGCGCTTACTTTTATGAATTACAATTTATTTGGCATAGAGACGGGTGTGAGTAAAGCGCAAACAATTTTTTAAAAGATACATAAGTTGTAATGTAGATTTATTATTACATTCAAATTAACGTACAAACTAATCAAATAAGCGGTCGGAGTGTGCGATAAATTTTTCGGTACTAAAAGATAACTAATAAAAATAATAATGATAACTTAATAAAAATAACTAATCAAACAAGAATTAATAGTGATAATAATTTAAAAAAAAGCACTGAGCGCGAGGAACGATCCTACGCTTCTGCGGACCGAAGCCAGGAACGCTACCAACGGGAACATCCCATCGCTTGTAGAATATACACTTTCTGGTACTGACGATTCGCGGCCGGATGGTTGATTGGCTTGCTTTTGGGGATAATGTTTTATCGTTTGATGAAACTATGAGAATTAATATAATAATACGAATATAAATACATTTCCGCTTACTTTTATTAATTATAATTTATTTGGCATGAGGACGGGTGTGAGTAGAGCGTAAACAATTTTTTAGAAGATAAATAAGTTGTAATTTGGATTCATAATTATATTTAAATTAACGTATAAACTAAAAAAATAAGCGATCAGGGTGCGCGATACATTTTTTTGTATACATTGATAACGCAGAGAATCAAGAGCTTAATAAGCATCGAAATCATCTAAAAGCCTCGCGCGTTCCGTCGGGTGACGTCACGCGCGAGTCGTGCTCACATTGCTTTTTCCCTTGAAGCCTTCGTTTCGGCTTGGCCGCACATGAACGAGCTCGGCGTCCATGTGTTGGTGTAGCTGCCGAAGGAGCGGTCGGGAAACGTCGGCGCGCTCGGCTCTTTCCGAAGATGTCCGAGCGTCGCTCGCTCACGGACACGCGCTACTATGATTGTGTGATGGGCGCGTAAGAGGCCAGAGAGGGGGTAACTTTTGCGCGCGATCTCGCTGCACTGCTTGCTGGGATGCGTATTCGATCCTTTTCCATCTCTCGTACACGACATCGATACGCTGCTTCGTGCTCGAGGTTTTAGAGATAGTGGCGCCATCCCGGTCTGACCACATTTTTGTAGCCACTTTGAAATGCTTAGATCGGCCTCCTCCCACTCTAGCCTCCATGCACTCTATGCTCGTTTCTCGCGCACCCGGCTCAAGCCGATCACAGCGCCGTGGCCAAGAGCGGTACCATTGACGCACCGCAGCGTCCGAATTCGGGGCTACGAGTGCGCAAACGCGTAGAAGTCCATATAACGTTGTAGAGTCAGCTGTAGCTGTACATTCGTACGCCCGCGGCAAAGAGGATCTGTGCATTATTGTTTTAATCGTTACGTGACAAGGAAGATGACCGCCGTCGATTGGGACGAAGTCAAGCGGCTTGCCGCTGACTTCCAAAAAGCTCAACTCAGCTCGACGTTACAAAAGTTTGTCCCTCACTGTTATTCCGTTTCTTTTGATTTTGAGGTTACGTCTACTTGACAGTTTCCCTATGTGGCCATCTGTTACATTGTTTTATCGTTGTTTGATCGACAGTTCCTCGACGCGGCATAAGACAGAAGAGTGTCAAGAATGCAGACGATTATCTCTTTCTCGCTCCGTTGTTTTCCAGATTATCGGAGAGAAACTGCGTCGAAATAATGATGACTTTGACGACTAGCAAACTTCTGGACATAATCTTCACTGTTGACGGCAAAGAGTACGTGACGCCGGAGCACCTGAGTCGAGAGATCAAGGACGAACTGTACGTTCACGGCGGACGTATAAATCTGGTAGAACTGGCCAAGATTCTCAATGTCGATCTCTCCCAAATAAACAAAGTCGTGAGCGAAGTCGAGAGGCACGACAAGGGCCTCAAACTCATTCTCGGACAGCTCTTGGACAAGAGTTATATGCTGAGAATAGTCGGCGAGATAAACGACAAACTGTGCCAGAACGGCTACATCAACGTCGCCGAATTGACCCTCCAGTACGACTTGCCCGCAGACTTTTTGCAGACAACGATAGAGAGGGAGCTCGGAAAGATCGTGAGGGGCAGACAGGACAAGCAAGACCCGAGAATATTTTATACCGAAGGTTTCATCGCCAGGAACAGGGCAAAGATCAGAGGAGCTCTGTCCGCCATTACCAAACCGACTCCGGTTATGGCTATTTTGGGACAATGCAAAGTTCCGGAGAGAATATTCTTCTGTAAGCATCATGATATTTTTTTGAAATGTTGGAGAACATGAAAATGGCAAGCTGTAGAAGAAAAAAGTTCGATTTTCGATGTAAAACAACTTCAACCGTTTGTGATAAGCAAATAGATTCACAGATGATAAAATCATACGCTTATACGATATATAACGTTATACATCATGGCCTGTCCGAAATTAAAGTGAATTGAGCGCATAGATTTCGCGATATGACTTTTACAAAAATCGTCGCCACTCGGACAATTTTTGGAATTTTTACCAAATCTTTGTTGCAAATCAACGTTAAGAGCTTTGCTTATAAAACGATGCAACAACATATCGTATTTTCTAAATTCCCACCTTGCACAGACGCCTTAAAACCAATGCTTTTAACGTCTCGGTCGAAATTGAATCCTGATGTGTATCGTATCGCAACCTACTTTGGCTGATGTTTCGGACACCTGTAAATCCAGTAGTTTGTAAGTGAATGACAGTGAGCGTAGCTAATGAGAAAAAAATGACGTTTTTTCAAAGCAATTCTGGAGAATTTGCAAGAAATGATGCAAGTACCCGGGGTCGTGACGGGAAAACAGAGTCACAACAGTATATACGTCCCTACCATATACTCCAAGAGCCAGACCGAATGGGTGGACAATTTTTACAAGCAAAACGGATATTTGGGTACGTATGAAAAAAAATAATTCCTTCCCCGCCGGTCTACAGGAATAAAGACCAAGTGATTTTGACATTCCCGAACATTGTTCTTTCAATAGAAGCAAATGAAAACATTTATTTTTTCAAGCCGAGGAATGTATACGCCCTCTTAAGGTATTTCTTTCACGAACCTGAATATTTAACAATCAACTGATTTCCATCTACAGCGAAGTAAAAATACATTCCAATATACTGGTAAAATTTCAAGCCAAGTTACCGAACTTTTAACGAAAAATTACGACTTTCAAAATCGTCTCGTTTATACGAAACTTTATGGAGATGACACGCCGGCCACATTCCTATCTAATTCTCGTAAAATCCTAAATCTTAGAATCCTAACAAATTTTAAAGATTCTGCAACGACAATAAAAACAGGGTATAATCGAAAGATTGAAAAAAAATATGAATGCTAAAACTTAAAGAAATGTGTCTAGCAGAAGAATTTTCGTAGCCGCGACTGTACAAAGAAAATGTAAAAATATTGAAATCTACTTAATTCGCGCGAAATGTTTTATTCCAGTTTATCGTTAAGCGCCACTGTAATTTACCATTGATTTGGACTTCTGCGCCACTGTAATTTACCATTGATTTGAACTTCATGCCCCCATAAAATACGGCCCTCCTCTCGAGGAATGACTTAAGGGGGGATATACATTTACAACGATCGAAAAATCGATTTCTTTTTCTTCTTTAAACGATAGAACTATATATGTAGAATATTTTCCCAAAGTTACAAAGCGAAATTCGAAAAACTTCAAACGTTACAGCCCGTCAACGCTGTGCCTCAACGCTCGGATTCGGAGCAGGCGTGAACTTCAAACGCGTTTTTCTCAAAACTGCATTATCGAAATTGGCGTGCAGGATTACTCAAAAACTATTAAGCCGATTGAGTTGGAACTTGGTAGAAATATTGATAATATTGGTACCTTCTACTTGACGGGAATTGTTTTTCAAAAATTGGCAAAAAAACTACTTTTTTAATCCACATTTTACAGAAATGTTGCGTGAAATGTTCATGTCTTTTGTAAATGCGTGCTATTTTCTTAAATTTGCATTTTCTTCATTTTAATTACCGTCACATAGAAAATATACATGTTCTGACTGAGAAAATATTTGAACTTTTTTGCAAATCAAAGTCTACGGGAAGCTAGACTGCACGCCGATTCGCAACTCCCGCGGCGACCTTGCTGTAACACTCTGCCACAGCTCCACCAATTTGATAATGAATTAATTTAAAAAAATTGTTTTCTAATCTCAAATATACTATTAAAGTATACCCAAAGTTTGATAATTATAGAATAATTATTTCTTAGTTTAAAAGATCCCTCAATATTGCTTATTTTGGTTCCTGACTAAATGTATATTCCCCCTTAAAGAAGTATGTTTCGAACGCATTTGCAGAGTACGACGCTCTCTCGCGGCTGGGCATAACGGATCCTCAGAACTTCGTGAAGCGTCATTTTCCGAGCGAAAAATTGACGCTGTTGGATTCGGTGGCGGTGGGTGGAGCGATAATCGACCAGGTTGACGCGAACGTGGACGAGGTGATAGCGACGAGTACGTTCACCGACATCTATCCGTTGTTGCCCTCAGTCTTCAGCACCGAGGACGCGGAGAATCTTCTGAAAGCCGCGCAGAAGAGATCGTCCGTGAGTTTTCACATATTCGCAAACACAGTGGTCGTGTCCGAGGCTTTTTTGCACGCGTTGTCAAAGCCGTTCGAGCCGATAGCCGAGAAGCACGCGCGGGACGCGGTGGACAGTGGCAGATGGCTGCAGTCGATAGCGGAGAACAAATTGAGGTTGTCAGCTTCGAGAACGGCGAGTGTGATTGGCGATGGTAAAGTTGACAAGAAGGAGGAACGCCGTAAGAAAGCGAGCAGTGGTAAGGCGGGTGGAGGTAGCCAGGGCCGTGAAACGAAGACGAGATCGACCAAGAAGAGGTACAATCAAACGTCGAAGAATCAGGAGAACGACAGCGAGGATGAGCAGCAAGTTCGCAACAACGCGAAAACGGAGCTCGTGCTCGTGAGCCTCGAGGAGATAAGGGACAAGCTCAGCAAGGACGAGAGTCTCGCCGACATCGAGGACTTTGTCGAACAACTCGCTCATTATTTGCAACCGAAATTAAACAAATTGGCGCTGTCGTGTGCCGAGCACGTGGCACAAAGCACCAAGAACAACAACAATCTCACGGAAGTCGAGGAACGTCTCAACATGCTCGCGACGAATATACGTATCTACGACAAGGGCGTGAAGCTCTTGGACAAAACTTCGCAATCCTCGCTCACCAAGTATCTCGTGAAGACGCTTGCGGTCGATTTTGCCACTGATGTATTCAGGCTAGCAGCCCAACAGAATCTCCTGCAGTGTCCGAGCAGCATGACGACCGAAGCGAGGACCAAAATGCTCCTGGAATTTCCGGACGACGTCAAGGAACCGTTGGGCAATTTGCATCGCGCCACTGTCGGCAATTCGATCGAGGAGTTTTTGAACAGCATCGAACCGGCTATGGCCGCCTGTTGTCTGGTGTTACGGAAGTTCGACAAGAAGAAAGAGAGGCCCGTCGTGCTCGGCCATCGGCAGGCACTTTTGGAACAACTGCGCGAAACCTTGGATCCCGCGTTGGTGCTTCATCTCGTCACGAGCATTCTCTTCACCGCCGCGACCCAGTGCGCCCTTCACATGTCCGGCAGGCACGTGTCCTCCGTTCTCTCCTTCCTGCAATCTCATCTCGAAGCTTCGACTGCCGCGGACCTCTCGCAGTATCACGGTACGTGATCTTCACGTCCAACATCCTTGCCATCTTGAAACGCACATTTACGTAGAACCCGTCGGAAGAAGTGACCAAAAATCCCCCCCTTCATATTCGAACATAGCAGGTGAAAAAATATGAAAATGTTGTAATTTTTTATGCAGATCTCGTGCTGGAATTATTGAGCTCTACGGACGACGAGGCTAAGGAGAAGGCGCGCAAAGGACTCGAGGACGATCTTGACAAGATCAAGGAAATCGCTAATAACTTCAAGTGTCACTTGAAGTCCCACAAGATTCACGAATAATTTGTGTGCAATACGTTGACTCTGCGCCGACCGAGACGTCGTGCTTATTGTCATTTACAAAATTCTACTTTGTATTTCTTCAACGGGAATTGGATTTTCTTTTTTACGAAACGTGTGTACTTTTTGCCTTGCGGAGACTCCTGTCGTAACATTGTCATCCGGCGCAACATTTTTGAAACGTGGGCATTACGTTCACGGACAACGTTCCCTTTTTACCAACGATCTGTGCGTGACAGAGCCATATATGAATTGTCTAGATTACCTCAATTATCTTGATCGGGTCATCTTCGAAGAACAATGTCATCTGGATTATCTAGAGATTAGAATCTGGATAATCTTCTTTATCTTATAACCATCTTGATTATCTTACAATCTTCGTTATCTTTTAATCATCTTGATTGTCTGATAATTATCTTTTGAGCGTCTTGATTATCTAACAATCATTTTGATTATCGGATAAACATCGTAATTATCTTAAAATCATCTTGATTACCGCATGATCATCTTAATTATCGAAATCATGTTGATTCTTCCATAACCATCTTGGTTATCTCAATCATCTTGATCATCTCATAATAATCTTGATTGTCTCAATAATCTTCATTATCTCATAATCATCTTATCTATCTCATAATCATCTTGATTATCGTAAAATCATATCGATTATCTTATTATCATCTGAGTTATCTTATAGTGATCTAGATTATCAAGCGACACATAAAACAGAATGGTACGAGTAATGCAGTGCGGATAGCAGAATCACTCAATATATCGAAACTGATTGACCATATTCTGCTCTGACAAATTGACGAAGGGTTTTTTATTTTAACAAATTAATAAATATCTACGTAATGCATATATAACAATTGACAAGTTCATTTCTATATTAATTAGATCACACACAGCTCATTTCAAGCTGATCCACTCTCGTTAGAAGCGACGCTTGTGGTCAAACCCGGAACTTCTTAGTCTGCACATTTCGCGGGTTGGTCCGTGTAGTCTTTTGTCTACCTCAATGCATCTCTTCTGAAGTCGCATTTAGATAGCGAAAATGTTCGAAATAGAGGTACAACAATTCACCACTAGGGTCGCTCCGGTAACAAGTGACAGACCGATATAGCAATAGCCAGAGCACTCAGTGAAAGTGACCGCAACACCACAATTAACACTGAAAAGGTAAAAAATGAAAATAAGCTAATTCGTGTTCGAAAATAATCCCGAAAACGTTTTTCGTAACGTAATTGCTGTGATACCCGAAACGGGAGAAAGAAAATCGTAAGTGTTTGAAAGACAAAGAAAATAACACGGATATAAATAAGTAGCATTGCGATTGGTGCTTTTAAAAATGATCAATTATTTTGTGTTATATATATACTGATTATGAAAGGCACTAAAAAAGTATTACAAATTTACATTATATACACACGCTATGAAGTTTCACTGAAAACATATCAATAACTTAAAATTTTGTTATGCTCTTCATACTCTACATTATATCCATATTTATATTGCATAAATACGTCCGATTCCCAGGTAGCAAAATGTTATCTATATGGCATCCGAAAGATATCGCGAAACGGATACGGATAACTTTTTGGTTGTCCAAAAAGACGCCGTTTTGTATTACAAAACGTATCACTTATGTCCGCTCGGCAGATAACTTATTTGTGTCCGATAGTTAACTATACGGCAACTTTTAATGGTTAACAAAATATCGATAAAAGGTTAATTTTTTTCGGTTTTCGGTACGTTAGCGCAAAGTCATCAAATCGATATATCTTAAAGATATCTTCTTAAAGGCACAAAAATGCCAAGATTCCACTGCCATCTAAAAGTCGTCCAATAGGCATCCGAATGAGGTTAACAAAACGACATCTAAACGGTATCGAAGAGTACTATCGAAAAGATATCTATTTATTGGCGATATTCGTATAACAATATCCTATCCATTTATTTATAAAAATAAACCTATTAATAGTCTAGAATATTTAATATGGCTCAATAATCTAGACTGTTAATGAGTTAATTTATATCATGAAGAAATTGATAAGATATTGTTGTGTCGGTTTCGAAGTGGGCTAGGTCATTATAAATAAAACATCGATTAATGCATTATAAGTGAAATGTAATTTAATATTATAAAAACGGTACAGTCGTTATTACACTTCTCTCCCGTTGCAGTCACGATTTTTGGTGATTGCCATGCTCCAAGCGATCCCGTGGATAACCTCAACAGCGGACATACGCTTTTAGAATAAAAAGATAGTACATTAAACACATATGTGTACTCACAGAGGCGAAAAGAACAGTAGGATAAAAGACACTCACGTATATATCTTTCAACACCTTTATTTTTTCAACTACTTGTTGTTACACACAATTTTTTACCGGTGAAATGAAATATGACACGCTAATTCGCACTATGATAAAAGTGATCCGTTGGATGCGATCTTTACGACAACATTTGGATGACTTTTTACTATTTCCCGCCAATACCAAATATCTTAAAAGACAGCATATTACGGATATCTGAAAGATGTCATGAAAAAGACGTCTTATGTAATTCGTCTTTATGATATCCTTTGGATAACGTTGAACTAGATACAATAGATAACAGTAAATAGATAACTTTTTGATAACTTAAAAAAGTCACCAATTGGATAATATTTTGGGATACCTTTTAGATATCCGTTTTCATCGCCGAAAGATATCATAAAAAAGATAACTTTACGGCAGCAAAGTCTTAAAGGTAACTTGACAACGGTAACTTATCGACGTCAATTGGACATTTATGCTGCCTGGGAATTACTATCAAAAGCAAATAGAGATTATGTTCCCGTTAAAATAACATACGCATATGGCATATAGCATATCGGACACGAACTACAGCAGCGCCGTTTGACTGGAACGCTTGTTTGCAACGAAGCTAAATTTTCGTGGTGGGGATAGGCACGCTTATCGGCTTCACTTTTCGATTCACTAGGCGCCGCTACGCGTCGCTACTAGCGAAGGGAATTTTTCCCCCTTACCTCTTCCCGGCGAATGGGCCAAAGGTGTTTACGTATGTTTTTGTGGCGCGATTGTCGAAATAACCTTTATTTGCGACCATATACCAAAAGGTTCTACGCGATTTACCGTGATACATTTTTTATCGTGTTTTTACGCATAAGTGTCAATCTTTTTTGGTAGTGTTTGCGAAAAAAATGCGAAATGGCTAAGAGTTGCGCGGTTCGCAATTGTAAAACGGGGTACAAAATTGTAAGCAGAAATGTTCCGTGTTTCGCGTGCCCAGAAACGTCGAACGATACAAAAAATGGCTCGATGCTATTCCGGGACTTAGAGTCTCAGTACGTGTGCGAAAAACATTTCGAAGAACGATGTATTGTGAGACATTGGAGAAAAAAGGATGTAAGTGGTCGTAATATGTGCTGGTATGAATTAATGTATTCAAAAAGTTTTCAGTTTTTTTAAAATGAGAGTAGTTATCTTTTTTTTAGTTAACACTTTTTTTAAATTGGTTTCGTATATCATGCAGTTTACACGACAGTACGGTAAATTAAGTTAGGGCAAACGGCGCATGCGTTGCGTTCAGGAGGGAAAAGGACAGAAGAGCTATTTCTCTCTTCGTCGCACCACTACTTCCCCTTGCCGTCACGCACCAAGCGGCAGAAATCGGAATAAAAAACAGAACCGCTAAGGGTGCCTAGCCCCACTACCGCCGTTGTCAGACCTGTATGTAAGACCGTGCTTTGGACTTCCGTACTCCAACCTCCACATGCCTATGGCTGCGGGAGAGCTCATTCTACATATACATACACATATATTTGTCAATCGTGGAGAGCGACAGCTCGCCAACCGGTGACGCCCTTGCTTGTTTCCAGAATTTGTCATCTCCTCCGGCATAGATTCATCATCATTATCATCATCCATCAAACTCAAAAGAGCTCAAACCCTCCGAACCTTGGACGCGACGAGTATGGATAATCAGGGAAGAAAAGTCATAGTGTGCGACAACGGAACGGGGGTAAGGTTATAACGTGCTCGAGTTTTATTTTCTAAACATTTCTCCCTCGCTGTTCAATTCTCTATTCAATTGTCGAAATAGAAGGACAAAGAAATTTCATCGCCGAATTTCTCACCGAATAGTCTTCGTTCTCCTTCAAAGTGTCGTTTTTTAATCCGAAAATTTTGCAACTCACAGTTCGTCAAATGTGGATACGCGGGTTCGAATTTTCCGGCTCACGTATTTCCGTCGATCGTGGGACGGCCTATCATCCGGGCTTTCAACAAGATCGGCGATGTCGACGTCAAAGTAAGCGTCATTGTTTAAAAACTCAGTTTTACGCCGTTCTCACGAACTTGCAGCCCCTAGGATTGATTTTTATTTTTTATTTTCAATGCGAATAACTAGGGCGATAAGATTTCACTGGAAATTAATACGAAACTCTTGTAATTTACAGCAAGAATTTTGCATTCGCGTAAGTCTCGACTCCAATTTCGACGTTTTTAGTGATTCAAAGTTCCATTGCGCCGTTTTTTTATGTGCTTGACAATTTTGGAAACGCGGCTGTTTGGACGGCGGCGAGAAGGGTCGGGCCTCCTCAAGGTAGAACACGCACAGCGGCTCGTCGGAAGAGAATTGTTCGAATGTCTATTACGATACAGATAAATCAGCGTTACGGAATTCCCTGCAATTGAGTACGGAATTCTCATTGAAACTCTGGAACGTGTTAAGGTATTCCTTTCACGAACTCAAATATTTAACAATTAACTGATTTTCGTCTATAATGAAGTTAAAATCAATCCCGGTGTACTGGTAAAGTTTCAAACCAACCAAAAGAAAATGTCAAAATATCTAAATCCACTAAATTTGCGTGAAATTTTTTATTCCAGTTTATTTTTGCGTATAATAATTATTGTGACTTATTTTTGTATTAAGCGCCACCGTAATTTACCAACGATTCAGAAGAGTCCTGCTTATGCGCCCACAAAATACATCCCTCCGCGAAAGGAATACCTTAAGCTTTTTGATACCGCGTTCATCTGATTGCAAATGACAAATAAAATTGAATGGGAGAGATCAGGAGGCCTTTTCCAAAAGAAAGCGGCCGACACTCGGGTCTCTGTATATCGTCGTTCGATTCCGTGCTGTACTACCTTAAGGCAATGTCCGACGTGTAACTATGTGGAAAAATATTGTTTTTCATACGATAATTATTGATTTTGTGTGTTGTGTGCTCACATTTGCCTTCGTAGGACGTACTTAACATGCCTGTAAGTTCTCACAGTTTTTATTGACGTTGATTGTTACCGCCTCAGTGGGGCAGCACGCGTAACGCATGATACGGAATTGTTGAACAAAGTTGGACTTTTGGAATTTCAAATCCTATGGGAAAATGATAACTCGTGGTTCAAGGCACAGGGAAATCGGTAGAGACAAAAATCGTCGTGATCAGTTCTCGGTGATTGGCGAAATAATTTCGGTGGCGAATACGATTGTCTTAATTTCCTTGAACTATGATTATAATTATTGCATCTTCAATGGAAACCGATTGGACGCGCACGATCTTTAACGTTTGGAATATCACCGTCACAAATATTCCACTGAGGGATAGAAGTATTGGAGAAAAAGTAATGAAATTGTTTGGCAAAATTAATATTGAGAGAATAGCGATCGTTCGTAACCAGTGGGGAAAAAAAAAACGTAGAAAAGAAAAATCGCGTGCTCTTCACTGGTGCTCAAAGGATCGTTTTTGTCCTCGTTTGTCGTTACTGTGTATCCGTCGATACTTTGTCCTTTTTTTATTCCGTGATGCCTTGCTTTGATCGGTTTGTAACTTGGCGCAGCGACTGGCGTTTTCTCAACAAAAATTTCCCTGCGCAGGACCTGATCGTGGGCGAGGAGGCGAACAAGCTTCGTTCGATGCTGGAGGTCAGTTATCCCATGCAGAACGGAATCGTCAGGTAGGCGGAAGAAATGTTTTTCTTTAGCGCTCTCGCTAGCGCCTCATTCACGCGTTGAGATTTATTTTCAGAAATTGGAAGGACATGTGCCACGTTTGGGACTACACGTTCGGACCGGAGAAATTGAACATCAACCCTCGGGAGTGTAAAATTCTGCTCACCGAGCCGCCTATGAACCCACTGGCGAACAGAGAAAAGATGATCGAAGTATAGAATTATTCTTTAAACGAGCCATTTCAAATTGTCTTCAGGCGGTATATACATTTAGGCGGGAAAAAATTAAGCAATTTTGAGGGATTTTTTAACGGGAGATATACACCTGGGAGCCAGTAAAAAGGTCATTTTTGTGGATTTTTTCAAGGAAAACTATTTGAAATTTCGGATTAGGGTTTTAATTATCTAAAAGTATATACATTGAAAAATATGTTTAATTTTCTTTATTTAAAAATATCAAAAATATACAAGGATATTGTATGATCCTTGAAGCGTCGTAAAAAAATCTGCGGATACGGTACCCACTGGCGTCTCTTCAAAAATCATCTGAAAAAGAAAACCAAAAAGATTATTAAATTAGATACTATAATCCAGTACTTGTCATAGCCGATTTTGAAAATATCGATTTATGACAAAATGGCGGACGTTTGAACATAAATAGTGATTTTTGGGCCAAAAATTAGTTATTATTTTGCCTATAAAACAAAAACTGAGTAACGGAAAAAAAATCCTATGACAAGTACTGGATTATGGTGTATAGAATAACCACAAAAAACTTCAAGGCAATCGGTTCATTGGTTTTCGAGAAATGTTGGGTACCGATTTGAAAAGCCTGTCGGCTCGGCGCCGCAAAACACGTTTCACTTTTACGGCTGTAACTGGCTTATTTATCGAAATATTAACTTGCCGTTTTCACCAGATATTCTGGAGACCTCAAACTTCAAGAAAATGCAGAAAAAAATCGATTTTTTCGGCCATCTAGGTGTATATTTCCCCTTAAACGAAGAAATCATTATTCTACATTTATAAGTGTGGATATACAAAAAACAATTTTTCAAAATTCATTCATACTCAAAATGGTGGAGCTGTGGCAGAGTTTTACAGCGCGATTGCCGCCGGAGTTGCGAATCGGCGTGCAGTCCGAGCTTCCCGTAGACTTCGATTTGCAAAACAAAATTCAAATTCTGTTTTCAGCTAGATCATGTCGACGCCGCTTACGAAAAGTAGCACGATTCAAAGTTCTTACGAAAACTAGCATGATTATGCTTTCGCCACGGAAACTAGCACGTTTCCATATTCACCGCGAAGACCAGCATGTTTCGGCTTTTGCCGCGAAAACTAGCATGTTTCGGCTGTCACCGCGAAAACTAACTCGTTTGATTTTCACTGTAAAGACTAGTATAAATGGAGTGAGTTTAAAACCTTAAGGACCTCATCGCTCGTACAATCTGAACAAAAAAAGTTTTGGTGAGAATTTAAAGCCTTTCGTGTTCAGGTAAAAATCTGGAAAAAAAACCATTTTTTTTTTATTATGACAATTTTTTGCTTAATGACATTTACATTTTATACTCGTTGCTTTTATTAACATTTTGATAATAATTATCAATTAAAAACGATAGTAGTAATTTTTATAAAAAAATTATATCGAAATTGTAAATATAATAAAATATTTATTATGATTTTCTATTAAAAAAATAACGTTATCGAAAATATAATTCAACAAATTTACTGGAATCTTACAGATAGTTATCGTCGAATATGTTTGAAAAATCTTGCTGATGTTCGATTGGAATTAAAACTCTGTCAAGCATGGCCTGTAAATCTTTCTTTTTCTTGGTGCAAGAGGCAATTTTTTATCTGACGTCTGTTTTAATTGGAACATTCGAACATCATCCATGTTTTTGTTTTTGTTTTAAAAATATTCATCTCTCGTCCTTCTTGGTAAAAATCATATTTAACGTGGACTGTGTCGACGTAAGGTTGAATGGATATTTCCCGAATACTTGCAATTTTAATTGAAGTCCAATTAATTTTTTTGAGAGGTCTAAAAAATCGTAAATTTTCGATTGCGGTCGAAGGAATTGGAGTAAAAAAAATAGAGGCAAGGCGTAAAAAAGCATGGAAGAACAGTCGGAAACAATTCCAGTGTTACTGAAACATGTCAATTTCCGCGGTGAATATCGAAATCTGCTTCTTTTCGTCGTGAAAGCCGAAACGTGCTAGTTTTCGCATTAAATATCGAAAGGTACCAGTTTTCGTGGCGAAAACCGAAACTTGCTACCTTTCGTGTCGGAAGTCAAAATATGCTACTTCTCGCGGTGATATCAAACGTGCTTGTTTTCGTAAGAATTCTGAAACATGCTTCTTTTCGTAAGCAGCGTCTATATATAGTTCTATCGATTAAAGAAGACAAAAAAGAAATCGATTTTTTATCGTCGTAAATGTATACCCCGCCTTAAAGAGTTCGAATTAACAATTTTTATTAACATTGTGCAATTTTTTTCTCTCGAAATTCGAAGAATATGTCTCGTGTTTTATCGTTTGCCAGGTGATGTTCGAGAAGTACGGATTCGCCGGAACGTACATCGCGATACAAGCGGTTCTGACGCTCTACGCCCAAGGATTGATAAGCGGCGTCGTGATAGACTCGGGTGACGGCGTCACTCACATATGCCCGGTCTACGAGGAATTCGCGCTGCCCCATCTCACCCGGAGACTGGACATAGCCGGCCGCGACATAACGATGTATCTCATCAAATTGTTGCTTCTCCGCGGTTACGCGTTCAATCATTCGGCGGACTTCGAGACCGTTCGTATGATGAAGGAGAAGCTGTGTTACGTCAGCTACAATATCGAATCCGAGGTGCAATTGTCGCGCGAGACGACGGTTCTCGTCGAATCCTACACGGTAAGTTATCGAGCGTTATCGAAAAGTTGGACACTCGCCATCTGAGTTCGTCCCCAAACTTGGTGCGGGCAAGCGCAATTCTTGAGGAATTTTATTCCGTACTAGCTTTTGCCCGCGGCTTCTACTAGTCTACCATTTTTGATAATTGACCTTGGTTATTTTTTTTTTTTCAAATTTATATTCCATACATAGTGACTTTTTGTCCCTTACAACTTTATTATAAGTATAGATAGAATGTGTATTTACTTACGAAAATTTCAATGGAAATCACATTAGTTGACCTTAACTTTACTAAATAAAAAAGTATTAAAAAGATACCTTTGAAATTTGGATATGTTATTTTCTGAAATGAGTTATCTAAAATGATAATTCAATCGATCTTACAAAATTTTATTATACACTACGTTTTGCGTTTTTTGTTCTGCCCCGTCGGATAAAATAAAAATATTTTCTCGGTTCATTACTCTAGAGCAGACCCTCGTACTTGAGAAATCAGCGTGCGATAATGCTATCGCGATCTATTTTATGATTTTAATTGCACGAATGTTCCGCTTCGCCTTTGTTAGTTGCGCTTTCAATTACGCGAACGTATCGCATCGCAAGGAAACTTATGTAGGGTAAATAGTTTTTACACAATTGCTCAACTTATACTCGTTCGATTTAAGGTAATCATATCGCCAGGCTTCGTTCTATAGTATTTGCATGATTTTTTTTGAGCTTCACTAAATATGTTAATAATCGTCTCTGTAAAAATTCAGGGTCGGTTATCGACCTAATTACAGAGAAATGAAATATCGAAATTGCGTATTTTTGTGAAGGAATTCCGAGACGACATACAAAAACCAAATTTCCGGTCGCTACAAAAGTGAATATAATAGTGGGAATCCGTCAGATTCTTAAAAATAATCCGATTTACATACTTAACACTTGTAGTAATCCAATGCTCTCAGAAAAAATTACGCTTATTGACCTAATTTTTATGTAATATCAAATTTCATTTGAACTTCCGGTATTGGATTTATTACTACTTGCTACGATAAAGAGACGTGACAGCAAGTCAACAGCTGACTGTAGTCCTAACCTTATCTCACTCATTCGAATTTCCACGCATATTTCATTTTTAACCGACATATTTCGCCGCTACAAATTTTCCACGCTTTTTACCAGTCGTGGCCCGAATACAATGCTTTATATTTCCCGCATCTGACATTGTTTTGACAGGTCGACGTTGAAAAGCATGGAGGTTGAACTCGCCTGGTTGAGTAAAGAAAGATGGAGATAGAACCAATGTTGCCAAATATCAAACCTAGAAATACTGCGCGAATCGTTGGAATAACTATTTCTTCATTTTCCTCATTAAATGTGAACTTTCATTAAACAGTTTACACATGGCAAATTTTAGTTATTAGAAATAATTTTTTTTTGCATAGGGGCCATTCATAAAACACGTGACGCAGTGAGGGGGGGGGGGGGGGGTCAGGCAAATCGTCACACTTTGTCACAGGGGGGTGAGAGGGGGGTCGAGCAAAAGTCACGAGACGCTATAAGCATATTAAATCTGGAAAAGGGTGATACTGAGACGCTGAAAATGTTCTGTACTGCCCACCCAAATTTCCGACTACGAGGAAGTCGCAACTTCTCTGATATCGATTGAGACTCACCTGAAATATCCTCGGGAACACATTGCATTCTAGGTGCATCGTGATAAAAGATTATCAAATTATTTATCATTAATGTACGTGGGGTCGTCCATCAAGGCCTTAGGCCACGATAGAGGCCAAAAAATAGGCTTTTTGGGGATTTTTTTTTTTCAGAAAAACTACAAAATAAATCGAGATTACAAAAAAGGGTGTTTATCATACATATCGGTGACTGTATACAATAATTTTTTTGAAGCGATTAATTTTAAAATGGCGGCTGTGCAGCGTTTATCTCGAAACTGCATTTTTTAAGTTGGCCGGAAACATAACTCAGACAATTTTCAACCGATTCACTTGAAATGTTGAATATATCTTGAAAAATACATTGTTTATGGAAGTACGTAGGATTTTTTTTAGATTGCATAATTCATTTGTTATTAGAAATTATGTGACCATTTTTGAGGCAAATTTTTGGAAAGTGAAAAATTTCGTCAGATAATTGTTAATAACAAATGAACTATGCAATATCAAAAAAATCCTACGTACTTCCATAAACAATGTATTTTTCAAGATATATTCAACATTTCAAGTGAATCGGTTGAAAATTGTCTGAGTTATGTTTCTGGCCAACTTAAAAAATGCAGTTTTGAGATAATCGGTGCACAGCCGCCATTTTGAAATTAAGCGCTTCAAAAAAATGATTGTATACAGTCACTGATATGTATGATAAACACCCTTTTTTGTAATCTCAATTTATATTGTAGTTTTTCTGAAAAAAAATCCCCATAAAGCCTATTTTTTCGGCCTCTAGAGTGGCCTAAGGCCTTAATGGACGACCCCACGTATAAATTATACGTTTTTATATATTACATATATATTTACTTAAAGTAAACAATATAAATCGTTCGTTCTGAAATAGCTTATTAAAATGGTTTTAGTATTTTACTTGCTTCTTTTTGTTCAAAGAAAAACGAGAGCAGAGGGGGGGGGGGGGGTCGGGCTCCATGTCACGTAATTTTCAGGAGCGGCAGGGGGGGGGGGGGGCACCTGCACCCGTCACGAAACGTCACAGAGGGGGGGAGGGGGGTCGAATATTGATAAAATTTGCGTCACGTGTTTTATGAATGGCCCCATATGTTAAAAATATCAATTGTACAAGTCTCAAGTATGATCAGTGGTATGACTAATGTGAAGCGATAGGATTACCCTAAATGGAACGTATACCATTACCTTTGTGGCATTTTAAGGCAGTAGTCTGGTCTAGAGCGAGATTTTTTACGTCATTTTAGGGTTGGAATAACCTTAAACCCTTAAAGTTGTCTTGATGAAATTTTACATATGTATTTATTGTTCCTTTGAGAATGTATCGACATTAAAAAAAAAATTTATATATTTTGATGTAGTTTTTTATTTTTTTACAACATTGCTCGCCGAAAACTGCCTTAATCAGCGCCCACTCTGGGTGATGTTGTATGCATCTGAAAAAAAATGTATATATATTCTCAATCTGTATGAGTATTCTGAGCACTGGTAGCAGAATTAGTACTTAAAAAAAAATTGTTACAAAATGGCGGCCTGTTAAACTTTGATTAACGATATTTCATACATTTTCGGGTATTCGGCGAGTTATAAAATGTGGGCAAAATTATTGTTCGACTCAATTCTGCTACCAGTCCTCAAAAAGAGGCTACCGAAGGTATGTGCAAAATTTGAGCTCGATCGGTCAATTAGTTATCGAGATATCGTGGGCGCCGATTTGAAAAACATAGTTCTGAGATAAACGCGTTCAAAGTTTTGATACCGTTACTCGCTACCTGAGCGCGCGGCTTGCTTATTATTTCTATTACTCTGCTAATTTTTTAAATATCAATGAACGGTTTTCACGAGCGTATTAAGAAAGGTCTAAGGAATAATAAAATGAAAAAAAATTGATTTTGTCAAATTTCTAGACCAGACTACTGCGTTAAGCTATACAACAGAGACAACCATATTTCATTCGATTCAGTAGTTTTTAAGTGATGCGAGGACGTAAAGACAGGCAGACAGACTTTACAACTTGATTATAAGTATGGATGAACAAATTTCGTGTCTTTTTTTACATGGAATTACTTCGCGATTATAATTCGATTGTAAATGAATCAAAAACAAATCAGACAAACGTGCGTATTTAAAAATGTCAATTTATTCTTCAGCTGCCGGACGGTCGCGTGATAAAACTCGGCGGTGAAAGATTCTCCGCTCCGGAAGCCCTGTTCCAACCCCATCTGATAAACGTCGAGGCACCGGGTATCGCCGAATTGGTGTTCAACACCATACAATCGGCGGATATCGACATACGAAGCGAACTGTACAAGCACATAATCCTCAGCGGCGGCAGCACGATGTACCCCGGCTTGCCCTCGAGGCTCGAGCGCGAGATTAAGCAGCTGTATCTGCAGCGCGTCCTGAAAAACGACGTATCCAAGCTAGGGGTAAATTAAGCAACATTAAGGGATAACACCACTCTAGCGGCAGAAAATAAGGCCTAACTTTGACAATTTATTTTGGGAGTATGAAAAAAGGAATAGGATTTCTTGAGAGGGTTTATATAACACATATTAAAGAATTTTTAAAAATATTATAATTTTCATACAAAATGGCGGTGACAGAGGCCATCTTAAAAGACGTGTTTTTTTTACAAATAGCTTCACGGGAGGACGGTTTTCTCGTAAAGTATAAGACCTGGAACAAAAACCAAAATAAATTATAATCTATGTATTATTAGCTATGGACCTACGGAGGGATTTTTTTAAAATCAAATTTAAAAAAAAAAATGGCGCACTTTGAAAGAAATGAATCGATTTTTTGCCGGAAAATAAGCAGGAAATTGTTTATAAAAAAAACGTTTACATTCAATCAAAAAACGCCTACCGCCTCCCATAGAGAATATAATTGTGAAGCTACTATCAAAATTTCAAATCGGTCGATGCAAAGGTGTTCGAGTAATTCGTCCTCTCACAAGGAGCGTCCTTCAGGTGACACCCTTCGATTTTGTTGAAATTTGGATATGCTATAAACAGAGATGGGCATACTCGAATACTTTTAGTATTCGAGTAGGAAAATAATACCTAATACATGTCCGATGAATACTCATTTTTTTCGATAATGAATCCACCTCGATTCAGTATTCGTTCTGAGAATAAATAATGAATCCATTTGGATTCAATATTCGTTCGGAAAATGAATAATGAATCCTACTGGATTCAGTGTTCTTTTCAAAATGAATAATGAATCCAGTTGGATTCAGCATTCATTCCAAAATAAATAATGAATCCAACTGAATTCAGTATTTATTTCAACATAAGCAATGAATCCAATTTGATTCAGTATTCATTCCGTATTCGGATATCATTAAATTGGATGGTCTGGAAAGATTGACAGAAAACATGTTTATTCTGTTGCAACATTATCGTCCGATTACATTATATTTACTCAAGGGAAATCGCGCTCTTAGTATTTAGTAACTGAAGAAATGGGGGTAGAAATGGGACATTATATTTGTCCCATTTCCAATGTCCATTTTTCCAGATTATTCAATTTGATGATATCCGAATACGGAATGAATACTGTATCGAGTTGGATTCATTACATATGTTGAAATGAATACTGAATTCAGTTGGATTCGTAATTCATTTTGAAATAAAAACTGAATCCAGTAGGATTCATTATTCACTTTCAGAATGAGTACTGAATCCAGTAGGATGCATTATTCATTTTCGGAACGAATACTGAATTGAGTTGGATTCATTATTCATTTTCGGAATGAGTACTGAATCCAGTGGGATGCTTCATTCATTTTCGGAACGAATTTTAAATAGGTTTCTTTATTATTCATGACTAAAAAAATTCGAATATGCCCAACCCTGGTTATAAAGCACCGAAAAGTAAGTGATACGTAATTTTTTTTTAATCGGCGGAAAAACGGTTTTAAGGGTTGAAACGCACCCTCAAAAATGGGGATGTTTTTCGTTTTTCGTCGATAACGTTTTAACGGTCCGAGATATTAAACAATTTCAAATTGCAACAATGTTTATATTTTTGTGCACTATACATTGGAGATGAGAACGATAACGTTATCGACGAAAAACGAAAATTTTTCCGCCGATAAACAAAAATACGTGTCGCTTACTTTTCGGTGCTTTATAACATATCCAAATTTCACCATAATCGAAGGGTGTCACCTGAGGGATGTTCCTTGTCAGTTTGAAAAAGGGGTTTCGAGAAAAATGCGTTCAAAGTTGTACGAGACGCCTGAAAGAAGTCCAAGGCGCTGCGGCAAAATCGATCATTGAACCTCTAAAAGAACAAATCGCTACAGGAGAAGATTTTGCCAAAATCCTAGAGTGGTGTTATCCCTTAAGAAATTCGAGCACGATTTTTCAAGTACCGATCAGTCTCGTGATCGTTCTTCGCAAAAAAATCGTCACTTCTGCATTCTCACGATGCCTCGTTCTTCCATTCTTAAACCAAACGTTTTCGTTTGTATTTCAAGAAATTCAAAATCAGGATCGAAGACGCTCCGCGGCGGACGGACCTCGTATTCGTGGGTGGCGCCGTGTTGGCCGAGCTGACGAGAAATCGCGACTCGTTCTGGATAATGAAGGAAGAGTACGAGGAGAAGGGTCCGAACGTGCTGAAAAAATTGGCGACCTACGATTCGAACTGATGAAATTCCACACATCGATTATAGAACGTTGATCGCTGCAAGAGAAAACGAACAATTGACCGTCTGCGTAACGAGGGTCGTAATCACGGGCGAAGGGTCGCCCTCGGCCGATTGCGACACGGCTCATTCGTATCTTTCGTACCGATGTAGTCGCGAACGGGCGTGTAAATACAAACTGACGAATTCGCGAAACGGTGCCGAGACAACTAGATGATAATGGAGGCTAGGACTTGTTTTTTTTTTTTAACGAGACATTACTTACCTCTGTGAACAATGACAATTTGCCAACGTGCCCGAGGCAATATGAAAAAGACTAATGTTTCCCGTAGGAATTTATCCTCGATTTGTCCCTGACAAATCGAAATATCCGCGATGGACGTTATCGCCACAATGTTACCGCTCTTTCGTAGCTTTTCCGCGTCTTTGCATTTACTATTGATACGCTAAAGATATGTAAATAATCGAATGTCAATGGAGAATTTTTTTTCAAACGTTTGTTCCACCGTAGAGATTCGGAGGTGAATGATTTTGTAAAGAAAGAGACGGAAGAGAAAATAATAAGACTTTTTGAAGGAGTGGAAGGGAAATCACGAGTATGTGGCTGCAATGTATTATGGAGATCTCAGACAGGATGGAATAGCTTAAGGGGGGAGTCTGGTCCAGCGGGGTTTTTTTTTCAGAGATAAAACTAACTTTCCTTCACGAAACCTTTGTTACATGTAAAGGTACGTTTGAACAAGAAAAAACAGTATTGAAAATTTGATTTGAATATCTATATGTATAACGGCCGCAAGCGGAGAGTCCGAAGAGGAAGAGGAACCGAGATTTCTCAGATACGAATAATGTTTAGGGAAAGAGAAAATTGCCAAGCTCTGCTCCAGGGAATTCCTGTGCCTGATACCTTCCCAAAAAAACTACCATCTATGGGAAATCTGGGTTTAAAATTTACCAGGCCACGTTCACTGTACATGCCCTTAAGGTAGTCCTATCTCCAGGCTTCAATCCAGAGGATTTTCATTTTTTTTCCGAGTTTAACTAATTATGTAAAATTTCAGGGTCGGTTATCGACCTAATTACAGAGAAAAAAAATATTGAAATTGCGTATTTTTGTGAAGTAATTCCTAGACGACATACAAAAACCCAATTTCCGGTCGCTACAAAAGTGTATATAATAGTGGGAATTCGTCAGATTCTTAAAAATAATCAGATTTACATACTTAACACTTGTAGTAATCCAATGCTCTCAGAAAAAATTACGCTTATTGACCTAATTTTTATGTAATATCAAGTTTAATTTGCGTGAAAAAAAAAACACTTTTTTGCGAATTTTTTTCATCTTTGTGGATAGAGTAAATTTATTGAAACCTTTTGTACATTGTTAAGTGTCATTTCAAGAACATTCCGTGAAATTTGTATTCCAAAATATCCACAAACAAGCCGGTGACAAAGCTTTTCCAAGAACGCCTTTGGAAAAACACGATTTGCGGTGTTCACTGTATCTCAGCTAGAAATTATCTGAAATCAAGTACCATTAAAATTTGGTCAAAAAATCATCAAATCCTCCCCCCAACGGTCTTTGATAATTTTTTTTCATTTCTAAATTTTTGGTGTCCATGTAAAGTGAAAAGTGCTATTTTTCACGAAAAATTCCGCCATTTTGGGGGTGGAAAACCCCCTCAATGTAAAAAAAACGCAAACTAACCGTTGGGGGGAGGTATTTTATATGTAGAAAGTGTGTACCAAGTTCGAAATAAATCGGTCATGTAGTTTTCAAATGGCAGTGAACACGGACTTTGAAAAAGTGGTTTCGGGAAAAACGCGGCACCGGCTTGTTTGTGGATATTTTCGCGTACAAATTTCACGGAATGTTCTTAAAATGACACTTAACCATGTACAAAAGGTTTCAATAAATTTACTCTATCCATATAGATAAAAAAAAATCCCAAAAAAAGTTCTTTTTTTCACGCTGAAACCCCTACCCTTCTCTTAAACTCGCGTGGTTGAGTAAAAAGAGACGGAGATAGAACCAATGTTGCCAAATATCAAACCTAGAAATACTGCGCGGATCGTTGGAATAACTATTTTTTCATTTTTCTAATTACATGTGAACATTCATTAAACAGTTCACACATGGAAAATTTCAGCTATTCCAAATGATTTTTTTGCATATGTTAAAAATATAAATTGTACAAGTCTCAAGTATGATCAGTGGTATGACTAGAGTGAAGCGATCGGGTTACCTTAAGGTGATGCGAAGGATCCCCTAGTCCTCGTGCCATTCAGTCAACATTACAATCGACCGATTGGAATTTCCGCTTCAATATTCGCAATGCTATTAGGTTTCCAATTCGTTTGCACCTCTGTCGGGCTATTTTCCAACTAATTTTGGCTAAGATGATCCGCGATCGCATTTTCCTGCGTCGGATTCACAAATGACGAGGCGACGAAACTTGTCGAATGGATAAGAATTTACAATTTTCGTGAATTCTCCTCTATGCGGCGAATGTCGATTAATTCTTTTTCTACGATTTCCATCAGTTTCAGGCACCAGCTTCGTGGCAGGGATCTGCTGTCATTTGGAGCGGTTTTACATTGGCGCAGTGGGAAAAAAGGACGCCTAGACGATTGCGTAAACCTCTAACAGTCTTTATTGAACTTCATTCGTATAAGCAATCCGCGTTTGAAGCATTTACGATATTCACAGTACTTATTTTCCTCGTCCTCCTCTCATTTATATAAATAAAAGTAACAATATAATTTTTATCATCACTATACAGTTTCGCATATATAATTGGCAGAATGTAACGATTCAATAATTCAATGAAGGTATTCGTACCTAAATTTGTACAGTTGGATTCTCGCGACGCAATCAATATCCTTTCAATTTGTGTCCCACCCTTCTTCGTGCTCCGTCCCCCTGTTTGTTCAATTGTCCGAGTCATTTCGGTTTATGTTCGGTTATAACGATCACGCGTGCAACACCGCAAAACACCGATAATCGCGTATACATCAAATGCAATCCATTAAAGTCACAACACCTTTAGCAAGCTTTATCGTGAAATTGTGACGATTCTGTAGTCCTTCCGATCGAGTGACTTACGATTTACATGTAGACGAGTGATCCGTACGAAGAAAAATCCGTCATCCGTAGAAAAAAATTGTGATACGACGGGGGCAAACAATGATCCCAAAGTGTAACGACAGTGCCGCGAAAGAATTGAGAATTTTGTACCGAAATTTTGAAACTTTCATTTGGATAGTCCTGTCTTTTTCTTTATCGCAAACGAAATTTTCAATTCGAGGATGAAGATTTTTAAGCTGGTAAAAAAATTAACATCTGCTGTGATCGAGTAATTGAAGATTATTATTTTTCTTCCACTTTCAGCTCCTCTTGGGAGTGTTGAGAATAAAAAGAAATAAATTCCAAATCGAATTACTCTGTTTAAGAGAATAAAAAAAGGGCCAACACCGTAAAATTGGTTAGGGGCATCAGGGATAATTCGCGTATTTTAGACTCTCTCTCTCTCTCTCTCTCGCTCTCTCTTCTCAGGCGTACGATTCACATATTCAATGATTGCGACTTATAATTAATAAAAGAAGACAATAGTGGGCTCTCGTTAATCGCGTGAATGCAGATTAGGGAAGTTTAAAAAAATATTGAAATTCAACGTGTATGTGTGTGTGTACGTTGATACGTGTATGTGTATACGCGCTGGTGAATATACACATACGCGTATGAACGTTCCCATTCGCATGTATATACTTTTAAAATTCAATAGGTTTGCCTTTGCATTGATCAATGCAGTAGTTTGTGAAGCGTTTCAAGAATTTTGGATACTCTCGTTTGTAGACTGCGCGTAAAACGGCTGCGGGTGCCCAGCCTCCGGGATTCACTGGAAACAGAACGTTCAAAATTCGAAATGTTAACATTTTTCATGCTTTTCCTTCGACAATTTTTAAACCAGGGTTGTTACGCATTATCGACTCAGATATTCCCTGATTTTTTCAGGTTTTCCATACAGGTTTTGCAAATTACCTAGATTAGGGTCAAATATAAAACACTTTGTTTTCATCAAATCTATATTTTTTTAAGTTAAAGACCACAAGTTAAGTCTGGTTCCGACCATACTACTATCTGCAAACGTTAAAAACTATACGGGAAGATTATATACGTAGAAATAGCAATGAATGACTTTTGTGAAAAAAAACATAACATTTTTAACCGACTTGAAAAAACCAAGGAAATTCTCAATTCGATTCTTCTATTGGAGAATTATGTTGAACTGGATAACGTAATTTTTTAAAGATCAAATATATGGAAATGTTAAAAATTGAAATAAAATTGACAAAAAAAATTGCAATTCGAAAAAAAATTTAAACATTGTAAAGTAAACAAAATACGTTAAAAGCAAATACATAAGCTGTTCTTTGTTATAAACAGAACTTTTTATTGCCGGTGACAACAAATAAAAAATAAATATTAACACTTATCTATAATAATAATGATGAGGTTGTGCATCGGCGGATCGAACAGTAAATTAGTTTTCAGTTTTTTAAATTTTCAATGTTTGGCACGGCATAACTTTTTTTTTGTATATAATGAAGAACAATGTAAATATTAAAAGTATACGAAAATATTTATGTTTATATTTTTCAGTTTTTTTTCATGGTTTCATTTTTCGTAATTCTTGAAAAAAGTAAATTCTGAGAAAATTCCAGAGAATTTCCAAAATTCCCTGACATTTCTCTGATTACTCCGGGAGGAAAGAAATTCCCCGAGTTTTTTTGGTTTTCCCTTTTTTTATGAGATTGCAGTTTGTTTGGGTTTCTGAATTCCTTCAATTTCTTTTAGCAGATTTTGCCTACCAAAATCCTTCAGCCATTTTTTATGATATTAATTCAGCCATCTACAATATGAATTTATAAAAAAAATCTACAATAATAAAAATTTGGAAAATAAAAGGTAAATTCCGTTGCGTTCCAACCGTTGCAAACTTCAACACCGTCTGTTTTCCATATGCGCAACAACCCTGTAGACACTCGACGAAACTAACGAATTCACAATTTCCGACTTGTCCGTCCCCGAATGCGAGAAAACTTTTCTATTTTCCTCTTTTTTACAAACACGAAGAAGGCGCCAAAGAATATTCGAGGTAGAATTTGCCAGAGAAAAACATTTACTTTTTCTTATCCTCCACCACTCCTTACTCCCTAGGCGACTTTGATCGTCATTGCTATTCTGTGATTTCTCTATTCCCGTAAGTGACATTTTTCGCAACATTTCTACGATACTTTTTCCAAAGCGGAACTTTGGAAGGCCGAGAATTTTCCTCCGCAATCTTTTCTCCCAACCTCCGATCTCAAGGCCATTCGCAGAGTTGCATTTTCCAAAAACGCGCCTCAACTCGAGTACTATGCACATGTGTCGCGTCACCGCCCCCAGCTTCGTTACCCACTGCGACCGCAGAAAGCAAATCCTGCGGCCTTGTCTAGACGAGTAACGAGGAGTTTATGCCAGAAAAAGCGAAACGAGGCTTATTCGAAGAAAGAACTACGACGCCAACACGTGTATTCTGCGCATCCATCTCCCACGCGAGACTAAATGGATTATTGCTAAAATAAAGAAGAGTATAGGTTTTTTTTATCATCGTCGCGACTTGCTTATTTTCGGGTTGAAGTGCCTTCCCCTTCTCCACACGAGGACCCACTTCCACACATGTCCGGACGGCAAGGAATAATGGCCGGAACGGCAAATAATTGAAGTTTAAAAACGAAGGCAAGCTGCTACCGAGTTTCTACGCCCTCAGTAACGATTTTCGAAAATTGCCCCGTCTCGAGTTAATAATACGCGATGTTCGTACTTAATCCCCGGATTTTTCGAGAATTGTGAATATCTGTTATCGGCATCGAGTTCGTACTGTCGAAAGATTACGCGATAATTGTTCCTTACCCACGGAGCAGTAGGTAATTTTGCACGTTATATCGTTGCGCTCAATGTTTCCCGGATCTTTCGGTGGATCGATGAACGTTTGACAAACGATGCACACGGTGAGGTAGACCCTGACGCACTTCCCCGCGTTCGCCTGTGAGCAACCAGTGAATATTTTTGTTATGCACGAGAGTAAACGATTCACGGGAATGTTACGTATACGCAAAGTGATTCGTTGAATTCGTGCGAGAAGGAACGCGCCACGTTATTCACCGAGTTAAAAATAGAAAGCGAGTGTGTGTTGTGATAATGCCGATACGATTAGAGCTCGCAACGACTGAAGGGGGGGGGGGGGTTAGGGCTTACGGGATAGTCGGTGTGTTCGGTGCTGTGGTTGCATACGATCCAGAGATCCGATCCGTCCGGATCTTCGGGATCCGGCGAGCTGCGCATGTGTGACCAAAAGAGTGCGTCTCTTTGACTCGCCGGCCATATCCGTTTGTGCGTCTGCAGAAAAACGAGGGTATCCTTCGATATGGTCTCGACGACGGTCATGTCCTCGAGCGTTGCTTCCCAGCCGCTTCTATACTCGGGACTGAAGAATATTTGACACACCTCCCGTCCGGTTACTCCCTTGACAACGTGACAAGCCATCAGAGGATCGACCACCAGACCGTTGCACTCCTCCTCTCGCCTGTACATCCTCATGTCGCCGTCCTCCGCGAAAAGTTGCCAGCCTCCTGCTCCGCCGATTCCCAGACGCGCGTAATGGAGCTGCTGCATCGTCACGTTCTCGATCTGAAGATGTTTTTAAGGGGCTATACCAATGTGACACTTGAAAAAAATCCATTTTGTGCCTTTTTCGACAGTTTATACTTTCAAGAATATCCTGTAAAAATTTCAAGGCCGTATCTCTAATCATTTTATCTTGCAAAAATCGATAGTTAAATCTTTAAACGCGCTTTTCTCGAAATGAGATTTTTCAAGTTTGCTGAAATTGTAACTCAAAGAGCAATTATCCGATTGACTTGAAATTTGAACTGAGTACTCTTGAATATATTTACTCTACAATGACGTGGGATATTTTTGATTGGATGAAAATTGATGATTTGGCATTGAAAAAAACGACCATTTTATAGGCAAGAAAACAGACTTTTTGTCATAATTACGCAATTTTGTTAGATTTTGATATTTTTCGAAAATCGTACGTCATTGTACAGGAAATACCTTCCAGTTTAACGACATTTTTTCCTTTTTCGGTTTCAGCTACTCAATACGCCGGAATCATGTTAGCAGTGGAGGGACTTTTCTTTGGCGCCTCCGAAGACAGCGCATAAGTCGCTTGGATCTCAATATTTTTCTATGAAAATATTATGTAATATAGGTCAAATATAGCCAAATATATACTTAATTTTCCGAAACATTTAATTGAGTACTATTCTTCCAAAAAATTCCCGAAAATAACCCAAATTTTTATCGTTTACACTGGTATAGCCCCTTAAGGAGAGATATACACCTAGATGGTCGAAAAAATCGATTTAGAAGCTATGAACATTCCGTCGACCGTAGAAGACCTGCACTATGGGCCTGGTATCGATGATTCCATGTAAGTTGACAAATTTCATGATTTATTCATTCCCAAATTTTCAAACGCGTTTTTCTCAAATCCACGTTTTTCAAATCGGTACTCAAAATTTCTCGAAAACCAATGAACCGATTGCCTTGAGGATTTTTGTGGTTATTCTATACACCATTATCTAGTACTTGTCATAGGATTTTGTTTTCCGTTACTCAGTTTTTGTTTTATAGGCAAAATAATAACTAATTTTTGGCCCAAAAATCACTATTTATGTTCAAACGTCCGCCATTTTGTCATAAATCGATATTTTCAAAATCGCCTATGACAAGTACCAGATTATAGTATATAATTTAATAATCTTTTTGGTTTTTTTTTCAGATGATTTTTGAAGAAACGCCAGTGGGTACCGTATACGCAGATTTTTTTACGACGCTCCAAGGATCATACAATATCGTTGTATATTTTTGATATTTGCAAACGAAGAAAATTGAACATATTCTTGAATATACATACTTTTAGATAATTAAAACCCCAATCCGAAATTTTGAATAGTTTTCCTTGAAAACATTCACAAAAATGACTGTTTTTCCGGCTCCTAGGTGTATATCTCCCCTTAACCCCTCTTTATACGCTCGGTCGTGCTCGTTATTTATTTCTGCGTCGTTCCGAATGTACGTCCGCGAAGAAAATTAATGTCGCAATAAAGCGTCACATCGAGGCGGGACGTGTTATCGGTGATATCGTTCAAGAATTTACAGTTGTATAAATAATGTTTACGGACCTCGGGCCATAGTCGGTGCGTCACGGCAGGCCCAACGGGACTCTTTGGAATCGCGCCAGCTTTCTGCTTCAAACGATCCCGCAGCTGATTGTCCTCGTCTATTTTGTCCAAGCCGGTCTCCACCGCGTCGTAGAACTCGTCGTCGCAGAGCGCGCTATGAGGACCTTCCTTGGAAATTATCACGGTACAATTAATATCGCTTCGTTGCTACTGAATAGGAACTTCCAGCGCCGGGACTCGAGGGCAAGGGCAATAGATGAGGCAAAAGTGAAAGGACGCATAAAGTGGACATCCGATAAATGGTGCATGGTGCGAACTCGAAATAATTGGCGAAAGAAAAGTTTGTAAAATAATTACCGCAAAAAAGACTATTTAAACGATCACGGAATCAAAATCGTTTCAAAAACGATCGTCGATGGAAAATAACTTAAATAACGGCTAAAAAAGATCAACGGTCGCCGAAAAAAAAATCATTAATAAACGATCACTGAAAAAATGATTGTGTAAACAATTTCCGGAAAAAAATAATTTCATAAATGATAACTAAAAAAATCATTTGAGGCGATCACTGAGATAAAATTTCTTTAACTATCTCCGAAGAAAATTTACAAAATGATCACTGAAAAAAAAAACATTCAAAAGACGATCACTGGAGAAAATTTGTTCTGACGATCTTCGAGAACAAATTATTACCAAACGATCGCCAAAAAGAATCATTACAAAAGGACCACTGAAATAAGCGTTTTAAGCGATCGCCAAAACAAAAAATTAAAAAACGATCACTAAAAAAGCATTTAAAAATCAATCACTGAAAAAATTCCCCGATAAAAAAACCGAGTCTAAAAACCGGCAACCGTCCATCAACTCGAACGCTCATAAATCATAAGTGGATACAATGTATCGTCATGCATACCCGCGACGATACGATGAATTTTGACATTTTCTAAAACTCACTCGTAATATCTTTATCCTCATTCTCAATTTTCCCATTGTAGGTGTTTATTATGGTTTGTCGAAAATAATTCACGGCGTGCTTGAATGAATAGTTCGTTAGGACGCTCCGGCGCGTGTCAAGCAGCGTCGGGACCGTTGCACGTCGACGCACGAAGCCACACTAAATTGTCAGTCTCTGTTTCGATACGCGGTTACTCATCGCGGCGGTCTCCCCCCTCTCTCTCTCACACTCTCTCTCTCTCTCGTCCTCTCTCTGTCTACGAAAATTGCGCCAGCACACAAATTACTCAAGTTTTCTTCCCTCCACGGCTGCGTCTGTATCGAAGAAAACGTTCGAGTTTTTCGGAGCGCACTCGACGATAAGAATGTTTACGTTCGTGTTTTTTTTACATGTGACTTATCAAATTCTGATTAGTTCTAAAAAAAAACTACAAACGCCGAAAATAAATGGAATATTCGTCGCAATTGATCACACATTTTTTAGCCTCCGTCGCGAACAAAATATCGATGTGAGCTCGTTTGAAAAGAATAACGATAAATTGTAAGTACGAGAGCGATCTTCGCGCAATGGTACAATTATCGTCACGAAGGAACCGCTCAGACTTTCGCTTTCAGCGAAAAGTGACAGCATTGTTTTTTAACTTTTGACAAGTGACGTACGATATCGATCACCAGAAACTAACATCAGCTAGATCGCATTGAGAATTCACTTTTTCCTAGAAACGCAATGAAACCGTAAAACATGAGTCATCCGACTAGAGCGTAATTAATTACGTATACGAGATTAGTATTCCGAATTATTCTTTGAGCAATGAGACTAAAAATGCGCCAAATCCCGCAATTGCATCGTACTCTTTCATTTTTGTTTCACGTTTGTCAAGATGGAATTTTCTCGCGATTTTGATGGAAATGGGCTCAATGGAACGAAACGTCGGAAGATTGGGTTTAGAAAAAAAAACGCGTGTAGGAATTTGAGGTCGAGCTGTGTCAATTTTAAAAAATCAGCTCGAAATAATTTTTTTACGATCAACGGTAAAAAATCATTGAAAAAAAATGATCACCGAAAAAAAACCATTAAAAAAATAGTGCCTGAAAAAAAATCATTTAAAAACGATTACCGAAGAAAAAATATTCGAAAAACGATTGAAATTTGTTTGATCAATCTCCGGATTTGATCTGAGTAGATTTCATCAATCTACTCAGAAAAAAATAATTTTGGAAGCGATCCCCGAATGAAAATAGTTGAAAAAATAATAGCTAAACGAATAATTTAAAAAAAGATCATCGAAGAAAAATTATTCGAAAAACGAATGAATTTTGCTTTTAATCAATATCCGTAAACAAAAATCATTACCACAGAATCACTGAAAAAAATAATTTTGAAAGCGATCTGCGAATGAAAATAATTTAAAAAATGATAACTGAAAAAATCATTGAAGAAACGATCACCGAAAAACAAACATTTAACGATCACCGGGAAAAAATCATTACAACATAATCTCTGAAAAAAAAATCATTTAAAAGACGATTACGGAAAAAAATGTCAACGATCTCTGAAAACAAATCTCTACAAAACGATCTCCGAAAAAAAAAATCATTACGAAACGAGGACAGATTTTTTTTCAACGAAATAGGCCCAATGTTCCGAAACGTAAAAAAGATACGTTAAAAAAATGTATATGAGGCTTTCCACGTCACTTCAGCCAGTAAAAAAAAATCCACAAATAATTTTGAAAAATCGAGTTACTTTATTGAAAAATATTCACCGTGTCGAAATTTTTAAAAAATTTCTGATGTTTTTTCTCGTTGATTACTATTTTTTAACATTTTTTCATTCAAATGGCCGTATCTTTGGCAGGATTTGACGTATTTACATTCGTAAAAAACGAAAATGTGCGTCTTTTTCTAGTCTTCCAGAAAAAAATTAATTTAGATTTTATTGAGCAAGTCGAACGTTCGTTTCAGGGAAAAATATGCAAAAATATTTTTTTTCTCAAGGAAAGACACTCGTTATTTTAATTTTTTAAATTTCCCCGAATTGTGAATACGAGAAACGGATTTTTGGTATTTTCTACATTAAGGGATTCCTAAACACCGTGGAGTAACAGCTATTTTTATTTAAAATTGACATATATGTCATATATCAAAATTGACAAATACATATGACATATATGTCATATGTATTTCAAAAACCTGGTAAACATACAGCGAGCGCTCCACACTCTTCAATCGAGTATTATTTTAAAAAATTGTAAATTAAAAATAACTGTTACTTCACGGTGTTTAGGAATCCCATAATATAAAAAATACCAAAAATCCGTTTTTCGTATTCACAATTCGAGGAAATTCTTAAAAATAAAATAACGAGTGTCTTTCCTTGAAAAAAAAAATATTTTTGCATATTTTGCCCTGAAACAGACGTTCGACTTGCTCAATAAAATCTAAATTATTTTTTTTCTGGGAGGCTAGAAAAAGACGCACATTTTCGCTTTTTACCAATGTAAATACGTCAAATCCTGCGAAAGATACAGCCATTTCAATGGAAAAATATTTAAAAATGGTAATGAACGAGAAAAAAACGTCAAAATGTAAAAAAAAATGCCGACACTCGTTGAATATTTTTCAATAAAGTAACTCGATTTTTCAAAATTATTTGTGGAATTTTTTTTACTGGCTAAAGTGACGTGGAATGCCTCATATACAGATTTGAGGTAGTTATGTTAATTTTGAAAAATTGGCTTGTTTTTTTTCCACTAATTACGCGTCAATCTGTGACCACAAGGTATTTTCTTTTTGTTCGTTCGTTCCCAAATTCGCGGCACTGTAGTGCTCGTGTCAACAACATTGTCGAATTCGTCTCGGGCAATGATCGTCGATGCGTTGAAAACCGAAGTCGGAGGCGCCGCGCGCAAATGGGCACACATAGATTTTGTAACTCGAGTGCCCCGGCATGGCCTCGTTACATAATCCGATTTTATGTAGTCACGCCGTATAGCGCGTAAAATAGTTGAATATCAATTTATTGCCGCAAGCTTTAAAAAAATCGTACTATCGTGCGTTTTTTTCTCTTCTCATTCTCACTCGCAAGGTCGAGACGGGTAAATTCCTCGGCAACCGGATGACGCAACGAGGTTGCGAAAAAAAAAAACGGGAGAAAGGGGCGATCCTATGTGGTCAAGGGCAACGGAAGTGTTCCACGATCGAGAGACGCGTGAACTTTGGGAGAGTGCGGCGGAGAACGAGATTGGAGGGGGCAAAATGAAATGGAAATTTGTCTCGTAGATCCGTTACCTCATAGTCCGGGCCACCGTGGATCAGTACTCTCGGCCTCGTCGAATCCCCGCGATTAATGGCAATTTGTTCCTTGAGCGCTTTGCAAAGTTCCTGCATCTTGCGCTTCTTCTCCGTCTCTTTCTCCCATTTGCGTCGCCAAGAGTCGTCCATCTGCGACATGAGCTCGACGCAGTGCTGAAGCGTCGCAAGCACCCCCTCGCTCGTAGCCTTAAAGGTTATCGCCTCACCCTTGAAATCCAAGGATTGCACGACCGGGTCTTGGGCCCGCTCGTTCCCCGCTTCTGCGAGCAATCGACAGACTCGTCACGCCGAGCAATAACGCGATATCACCGTAGAAATACTTCAGATAAAACCGAAAGCGAGATATCGATTTTTTTTTCTTCAAGTCACGAATGGAGCGAAGAAAGAATAATTTACGTAAAGATACGAAGTCTACCGAGATTCTAAAGCATACATCTATAGTTCAACGTAAAAAAATCACGTTTGGAACTTTACTATTTAGGCAGCGTCTACTCTGAAAACGATCACGGTCGTTTTCGCTCCGACGAAAGAAAAAAAGTTCGCGCAGCTCCAGAAATTCTCGAGCGGGCCAATTGCTTTTGAATTTTTTGTTGAAAAATTGCCCGAAGCGAACTGACGGTTGACTTTTCATGCGCAGGCCAATTTGTCGTACCTTTGACGGGCAAATTTCTCGCATTTTCCGCGCACTGATCGAAATATTTCTGCAACGAGTCGACCTGTTGCATCAGAATGTCCTTGAAGGTCTCTAACTCCGCGAGCTTCTCCTTGAGGCCGCGGGTGCCGCGTTTACTGACACTTCCCGCACTCGCCGTTGATTGCGTGCTCGATATGAGGGATATCGCACTTCCATGACGTTTCAAGCTGTTCTCGCTTCCGTATCCGGACTCGGCCTGTGGGCGAAATAATACAATTACAAAATGGCTCCATCGGCTGGAATTGTCGTCGTTATCATTGCAATTCATGACGTGAAATGTTTTCGGAATGACTACGAAATATTTATTTTTTCTCGATTAGGATGTTCCTTGCTGAATGAAAAATTATTACGGAATTGCTTGATACGAAATAAAATTTAGTAAGTCCTTAGGCCATAGTAACGGGTATAAAATCATGTGCGAAGTTAACCATTTTTTCGTATGGAAAGGGATTCACTCATAAAATGAATTACACATCTATTTAGTATCAATTTCAAGCTGCTAGAATTTTTTTTTCGGCGTACAAAATGGCCGACTCGAAACTTCTCGAAACAGCTTTTTTCCAATTGGCGACGATGCTGAAGTTTGCATCGTTGGATTGCAACAAATTTAATTTCTTTCGGCAGATTTCGCCTACAAAAGTTCTTCAACCATTTTTAAAGATATTTATTTAGCGATCTACATGATAAATCTATAGAAAAAGATCGCCTATGACAATGAAAATACGGAAATTAAAATGTAAAACGGAACTTCATTGCGTTGCAACGATGCAAACTTCAACACCATCAATTGACGTGACAAATAACTTCAACAATTTCCACTCGATTAACTTCAAATTCAAAAGTTATGTTCCTAATTGCATTTCGCAGAAAAGTACGTACGGAACTTCTGATTAATCGAAAACTTTTCATTTTATGAGCAGTTATAACGAAATTTTTCACTGAAAATTCATTTCTTAAGTTCAAATACCTACAACTTTTGAATAAAACAATATTTTTAAATTCCGTACGTTCTTCTCTAGGTATTCTAATGTAGATTGACGAGAATTTTTGTTTTTTGTTCTTAGGTAAAAATTGTGGATGCTAAATGTCACGCCGCGGAGCGCCTAAAAAAAGATAAAAAAGAAAATATTAGTAGTCGGCCATTTTGTACATCGAAAAAAAATATATATATATTTTTTCTATCAGCTTGATATTCATACTAAATAGATGTGTGATTAATTTTATGAGCGAATCACTTTATAATACGAAAAAAAATTGTTAAATTCGCACATGATTTTATACCCATTACTGTGGCCTTAAAAAAACTGCGCGTAAATCTTTCTGGTGCTGAATGGATCTCGAAGGGGTGGCTTTCATGACAATCCTAATAGAAAAGAGACAAATCTTTTTTTTTATTAGTCCACGGTCATTGCGATATTGACCTTGTAGGATTTCAGAACATCGACCCAGCGCTGTTTCTCCTCGGGACTGTTCGCTCTCAAGTACCAAACCAGGCCATCGTTTACGGACACGTCGAATCTGCATTCGTCAAACTCATGACCCTGCGAACAGAAAGGATCGACGAATCAAGACAAGGGCCGACGGAGTTTTAGGTTTCACAATGTGAGCGCGGAATTTCGCGATTTCCTAGCCGGCTTTTTTACGCGAAAATGGAACGAATCCGGAGAATTATTTACGAGGGCCATCGGCAAGTCTACCCACTGTGCTAATAATTACGTGAACATGGGGAATCGAAGACGTTTAAGGGCTTACGCATAGCGGAAATTTTTGAAAATTCCGATATTTGGGTTTTTGAGGATTCTCAAAATATAACATTTCAAAAATTTTCTCGGAAAAATTCTAATTCATGCGTTGAAATTGAGGCAGGAACTTCAAACGCGTTTTTCTCAAAATTACTTTATCAAGATTGTTGACCACGATATCGCAACAATCACTGCACAGATCAACTTAAAATTTTACAAGCTTCCTTTATATATCAAACTTTTTGTATCGATGCGCTTTTTTCTTTATCAACGAGAATACAGTTTTTTCCCCCGAAAATCGATTCTTTCACTTTGGATAAAGGGATTTTTAAAAAAAATTAATACTTTAGTAAATCCTTTATTCAAGCACTAGATAATTTCATGCAAAAACTAGAAGGGTTTGATTTTTTAATTTTGGACGATTTGTTTCCGAGCAGTAGTGGCCACAGCGAAGGACGTTTTTTAAACAGCAATCTGCACAAATCATTGTATCTATCATATTTGTAAATATTTGTCAATACAAAAATTATGAGGGATATTCAAAACTGTATTCTTTAATATTTGAAAAAACAATGTTTTACTTGCACTCGTTTTCCCGATCAAATTCACGCAAATTCTTCTTTTTTCCAGCCACGAGGTAGGCATAAGCCGTTAAAGTCAAGTTAAATTCACGCGAATCAATATGCCAGTCACCTTTCTTAAGGACATCAGCTTGAAATCTCTAAAATACGTTTTTTAATCGCTAGTTTTATAGCCTAGTCTTAACTTTATTTTGCAACAGGGGTTCTGTAAGAATTATCCATTTGTTACTAATAAATAATCAAAATTGAGGTTTTTTGTTGAAAAAACAAACTTTTTTCTCCAGCTTGCCATTTTCGTAATTTTGAAAATTCCACCAAAGTTTCCAATCGTACAAAAGTTTTATTATTATACTCAAAGAACATTTGTCTGATTTTTCATTTAATATGAATAATCAATAATAATACAGTGAAACCTGGTTTATACGTTTTGCACTTATGCGTTTTTATCATCTACACATCAAATTTCTCTAGCCCTGGCAGATTTCGTTCATGAAGATGGTAACAAAGTTCCATTTCTACGTTTTTTCACTTATACGTTTTTCGCGTTTATACGTTATTAAGGAGAGATATACACCTAGATGGTCAAGGTCGAGAATTTAAAAGCTATGAACATTTCGTCGACCGTAGAAGACCTACACTATGGGCCTGGTATCGATGATTCCATGTAAGTTGACAAATTTCATGATTTATTCGTTCTCAAATTTTCAAACGCGTTTTTCTCAAAACCACGTTTTTCAAATCGGTACCCAAAATTTCTCGAAAACCAATGAACCGATTGCCTTGAGGTTTTTTGTGGTTATTCTATACACCATTATCTAGTACTTGTCGTAGGATTTTGTTTTCCGTTACTTAGTTTTTGTTTTATAGGCAAAATAATAACTAATTTTTGGCCCAAAAATCACTATTTATGTTCAAACGTCCGCCATTTTGTCATAAATCGATATTTTCAAAATCGGCTATGACAAGTACTAGATTATAGCATCTAATTTAATAATCTTTTTGGTTTTTTTTTTTCAGATGATTTTTGAAGAAACGCCAGTGGGTACCGTATACGCAGGTTTTCTTACGACGCTCCAAGGATCAATATCCTTGTTTTTTTTAATATTTTTGATATTTTTAAATAGAAAAAATTGAACATATTTTTCAATGTATATACTTTTATATAATTAAAAACCCAATCCGCAATTTCAAATAGTTTTCCTCGAGAAAAACTTCACAAAAATGACCTTTTTTCCGGCTCCTAGGTGTATATCTCCCCTTAATGTTATTCCCCAGTGTCGGTTTCGCGGTTCGTTTTTTCTCAGCTATTCGTTAATCACACGGGATATTTTCTCGCCGGATAAGATTTCATGTAACTGCGTTTTGATGTTTTGTTCGAGATTTTCATGTTTCTGATCTCGACTATGTATGTTTGTACTGCGATTACATATCTCTTATCAATACTAACCTGTCTGTCATTTACTAGTCTAAAACGTCAAAGCTTAGTGTTACAAACTTGCATTAAATAAAAGTTCAAAACGGAAATTCAAAAACTTGAGTTGGCTCATTACTCAATTACTACCAATCAAATTTTCAATAGGAAAACGAAACATTAACATAATAGAGGTACTGCTATTGAAAAGCATCGTGAATTACGATGCTTCCCCCCAATCGCCATTTTTAAATGTTAAAGAGTTTCAGATACATACTGCATTTCACTCCTGCGTTATTCTCACTTATACATCATATTTGATGTACCCCCTGAAAAACGTATAGCTGAAGTTTCACTGTACCACCTTTGTTTATCGATATTTTATAATGACACAAAAAACTCAAAAATTGTGTGTAAAATCCGGAGCTCATCATTTCTATATGCTCGTCAGAAAAAAATCTTCAAAATCGACCTGTTTTTTTCGGATCCCAATCTGCCCTGTCAAGGCAAACGAAAATTGTGCGATCCGTCACGACCGAACCATCAACAAAAACGACTACAAGCTAATTTCTCGCTGGACGTGAATATTTCTCGCTATCGAAGTATAGAATTTCATATTCAAAACTAACGTTCCGACTGTGGTGAAAATCGACAAAAAAAACCTAAATTACGTTTCCCTTCGTTTGCATTGATCAATACCTTGATGTCGGCCTTGTACAGGCCGATAGAGCCTCGACAGCCAAAGCCGCTGTCCTGCTCTGATTTGTAATAGGACAAGATACCATCTTTGAGGACAATGAATCTCGTTTGCCAGCCGTGTATGTAGTTTGTCCACTTGGATAGCGTACCCTGAAGCTCCGGCACCACGGCTCCGTCCGAGCCTTCGTCGTCGATGTCGTCGCCGTCGAGGACCGTTTCCAGCGATTCGGCCTCGTCGCTTTTCACCACTGCCGTGTCTGTCGCGTCCGTCATTGCGAATTGCAGCGAGAGAGAAATTAAATCGGAACAAAAAAAAAAAAGATCGAAATCGCACTATCGGTGAGCTCTCGAACGTCAAATGGGACACGTCATTTCCGCTTTTCTCTCCTCCCTGGAAAGAAAAAAGGGCTTCGTATTATTGCGAATGACACGGGACAGTCGGAAGTACTGGGCATGGAAATGAAGCTCGTTGGCGAATAAATCGCGAAAAAAAGGCAACATAACCCAAAAGTGCATCCGCAGCGCGAGAAAAATACGTAAACAAATCTCGTCGCGACGGAGACGATGCTTCGACGAGGTCGGCAAGATTGCGCGTTTAGGAGGCAGAAAAAGGAAATTTAAGCTTCACCTTTGAGTCGCGCTTTTTTTATTTACGTCGATGGCGAATTTTTTGTTTGCTGTTTCCTTTAATGACCTTTGTCATAATGCATCCTATGCCGGAGTGCAAGATTTGTGCCGAAATGGTCGAAAATGTTGCGCGTTGATAATTATCAGTGACAAAAGACCGTTATCAAATTTTTATTGTATATTTTAGCTGTCGAGTTTGACTATAGACACACACGCACACCCACGCGCAATAATTGACACTGTGTACTGAATTGTCATGAAGATAATTGCGGAAAGTCGTTCGACCGAGTTCTCATGAAAATCCGCGTTTTGAGGCGAACCGAAGGTCACGTGACCGCTCGAAGAATATTCCGTGTTGAAAAATTCGCTCTTCCGGGCTCGAGGCTCACTCGATTCCGGGCGAATCGACCCTTAACGATCGAAGTTGAGACTCGGAGCAACCTCAAGCGATGCACAGTCGAAGTAACTTGCGTTTCAGTAATTGGAAAAACTTCGTACATTATTCTCAATTTAGTACTTCGTACGATCGATATTTTTTCAAATGGTATGTGTGATTTTGGCTGTGATTGGTTTTTAGATTATGGATTCATTTTGCAGCAATTGTGAGTTCGTTGGTCTTGTACGTTTAAGGGGAGATATACACCTAGGCGCCGGAAAAAGATCACTTTTGTGCATTTTTTCAAGGAAAACTATTTGAAATTTCGGATTGGGGTTTTAATTATCTAAAAGTATATACATTCAAAGATATGTTTAATTTTCTTTATTAAAAAATATCAAAAATATACAAGGATATTGTATGGTCCTTGGAAAGTCGTAAAAAAATCTGCGTATACGGTACTCACTGGCGTTTCGTCAAAAATCATCTGAAAAAAAAAAACCAAAAAGATTATTACATTAGATACAATAATCTAGTACTTGTCATAGTCGATTTTGAAAATATCGATTTATGACAAAATGGCGGACGTTTGAACATAAATAGTGATTTTTGGGCCAAAAATTAGTTATTATTTTGCCTATAAAACAAAACCTAAGTAACGGAAAACAAAATCCTATGAAAAGTACTAGATAATGGTGTATAGAATAACCAAAAAAAACCTCAAGGCAATCAATTCAATGGTTTTCGAGAAATTTTGGGTACCGATTTGAAAAACGTGGTTTTGAGAAAAACGCGTTTGAAAAATTGGGAATGAACAAATCATGAAATTTGTCAACTTACATGGAATCATCGATACCAGGCCCATGGTGTAGGTCTTCTACGGTCGACGGAATGTTCATAGCTTCTAAATCCTCGACCTCGACCATCTAGGTGTATATCTCCCCTTAAATTGTCGTAGACTCGACCTATCGAAGCTGCAAAGTTGTAGTGTATGCACATTTTATTCAGGCTTCGCTCGTTGCGATTTACCCATTTTTTATTTTTTCTCGATATCTGTTTTACGAAACAGTGTAGGTCGTATCTCGAAATCTTCATAACATTTTCTATCGTATGACCGAAATATTTTTTCATACGTTCATCCATTTCTTAATAACACATGATTAAATCTTTTTTCCTTCGTCGAAATTGGAACTTTTTTTTCCTACAGCGTGGCGATATTTTCATTTTCAAAATTTCAAAAAATCATCCGATCGTACGAAGTTTTATCGGGTATACTTCCGAAAAGCGGAAACCGAATTTCGATCTGAAATCTGGCACAGATCTTCATTTCAATGTTTTAAGAGACCCCCTCAAAGGATTTTTGGCGACGCGCCATAGTTTTCGAGATATCGATTTTTAAAGGTAATTTTTTTACTGTTCGTACTATATATATAGCTGACGGGCTCAGCTCTGACTATACCTATATATGTTGTAGCGCTCTCCGCTTTGTGCGGATCTTCGTCAAGTTTGGGCGGTAAAAATCCCTTCTTCCATCGCTGTGCCGGCCGGTTACCAAGCATACAGAAGAACCATGTAAACTCCAAAAAACATTTTTTAACCATACAAAATCCCAAAGATTAAAAAGTGCTAACAAACAAAAAAAACAAACAGACGCTAAAGAAGCAAACAATTATTAATAAAATTGAAAATGATTAATGTAATTATCGCCAGGCTTCAATCGTTTTTTTGAGCTTCACTAAATATCTTAATAATCGTCTCTGTAAAATTTCAGGGTCGGTTATCGACCTAATTACAGAGAGAAAAAATATCAAAATTGCATATTTTTGTGAAGGAATTCCGAGACGACTTGCAAAAACCCAATTTCCGGTCGCTAAATAGAAACGGAGATAGAACCAATGTTGCCAAATATCAAACCTAGAAATACTACGCGAATCGTTGGAATAACTATTTTTTCATTTTTCTAATTAAATGTGAACATTCATTCAACAGTTTACACATGGAAAATTTTAGTTATTACAAATTATTGTTTTCGCATATGTTAAACATATGAATTGTACAAGTCTCAAGTCTGATCAGTGGTATGACTAGTGTGAAGCGATAGGATTGCCTCAAAAATGAATAAATTAATCCTAGAAATCTATTGAACCTGCCAAAAAATGTACGGTGGATGAACAAAAATGGATTTACGATGCCCTGTGTGTGTCTCAATATTCCACGCGTATGCGAGGTGCTCTGGACCCACACCAGTGTTCTACGCACCGCACGACTCCACACGCTCGTCCGCAGTGTCCAGCACCTATACCAGTGTTCCACGGGCCCCACCATTCGCACAAAACGAAAAGCGCGATAACATAAATAGGTATAGCCAGAGCTGAGCCCGACAGCTATAGATATAGTAGGAGGCGGTAAAAAAATAACTTTCAAAAAGTGATATTTCGAAAACTATGGCGCATCGCCGAAAAACCGTTTAGGGGATCTCTTAAAATATTAAAAGCAAGGGGTATGCCAAATTTTAGATCGAGATTTGGTTTCCGCTTTTAGAACGTTCATCCTATTATTTTTTAAAATTATTTCTTTAAGGCCTTAGGCCACAGAAACGGGTATAAAATCATGTGCGAATTTAACTTTTTTTTCGTATGAAATAGTGATTTACTCATAAAATTAATTACACATCTATTTAGTATGAATATCAAGCTGTTAGAAATTTTTTTTTTCCGATGTACAAAATGGCCGACTGCTAATATTTTCTTTTGTTATCTTTTTTTTAGGCACTCCGCGGCGTGACATTTAGCATGCACAATTCTTTACCTAGAACAAAAAACAAGAATTCTCATCAATCTACATTAGAATACCTAGAGAAGTACCTACGGAATTTGAAAAATATTGTTTTATTCAAAAGTTGTAGGTATTTGAAAGAAATGAATTTTCTGTGAACAATTTCGTTATAACTGCTTATAAACTGCTCATAAAATGAAAAGTTTTCGATTAATCAGAAATTCCGTACGTACTTCTCTGCGAAATGCAATTAGGAACATAACTTTTAAATTTGAAGTAAATCGAGTGAAAATTGTTGAAGTTATTTGTCACGCCAATTGGAAAAAGCTGTTTCGAGAAGTTTCGAGTAGTCGGCCCTTTTGATGACCAGCTGATCAATTAAAACATCTGATTAGCTGGTGCAGCGATCTGGAACGATGACTGCAACTATATAAGGAATACCTGAGACACGAGAGCTTCAGTATCGGAGCTCTCAGCCCTGATGATGCAGACCGTAACCTGTAACGTTTGCGAAACGTCGGCACAACGCTGATCCTCAACACGGCCTCCATCCGGAAGCCACATACTCTTCTCATTACATAAAGAGCCGTGAAAGCCTTAAAACTAAAAAAGTCGGCCATTTTGTGCATCGAAAAAAAAAATCTATCTTCCAACAGCTTGATATTCATAATAAATGGATGTGTAATTAATTTTATGAGTGAATCGCTTTTTCATACGATAAAAATTGTTAAATTCGCACACGATTTCATACCCGTTACTGTGGCCTATCCCCTCACATAATTTCTTTCAATCTTCTCTTTAAATTCTTCATAAACAAAACAAATTTCATTGATTCTCAATATTTCGCAATATAAAAAATCGACCTCGGCAAGACCTACGTATTCATTGTACGTAAAATCCTGACCTCGTCATCCCGATACTCATCAGAGAAAAATATCGGTTCGACCTGTTTTTCAAGCCCCAAGCTTACCCCTTGAAACCCGGTCACCCACACGAACATCACGAATTTATACGAGTGGCAAGAATACTCGTTTAACTGCGAGACAACATTGCAATATATATTTTCCAGTATCGTTCGCACTTCAATGCTATACGTGTTTGTACAAAATAGAGCTTAGTTAATAGATAACTTATGATTACAAGCTGTACAGGAAGTGTACAGCGTCGCACGGCCGCCTCGAATATTCCCTCAACAGACGAGCCTGTACGAAATGTACCGCCCGGCCGTTTCCGACGGACGAATGATCTTGACCACTTGTCCACGCTTGAGACCGAAGTATCTCGCGACCGGATCGCCGGCTTGAATACGCATCAATTGGTTCTCCTTGAGCTTGTATCTCATCAGCAACTCTTCCTTCTCGTCCGGCGTCAAAACGATGTGCTCGGGAACCAACTCGTGTTCCGTTATGTTGATCAATAGCTCGGACTCTAAAAACTGCTCCAGAATGTATTTGGGCGCCATGTCAACCAAGGACTGCTTAGCGGACGGTGTCATGCCTTGTTGGACCACGATGATTGCTCTGCGAGACAACAATTATTCATATTTTCCTTTATTTCTTCATTTTATTTCCTTCACGGTTCTCTTTACGGAATTCTCTCACTTTCACATTTCTTTACGGATCGTTTGTATCTAGAGCTTGGACAATCGGAGCTTTTTTTATTACGGGCATTATTTCAATATCGACATGTTGTAATATCGGGACACCGGTATTTCGATATTTTCCGATATTTATGGGAAACCTGGATCAAAAACGTTAGAAGCTTGAAAACAAAGATGAAGATTGTAGAAATAATAGTGTATCGCTAAGTGAAACCACAGTTTTTATTAAAAATCATCGACTTTTATGAAGATATTCATTTATTATCATTTTATATAAATGTATCCAACACAACAAAAAATAAATGAATGAACGAAAAACAAACAATAGGAACTTTTATGCAAATAAAAAAAGTTGTGAACAAGCTAAATAAAAATAAGGAAGCTTTATGAACGTCAGCGAAGAAGTAGCTACCAAAATGCAAACAAATGGCATAGCTTGTGGCAGGTCACGTGTAGCGTGTGGCATGGTCACTTTAATAAACTACAGTCCGACCTCCGAATGAGAAACCCGGCACTAAGAAACTTTCCCCAGGTTCTCACTCGAGCGCTTCCCCCACTCCGACTCGAACTCCGAGCTCGAGAATTTTGTGCGCGGAACCTCTGGTTAAGAAACCAGCCTGGGAGAGATTATTTGGGCACAATAGAGTGAACGTTGTACTGTAAATTGATGTGTGCATGCGTGCGTGAGTATGTGTGTGTGTGTGTGCGAATGTAACAAAAAATCTACAAGTTTATTAGAAATTTTTTGTATTCATTAAAAAGATACGTATATGTGTTGACAAGAATTCATATAAATCAAAAACAAAGAAGGGCGTTCAAAGATTTTCATATAAAACAACAAAAGATTCCGAGACGTAATGAAAAGCGTTTTCGTCTTGTTGTGTATTATTTTGATCCGCAAAGCACTCAACTGACGGTGGAATATTTTCGAGAGAGTCGAACTCTGCCATTGAAGATGAATCCTCAGAGATATTGACTTCTTCCTTTATATAAATGGGATAAAACAATATGCACATAAAGCTCTTTGTCTAAATTATCACATTGTGGCGCAGGTTCTGTAATATTTTCTTCGACGTGTATACAGCAGTCTGATCTCTTACGCTTCTTTACAGTTTCGGTCATTTTATGACAGTTAATAGTAATTCAGATACAGTAGTACACAATAATATTCAATAGTATGTATATTAACGTGAAACAAAAATTCGCGATATAAATGTCCACGCGCAGTCGAAAACGTTTTTGCATGGGCGATGTGAATACTAAGTTGCAACTCGTTCGAGCGAGTTTCTTGTTGAGAGGAGCGCATGCGGAAAAGAGTGAGAGAGACAGACAGAGGTAGTGAGCGCGGAGCGCGCGCCCGGTGGGGGTATGCGATAGATAAGAAAAACTCTTCCCCTTGGGGGCTTCGGGTTTCTTATTCGGAGGTCGGACTGTAGATTGAGATTGTTAAAACAATGGCTGCAATAAACAGAGGGCATCTGAAGTTTTATTATTAGAAACGATCTTATCTTATTGCAGGTAAAAGCCACACAAGAAAAGGCCCTTTCCGATTCCACACTCGTAGATAAATAAGTTGACACTTCGGAAATATTCAATGTAGTTTATAATATTTAAAAACTGTTAAACGAAGTAAAAAGAACAAGTAAAAGTAACTTAAATGACAATAATAACAATTATAACGATATTTTAATGTTTTCAACTCTGATATCGAAATATCGGTATTATTCGAGTACAATATCGGTTTTTCAATATCGGATTATTTGTCCGATATTTCGATTTTTCGATATTATCGAAAAACCGGTATCCATGCTCTATTTGTATCAACGGAAACAAGAAAAATCTGATTGTGAAAAAAATCGTCTGTCGGTAGGTTTGTGTGTTGATGACTCGAGATCTATTCAGGCGATTTTTATAAATCTTTGGCAAGAACTGAGCTTAAGGGCTTAGGCAACTTTAGAGGCCGAAAAAAGCGGCTTTTTGTGCATTTTTTTTTTCAGAAAAACTACAAAATAAATCGAGATTACAAAAAAAGGTGTTTATCATACATATCAGTGACTGTATACAATAATTTTTTTGAAGCCATTAATTTCAAAATAGCGAGTGTGCAGTGTTTATCTCAAAACTGCATTTTTTAAGTTGGCCGGAAACATAACTCAGACAACTTTCAAACGATTCACTTGAAATGTTGAATACATCTTGAAAAATACATTGCCTATGGAAGTACGTAGGATTTTTTTTATATTACATAGTTCATTTGTTATTAACAATTATCTGACGATTCTTGGCGCAAATTTTTCACTTTCTAAAAATTTCAGAGAGGGAGAGATAGGAGAGAGACAGACTTCAATGGGTAAGAGTCCTGTACGCTAATGCGGTTTAGATCTTTCTCAGTATCTTATATTTCCCACAACCCTGACAGAAAAAAAAAGATATCCAAATTAGCTGGATATCCGCCAATTTTTTAAAACCGGATAATGAAGGCATCTGAATGTGGATAATTCGGATAATACGGATAGTTAAATTAATAAAAAAATTACCGTTTGAACATGGACCTCACTATAATGAAATAATTTCAGAATTCCATGCAGTCAGTAAACGCAGCTAACATGTAATTTTAATTTCAAACATGTTTTTTCTTTGTTCTAAATATTTTGTGTGACGCATTCAATAGTAATTTACTTAGACAATCGAGCACTGGTCACGTGACTGGCCAGCTGCTTACTGTTTATTATGTTACATCGTCCAAATTGCAAAATGCGTGCACGAGATTGAAATACCTATTTTAAATGTGCATACAAGTTGATTTGAGATCTCACTATAACGTTCAAGTACATGATTATTTTTAGTTTCTGTCTCAGAGGACATAATGGTTAATTTTTAACTCTTAGAAGAAAGAGGGTTTATGTTTTTTATTTGTTAATGATTGTTTTGTATTTTGTTTGATCGTTTATGATCTCATTATTCCTCTGATAATTAGTTTAAGTTTTAGAGAAAAGAGTTACCTAACTGTTTTCAATGATTCATATTTTATTTTAATATTTTATGGTAAATAGTAGCATACTATTATGCTCGATCGTTTTGTGATATCAAAAATGTTAATGTTGCCCATTAGCTATAGTGAAGAGAGAAAAATTTTGTTTGAATTTTAGTAAATATATATAAAAGTACTTTTTAATGGAAATCCTTGGTTTTTTTTTTTTCAAAATTATCAGAATAATCCAAAAAATTCGGATGTTCGGCAAGTAAGGTTCATTACTATCCATATTATCCCAAACGAACAATTAACGGATAATGCAAGCCCTACCATCGATACAATGTGAACGCCGGCAAGACCGAGAGAAAGGTTATCTCTATTGTTTTCTTAGGACACCTTTTGAAAAACATAGACATCAATTGAGAAAAACGACCTTCCCACAAATTACTAAAATGTCGTTACCTGTGAATCTTTTCTTCCTGCATGCGCTGGCAATACGTTTTGATGGTTTTAATGCCAATCTTCGGCTCGTCTGGGAAAAATACAAAGAGCTGATCGGTCGGGTCGTCGTTGTGGGCGACCAGGACGATGAGGTCGCTGCGCGCCGGCCTCTTCTCGCTCGGTTTGTCGCCGAATTGTTCCTTGAACTGCTCCAAGGTTTGATCCAATTCGTCCTGGGTCACGAGATAACCTCGATCGTGACACAACTGCATCACCGTCTTCCTTATCCTCCATAGCTTGTAAGTTTCCGCCTCGTCATCCATCGCAGAATTATCCTTGATTCAAAGCTCCCCGTACCTCCGTAAAGGACTCTCTCTCTCGAAGATACTTTTTACTCGATCACGCGTGTTGACAAATAAACAAACGGCGAGAAACACGTTTACCAGTGTGAGGTTAGAGTACAGGAGTCCGTACCACGGTCTTACGTACAGACAAGAAGACTAGAGTAAGGAGTCCAAACTCCCTATCCTAACCTGTATGTACGAAGTTCTTTCAAGCGGTCGCAGAGGTGTAGCTCAGTTCCGCCGCAGGCGTCGCTAGTGTTCTTGGGAAACGATAATGTATAGTAATACAAAACTGCACAAGGTCCGAGCTCCGTCTCAACGACCAATCGCAAAACTGGGGTGATCGTGTTTCTCTCTCGTACTCACTTGGAACAGTCATGGTGCGTTCTCTCTTGCACACCCGAACGAGAATACACCCAAGTGGAGATTCCTTCCATTATAATATATAATAATATTGTGTACATATATATAATAAATAAAATATAAATAACATTAATAAAGCACATATAATGAAACAACTCGTGTTGCTTTATTTCCATAGGCTTATTATATAATAAGCACATCAGATATAATAATTATATAAGTACAACACGAGTTATTTTTTTATGGAAACTTATGATTTGCCTGTTATGTTTAAAAATATAGCTAATTATAATGAACCGCGAATAAAGTGATAAACCAACCGTAATGTATCTCGTAATGTATTTATTATTCGAATGCGTCACTCTGTTTTTCTGTACAATAATAATAAAATAATAATAATAATACATAATAACATGTCGATGCAAGAAACTGGGCAAATGCGGGAATGTTGGCTCTGCATGCTGGGGTTGTCTTTTCAACACGTGCTTATTATGTGGATACCCATGAAAACTCGTGATTTGCTAGTTACGTTTAAAAATGAAGCTAAATATGAATTAAATTAAGCAATGAACCAACCGAACAAGCTGTCAAGCCTAATTGAACCCTAAGCGCGGCAATCACTTAAATATGAGAAGATTATATTTATTGCCAAATGATTGTGTGGCGAAGTTGGTAGAACGATAGATTACTGTATTGAAGGTCCTGAGCAGGGAGGCTAGAGTGGGAAGGGTCCGATCTCTTAGGCTGGGAATAGACGTCCGATTTTTTCTTTCGGACAATCCGATCCGACTATCGGAAGGCACTCGTGCCGTACATTTGAGTGAGCATGCAATACACGTCCGATCCGATAGTCGGATCCGAGTTCCGATAGTCGGATCGGATGTGTATTGCATGCTCAAACAGATGTATGGCACGAGCGCCTTCCGACAGTTGGATCGACTGTCGGATTGGATTGTCGGAAAGAAAAAATCGGACGTCTATTCCCAGCCTTATGGAGACTTGAAAAAAGTGGCTACAAAAATGTGGTCAAACAGGAATGGCGCCACTATTGCTAAGACCTCGAGAAGTGAGCTGCGTGTGACAGAGACGGAACAAGTAAATAATGAGAAGTGAGCTGTGCATGAGGCAACATGATACTTGAGAAGTAGGCTGCGTGCGAGAGAGATGCAAAATGATATATAGCCAGATCGCACGCAAAAGCTACCCCCTCTCTAGCCTCTTACGCGCCCGTCGCAAAATCATAGTAGCGCGTGTCCGTGAGCGAGCGACGCTCGGACATCTTCGGAAAGAGCCGAGCGCGCCGAAGTTACCCGACCGCGCCTTCGGCAGCTACACCAATCCATGGACGCTGAGCACGTTCATGTGCGACCAAGCGGAAACGAAGGCTTCGAGGGAAAAAGCAATCTGAGCACGACTCGCGCGTGACGTCACCCGACGGAACGCGCGAGGCTTTTAGATGATTTCAATGCTTATTTAGCTCTTGATTCTCTGCGTTATCAATGTATACAAAAAAATGTATCGCGCACCCTGATCGCTTATTTTTTTAGTTTATACGTTGATTCAAATATAATAATAAATCCAAATTACAACTTATTTATCTTCTAAAAAAATGTTTACGCTTTACTCACACCCGTCCTTATGCCAAATAAATTATAATTCATAAAAGTAAGCGGATATATATTTATATTCGTATTATTATATTAATTCTCTTACTTTCATCAAGCGATAAAGCATTATCCCCAAAAACAAGCCAATCATCCATCCAGCCGCGAATCGTAACTTACGAGAATGAATATAATAATACGACTATAAATATATTACCGCTTACTTTTATGAATTACAATTTTCTTTGGCATAGGGATGGGTTTGAGTAAAGCGCAAACAATTTTTTAGAAGATAAATAAGTTGTAATTTACATTTATTATTACATTTCAATTAACGTACAAACTAATCAAATAAGTGATCAGGGTGCGCGATACATTTTTTTGTATACATTGATAACACAGAGAATCAAGAGCTAAATAAGCATCGAAATCATCTAAAAGCCTCACGCGTTTCGTCGGGTGACGTCACGCGCGAGTCGTGCTCAGATTGCTTTTTCCCTCGAAGCTTCGTTTCGGCTTGGCCGCACATGAACGTGCTCAGCGTCCATGGATTGGTGTAGCTGCCGAAGTTGCGGTCGGGAAACTTCGGCGCGCTCGGCTCTTTCCGAAGATGTCCGAGCGTCGCTCGCTCACGGACACGCGCTACTATCATTGTGTGATGGGCGCGTGAGAGACTAGAGAGGGGGTAACTTTTGCGCGCGATCTCGCTGCACTGCTTGCTGGGATGCGTATTCGATCCTCTTCCATCCCTCTTACACGACATCGATACTCAGCTTACTTCTCGAGGTCTTAGAGATAGTGACGCTATCCCTTTTTGACCACATTTTTGTAGCCACTTTGAAATGCACAGATCGGCCTCCTCCCACTCTAGCCTCCATGAACAATTACTTCGTTTTTTATTTCCTGCGAGTTGGCTACTGGATTTCCTTCCATGGTAGATTTTCAAGTTGCTACTGCCGTAAATAATTTACTTTTCGCTCTTTTTTTAGCTCTGGCAACTCTGATTTTAGGTTTTTAAGGTTATGAGAGTCACCGGCAGATTTCTGGAAGGGGTGATACTATTTTTCAGAGCATACGCTCTACAAGCGACGTCTGAAATTATATTTATACATTGTATATAACAGAAATAACTTTTAATAGTGTTCGATTTTTTATTTATAAAGATGCACACTTGGAAAGAAAAAATCTTGTGGGGTAACTACAAACTCGCCTTGATGGCCTAAAAAGAGTCATTTTCAGCCAACGACCACTTTTTTTTAAAGACTTTATCTTTAGGTGGCTTATGGAACGACAATGCACTTTTGTTATCCGTCTTTCACCCTGGAACACAACAAAATGTCGAGAAACTTTCCGTTTTTTAAATTTTGCGCATTGTTATCAATGTATTTTGACAGTTTCCTATACTAGTAGAGCTTCTGCCTTAGGCCGCGAAAGGCGCCACGACTTTTGAGGATCGCGCATTGTGGAAAGGCGTGATACAAGACCGTCGGTAAGGTCAGTAGCTGCAGTACCGACTGCGCGCCCAACTTCTAAAGAGTCAAACAAGGATTCTTCTCCAGAAAGGCACACGGCCACAGACGACAGTAGCACAATTCCCTGCGAAACTACCGAGTCCTTCGCGAAGCACCACGGTCTTACATTCAGGTCAAGAAGACTAGAGGTAAGGAGTACGAACGCAGTGTTGAAGAAACGTCCATGGAAATCCAGATGAGAAGGGTGGCGCTGCTCTCCACCGAACCGAATTGAAATTAGGAACGAACCAGTGCCGTACAATATGCAGAAAGCACCCTTTGCTACTTCATATGCAGCGATAATTTGATCAAATTAATCGTAAAAACAGAGCCGTACGATATGCAAAAAGCACCCTTTGCTTCTTCATATGGAACGGTAATTTGATCAAATTAATTGTGAAACCAGTTGGTGCAGGACACTTCTATATATTAGATAGATAGAAGTCTTATATAGATAATATAGATTGTTTTGGAGAATAATAACGAAATGCGGAAATTTAGTCAATATGTTTATTTTCATTGCAGAAGCAGCAACAAAGAAAATTTATTTATGGACCCAAGAAAATTCATGAGAATTTTGAATCCAGACAAAACTTTTACAAATGACCAGACATCATGATACGCTGTACAGATAAAGGATAATAATGAAATACAGAAATTAAGTCAATGTTTTTTTTTTCGCTGAGGAAGCAGTAACAAACAAAATTCATTTATAGACATAAACAAATTCATAAGAATTTTGAATCTAGACAAAACTTCTATAAATTATCACTCATTATGATACGCTATACAGATTAAGAATAATAACGAAATACACAAATTAAGTCAATATGTTTTTTTTCCGTTGCAGAAGTAGTAACAAACAAAATTTATTTCTAGATACACGAAAATTCATGAGAATTTTGAATCCAGACAAAACTTTCACAAATGATCGCACATCATATTGACACATGATAACACGCTGTACAAAATAATAATAATCACGAAATACAGAAATTAAGTCAATATTGTTTTTTTTTGTTGTGGAAGCAGTAACTAACAAAATGCATTTATAGACACAAGAAAAATTGATAAGAATTTTCAATCACGACTGAGGTTTTGCAAATTATCATACATCAAATTCCCACTGATGACACGCTGTTCAGATAGAGAATAATAACAAAGTACAGAAATTAAGACAATATATTTTTTTCCATCGCGGAACCAGTAACTAACAAAATGCATTTATAGACACAAGAAAATTGATACGAATTTTGAAGCACATCATATTCACACTGATGATACGCTGTACAGATAGAGAATAATAACGAAATAAATAAATTAAGACAATATTTTTTCTTCGTTGTAGAAGCAGTAACAGAATTTATTTACAGACACAAGAAAATTCATAAGAATTTTTTAATCCAGACAAAAGCTTTACAAATTATCACAGATCATATTCCCATATTATGATACTATACACTGCACAGATAAAAAATAATAACGAAATACCGAAATTCAGTCGATATGTTTTCTTTTCGTTCGTAACAAACAAAATTTATTTATAAACATCAGAAAATACATAACACTCCTTCGATAGTTCTCGCCGCAGATCACGATAAATATATTTTACACCGAGACACAATTATTTTTTATTAATCGTGAAATTCGTTAGTCCGCACGGTCCGCACACGCTTTATTCCAACATGGATGACAAGCGGGAATCATCGATGGCGGATCGCTTCGGTTGCGTTCTTGTCGCTCAGTTCATTTCGGTTCGGTGATGAGCAGCGACGCACGCGGTGAAACCACCAACCACTAATAACTGGATTTCCGTGGACGCTTTTGGATCGTGATCGCCGTAAGCGTTCGTACTCCTTAGCTCTAGTCTTCTTGATTCAGGTCTTGCAACGAAGCCAAATTTTTGTGGTGGAGGCAGGCACGCTTATCGTCTCCACTTTGCGATTTACTAGGCGCCGCTACGCGTCGCCACTAGCAAGGGGAAGTTTCCCCCTTGCCCCTTAACGGTGAAAAGGATCCGGGTGTTTACGTCCGTTTTGTGGCGCAATTGTCGAAATAACCTTTATTTGCGACCATATACATGATTTTTTTATCGTGTTTTTACGCATAAAGGTCAATCTTTTTTGGTAGTGTTTTCGGAAAAAATGGGATATGGTTAAAGGTTGCGCGGTTCGCAATTGTAAAACGGGGTAAAAAAAGTAAAAAAAAAAATGCTCCGTGTTTTGAGTGCCCAGAAACGTCGAACGATACAAAAAAAGGCTCTATGCTATTCCGGGACTGTAAGAGTCTCAATGCGTGTATGAAAAACGTTTCGAAGAACGATGTATTGTGAGACATTGGAGAAAAAAGGATGTAAATGGTCGTAAATTAGGTCATGTGAAAAATGATAATTCGCATATTTGCCTCTTATCCTAATAAGTTCTGAGAAAAACGGTAATAGACACTTACCTCTCTGATGATACCCTGGAAAGCGCAGAATGTCTAGACCAAAAAGTTAGTTATTGCAACAATTAAAAGATCATTATGTTAAAAAACAGTTTGTTCAATAACTGCGTCACCATAATGAATTAGCTTTAAAGTGCCTGATCTGGAATTAAAATTTAGCCGAATGGCTCAATCATCTAAATATTGATATAAATTTGTTCATTCACAAGGAAAGAAGTGTACCTACAGCGGAAAACTATCTTTATAGTGCTACTTACTTACATCAATAAACACCCAAAATAAAATATAGTGCAAAATGAACAGATATGTCCTCTTAAAAATTCATGTAATCAAAAAGTTTTCAGTTTTTTTAGATTCATGTAGTCCTTTTTTTTTAATCAACATATTATTTTGTATTGGTTTCGTATATTATGCAGTTTCGACGACAGTACGGTTAATTAAGGGGGAGGGGGTTTGCACTTTCGAAAAATAGATTTTTTTATTTTCTTATAGTTAAACATTTCAAAAATATAATCCCAAAATTTCAAGTCAATCAGAGCAAAACTCTCGAAGTTATTGACTATCTAGTCCCGCTCCTCTAACACTGTAGCTCCGACTTCTCTAAACTTCAAACGCGTTTTTCTCGAAACCACTCTTTCAAAGTCCGTGTTCACTGCCATTTGAAAACTACATGACCGATTTATTTCTAACTTGGTACACACTTTCTACATATAAAATACCTCCCCCCAACGGTTAGTTTGAGATTTTTTTTCACACTGAGGGGGTTTTCCACCCCCAAAATGGCGGAATCTTTCGTGAAAAATAGCACTTTTCACTTTACATGACCACCAAAAATTTAGAAATGAAAAAAAATTATCGAAGACCGTTGGGGGGAGGATTTGATGATACTTTGACTAAATTTTAATGGTACTTGATTTCAGATAATTTCTAGCTGAGATATAGTGAACACCTGTTTTTCCAAAGGCGTTCTTCGAAATGCTTTGTTGGCACCGGCTTGTTTGTGGATATTTTCGCGTACAAATTTCACGGAATGTTCTTGAAATGATACTTAACAATGTACAAAAGGTTTCAATAAATTCACTCCATCCATATAGATGAAAAAAAATAGCAAAAAAGTGTTTTTTCACGCTGAAATCCCTACCCTCCCGTTAAGATAAGACAAACGGCGCATGCGCTGCGGTCAGGAGGGAAAAGGACAGAAGATCTGTTTCTCTCTTCGTCCCAAACCACTTTCCCTTGCCGTCACGCACCAAGCGGCAGTAATCGGAATAAAAAACAGAGCCGCTAAGGGTGCCTACCCCCACTACCGCCGTTGTCAGACCTGTATGTAAGAGCGTGCGAAGCACTTTTATAATACAAAAATAATCCAGCTTCTTGCCATTCCCACAAAATGGTCCATAATCCCGACAGCGATATGATCTTCCAGACTTCGACCGCCTACAGTAGCAATAAAATCTCAATTAAAATATCAACTATTCTGATTTTTTTAAACCCTGATCCTGCCAACAGATAACTTTGTCGCGTCCCACAACCTCTGAAACGAAAACGCGGCGCTCAAAATTTCGCAGGCACGACCAGGCGGCGAAGGCTTCTTCGCCCCCGTCGTCGAAAAATATAAGCCCTTGACAAAAAAAAATCGTAAATTCGAATTTCGAACCCCTCCGTACTAACATTTCCCGCATCTGTGTGCAGAGGACCGCGCGATCCTCGCATCAATTCGTCTCTCCAACCTGTGCGCCTGCCTAGCGTGCTCGTAAAAAAAAACTTTATTTTCCGAACATTCACACCGAGCGAGCGTCCAAATCAACTGCGTTTCCCCACCCTCGCGGGAGTTCTTTCCGCGCGCGCTTCACCCACGTATAGGACTGCCCTCTGCAGTTCTCGTCAGGTTAGATTGGTGCGCGCGACAGTGCGGGGGGGCTCGCTGTATTGTCCGCCTGCTGGGAATAAGCGAAGCGCCTGACAATTTTTGCTCATCGTTCGAGCCATTCCGAGACCGAAAAAACGACAACAAAATAACGGCCGGCCGGGAGGGCAGGTGAAGAGGGCTCGTATCGCAGGGAAAAGCCTCGGCGGTCCTCGCGCCGAACTGCGACGACTTCGCGGATAAGCGAAATGGATGGCGGCAAGGTGGACGACGACAGTCCGAGAGGCGGCGTCAACGATGGCGATTGGATATGCCCCGACTCCCAGTGCGTAAACTTTTCACCCACACACACGCACACGCTTTTTTTTTCTTCATTTTTTAATTCCTCGATCATTGTTGACAAAGAGTAGGTATCGATTTATCGATCGGTTGGCAACCGATTTCGATGTATAGAGACCGTTGTCTAGGTACGTGCCATGTATACGTGCATATTTGTGTGCGCAAAAAGTACATGTATATACGAAAAACAATAATATTGCGGATAAAAAAAAGCCCGCCGTCTGTATTTTTCTCCCTGCACTCACTTGCGCTATCGTTCAAGAGGGTCTTTTTCGTTTCCCGTTACAGATGCGGCAACGTCAACTTTGCGAGACGCAATTCCTGCAATCGCTGCGGCAAAGGTATAACGTTTGATTAGACATTACGGAGCAATCATGATGACGCGGAGAAACTTTCTCATACACAGATAGGGGAGAATGCCCAAAGAAGAAGAAACTCGGCCAAGAGATTGGCAAGGTGGCGGCGGAGAAGAGCAGGGGACTGTTCAGGTAAAGAAACGCGCGAAGAAGCTTGAGAATGGGAGGAAAAAGGAGTGAAAAATTTGTCTCGGACTGTGGGAAATGAGGGCGCCGTTGGAGGTATCTGCGAACGGACGAGAGACTCGGGGGGAAAATCTTTGCTCGACGTATCGCTAAATTTTCAGCGCCGACGACTGGCAGTGCAGCAAATGCGGCAACGTGAATTGGGCGCGTCGCCAACAGTGCAACATGTGCAACGCGCCGAAATTCGGCGAGGTGGAGGAACGCACCGGCTACGGGGGCGGTTACAACGACCGCGGCGTCGTTGAGTACAAGGAGAGACGCAACGAGGAGGATGACGAGTATGACGAGTTCGGCAGGCGCAAGAAACGTCGCAAAATGGAAAACCGCTCGGACGATGATTCCAAAGATTCCAGGTATAACAGTCCACCGCGCGGCAAATCGAAGGATATCGTCGACGAGAAAATAACGAATTTAGAAGTGCATCAAACACGCCGCGAACCTGACCAAAACGTAATTATTTTTCATAGTAATTATATATTTTTTCATCGCTCTTCTAACGTGAAGATTATATTGGGTGATTGCGTATGAAACCGCCTGCTGGAAATAGATGGCGGTGGGTAGACTATTTTCTCGAAGTAAACATTTCCAATACGCGGGACAGGTCCATAGAGTCCCGCTAAAACGCCATAGGTGACATTTGTGCGATGTGTTAACGTCATCTACTTCAATTGGATTTGCAATTGCAAGTTTTGTTCCAAATAACCAACATTCGTGGGAGATTGTACTCCATTATTGACTGGCGAAGATATCGAAGGCGGAAGCGCATCGTTTGCTGGAAGATTTGTATGCCGAACATGCTCCATCGAGTGCAACGTGCGATGAATGCTTTCGCTGCTTCCACAGTCGTGATTTGTCTATGGACAGCCAGGAACGCGAAAATCCATCCAAAGGAGGTGTGTCGTGTATTACGGACTGCTGAAAGCGTCGGAAACCACCACTGGGGATCGTTATCGACTGCAACTGATGCGTTTGAAACGAGCTCGGCACGAGACGAGGACGGAATGGGAGAACCGCCGTGACAAGTTGATTTCGCAGCACGCTAATGCCAGGCCGTATATTGCTGAACCGGTTCAGAAGTATCGGGTCTATGCATAAGTCCGTAGCGAAATTCCGACAGATATCGTTCGCACATGCGTCAACGATATGAAGTCTCGTATATTAAGTGAGCGCTGAAACTTGTGCCCACATTTCAAAAAATATCCACGAGATCCGTGACGCATAGGAAGTTTAATTATATTTTGAAAATGGGAGGAAAAAACGTGTATTTTCGATGCATTTCGCTTTTTCATTTCCGAAAAGGCAACAAACGCGTCACAAACTCACAAAAAAATATGCGCCGTGTACGGAGAGAATGCCGTAAGCGAAAGTGTAAATCGGTAGTGGTTTGCGAAATTTCGTTGTGGAGATTTTGATCTCCAAGATGCTTCGTGCTCCGGTCGGCCAGGCGCTACTGATGTCGATAAAATCAAGGCTTTCATCCACTCCAACCGGCAATTGACGACTGGAAAGATTAGACTCAGCATTGAACAATCAACTGTTTCATGACATTTACGGAAGCTTGGGATGGTAAACAAGCTTGATGTTTGGGCACGAACTGAGCGAAAATAATTTAATGGACCGAATTTCACCTTGCGATTCGTTGTTCAAACGCCATCCAAACGGACCATTCTTAAAGCACATGACTACTGGCGATGGAAAGTCGACTATCTACAACAATGTCAGTCGAAACGTGGGTAAGCTGCAAAGGCGAAAGTACCCCCGAAGAAGGTCTGTATCTGGTGGGATTGGAAAGGAATCGTCTATTATGAGCTGCTGCCGCCCAACGAAACGATTGATTCGACCAAATACTGCTCACAACTGGCTAAATTAAAGCGACCAATAGATCAGAGGCGGCGGTATCGGCGAATAGGAAGACCGATGTCTTCCACCAGGGCAACACGTTTCTCTGCTGACCCGGAAAATGTTATTGTAGCTTGGGTGGTAGGGCAGGGAGGGACGCCCGTGTACGCCAACCCGGTGAGTAGCGACACCGCCAGGCCGAAGCGCTGATAGACCAATGTCGACGAGAGCGCGGCTCGTCAATTGGAAGTGATACGAGTTTTTCGAAGGCCCGAGGATCCGACCAACTATCCTGATTGGTACCACGGGGGCTAGTTTGCCCGCCGCCCTACGGGACGGTACTATCCGACTGTGGTTGGTTTCGTGATGGCAGTGGTTGGCCGCATGCTGGTCAGGGTTCCTACGGGCGCCCGGCGGGTGCTACGTTGTTATTAGCCAACCTGCAGAGTTGCAAGAGTGTTGGAAAGTCACTCGGCCTGACCAGTGCTTCCACAAGGACCTGCTTCCGAATGTAAACTGGTAGGCTAGTATATGCTTGTCGCGGTGGTCGGCGTATCCGACCCCGAGGTCGCGGGACCCGTGTTTAAGGCGTTATACGCAGTTGCAACGTAAAAAAAGTCGTTTTTTCACGATTTTTTCCTGGGAAAGGATTTCATTTGGGCAAAATGAAAAGTATTAGGCAGTGTAGTGGCATCTTTTAGCTTTAGATTGGCATCTTTTAGCTTTAGATTGGCATTTTTTATTTTCAAAAATATTCATTAACATTGCTCCTGTAGGAAGTCTAATGGAGGTCCCCGAAAAAAAAGTGTCCGGCGGTGAGCAAAGTATCTCCGGCTTGGATTATCTCAAATGAAAAAACCAAAGAGATTTTTTTAGGGGATAGATAAATCCAGGTATTGATCGAAGGAATAATCGAAATTTTAATTTTTGACCAAATGGTGGCTCCGGAAAGAAACAATTTCGATTTTCGACCAAATTTTTTCCGTTAAATCGTTGAAAAAAAAATAGAAATAACTATCGGAAATCTTATTCCTTCGATCAATACCTGAAGAATATATCTGGCAAGGTTGTGTTAAAATTGCAGACCGATCGGTTGAGCCGATTTTGAGAAATCGTGCTCACCGACTTTGATAACACCGTTTTGAGAAAAAACGCGTTTGAAGTTTCAACAGTCATCTTTGTAGCGCTCCGAGCGTCTTTACAAATATATGTGTATTTCCGAGAATATTCGCTGGATCGATTTGAATGTTTCAGTTAATATACTCACATATTTGTACATTTCGAAAAAGCAATAAAAATATCGTTTTTTTTTCGAAATTTCTAACTGCGTATAATCCGTTAAGGCTTCTAGCTACGTGCAGCATGTTAAATCAATGCAGTTTATCTGTAGCTTGGGTGGGATGTTTTGGTGCACCCGCCATATAGTCCGGACTTTGCACCTTCAGACTCCCACTTCTTCCAGGCGCTACAGAACCATTTGAATAATAAAACCTTCAGTTGCCTGGATGCCCTCAAAAACTACTTGGATAGCTTCTTTGCCCAAAGATGTCAGATCTTCTACGAAAGAGGGATAATGAAGCTCGTGGAGAGATGTCAGAAAGTCGTTGAACAGGATGGAACATATTTAGTCGATTAAAATCGCTTGTTTCGATAAATATTTTGCGATTGAAATTTACACGATTTCCGCTACCGAATTATGCATAGATCCAATACTTGGAAGGAGTGGACTGGGAAATCCTACCTCATCCGCCATATTCCCCATCGCTCCTTCCGATTACCACTCGTTCCGGTCGACGCCGCCAGCGCTTACGGCTGAGCACTTTACCCCGTACGAAGGAGTAAAAAATGTTTGGATGGCTGTATTGCCTCTAACCCGAATTCTTCCTACATGGAATCCGATTTTCGCCCGAAAAATAGGGCGAGATCTCATCCGAAGGACAGTACTTTGAATGAACCAGTTCGTAATTTACTATTGAACCACTATCTTGTTTCCAATGAAAAATGGGCCGTTTCATATGCAACCACCTAATTTATAGTTCATTATTACGCTACAATTTTTACTTCGTTCGTTCCATGTATTCAGGAGTTCGAGGAAGAGGACGATGAGGACGAGGAGGACGACGACGGTGATTTGTCCAAGTACGATCTCAGCGAGTGGGACGACTTCGTACCGGTAAAAAAAGGGTACGCGCCCTTTTTTCCTTTTTCCACGGTACGATCCGAAAGTCCATTCACGAAGTACGCACGAATTTCCGACGTAGACGCGAGCAATGGCCTATGTATGGCGACTATGTAGTCAGACGTGAAACGAGCTCGGGAAAGTGTCCCAAGGAGCCGTACGCCCACGTAATTGCTCCGATCGTCCTGTTCACCTGCTCGTTTTATTTTCAGTTCCAACGGCAACGCAATTTCCTCGGAGAGCGAACGGTCAAGGTAGAGTATCTCTTCTCTACCCCAAACGAAAATTCCTCCTTCAACGTGTACACCCGACTCGCGAAAAGTTTTGCGTTCCCTTAAGGGGTGATATGCAGTCAGAGGCATGAAAAAACGAGCATTTTCAATGATTTTTAAAAAATAGTAATTGATTTTGTTTTACAAAAGTGGCTACACAGACTTTTTATGTTATATTTTAACTTGACTAGTGCAAATTTTCAAAGAACAATATTGATTATTTATAAAAATATCGCCATCTTTGTCGGACCCCCTTCGGCATGTGGTGCTTTGCGGTGACCATCATAAAACTTTACTGCATCATCTGAAATAAAAAAATCATTAGTTTAATAAATCTATTCCTTAATCGAAGCGTTTAAAAAAAAAATTAACAAAATGGCGCTCGTTTATTGTTGAAAAAGTAGACATTTTCAACGAAAATGAAAATTCTTCGATTAAGGACTAGTTTTTAATTCTACCAATAAGCACACCAAAATTCATCAAAATCTATCGAGGGGTTTTTGAATTATAGTGGTCACCGACTTGAAGAACATAGTTCCGAGAAAAACGCGTTTAAGTTTTTTGATGTGGATACGGTATTATATGTTCGTAAAATTTTGAGCGCGATGGATAAAGCTCAACTTTTTTAAAATGTATTTTGATCCGCTGAATCCGAAAATCACAATTTTTGCCGAAAAGTCGAGCATTCAATTGTTTATAGCCAATTGTTAAAACAATTTTTCAAAAAATTAAAGTTTTTCGGGATGAATTTTAAAAAAATATATTTTGGGCAATTTTAAAACGAAAGTATTCTTTATAAAATTTTGCTGAAGTGCATAGTTTTTGAGTAGTACATTTTTGAAAATTTCTGAAAGAGTTTTCCAATTTTAAACTTGATTTATGTATAGAAATACTAATTAAAAAATTACTCACATCGAGTCATCAATTCCTGGCCCATACAATAGGGCTTCTGCCGATGTGGAAGCATCCAAAATATCAATTTGTTGTTGTCTTCGAAGCATTCTGCCTTCCCGGGTATTATCGTTTGCGGGGGTCGAAACCGGTTGCTTGCAGCTGTCATGGGGACCCGACGCTCCTTCACTAATTGTGGGATATCCCGGAAACTATTCGTCGGATTGACTTGAAATTCTAAGGGAATATTTTCGAAACATCATACTTCAAGAAAATGTAAAAAAATCGACTTTTCGAAAATTCTGACTGTATCTCATCCCTTAAACCCCTCAACCGGGAGAAATAAAGTTCCGTCGGTAAAAAAAACGTAACGTTACGGGGCACCAAGCCTGGACCGCTATTCTTTGAGAATCGCGAAGGTACGACGAAGGCTCAACGTGAGCTAAAAATGATTGAAAACTAGCGATACTTGTTGCAGAAACGGTGACAAATGGCGAGACTCGGGCACGTCGAGCCAATGAAGTTCCACAAGAGCGAGCGAGACATAGAGAGACACGGGGACAGGTTTGGCTCGGGTTTAACGTGCCAAAATTCGTTGTGATAATGAGTCAGCCTATCTGTTGGTTACAGGTGACCGAAGAAAGCTCCGAGGATACATGCCAGCTCAAGAAAAAAAAAGCGAAAAAAAACACAATAAATAAAAAAGAAAAATAACGTATAGCCAAGAAAAGTTACGCAACAAAACTTTTAGTAACTCAGCCGAAATTCTCGACACGTTGACGGAGGGAGAAAACGAACGATAAAGTAACAGAGAGAAGAAAAAACATCCAACGACGCAGACTCGCGTCGGGAGTCGTTAAACGCCTCGATAGACTAAATATGTTCAACGAAAAAGAAAAGTATTCCTTTTAAATTATTGTTGAGGAAGAATTCGGAGTCAGCGATAAAAAAAACCGAACGCTCGACTCAACCTCCTCGCTACACTGTAATTAAAATCGCGCACGGGATAATCCGTTTTTGTAGATATCGAGTTCTATTATCGATAAGGATATTACGAAAAAAAAACAATACCTTTTTGGGACTTCTCTTTTCCCAATTTGCGCCTGCCCTCGCGCTAGGTCGATCTCCTCTTATCGTACGCCTCGCTAGCCCCGAGAACCGATGTTTCCATACGAAACTCATAGACACGAAAAGACTTTACGCTTCGAAGTATTCGAGGAAAAGACGGCAAACTCGCTTCTCATGTACTCCCACACCCGCCCATCTTTCTGCTGTTCTTTCCTCTTTTTACTCGCGGCAGATTCTCAACACTATTCCTCCGACGAATATGTATGTATGTATGTATGTGTGTATATATATATATATATATATATATATATATATATATATATATATATATATATATATATATATATATATATATATATATATATATATATATAAGGGTATTAAAAAAAAGAATTAACTTTTGCCGGACAATATTGGGTATAAAAAAATCGCACCACATTTTGAGCTCTTCTCATCAATTCCAATGCTCGATTTTTTTCTTTTACACGAGAAATTCGATCGTTACGTTAAAACGTTCAACACCTCTGAAGATAATAAATAATTGTCGAATTTGGTTCAAGATTCTTGAGCTCATTTTCTCGGCTTGAATAAAGTCTTAAAGAGAATTTTTGTAAAGTTTATAAATATTGAGAAATTTCTTCTCTGGAAAAGTTTTCTTCTGCTGTTTTTAGGCCCGATACGAATGCATTTTTCAAGCAGCTCTAATTGGTGTAAAAATAATGATAACGAAATTGAAAAGCAACTATAGAGCTGATAAGGTCAGCTTTAAGAATCTTCGAAGGAGTAGAGAAATAGTAATTTGATGTTGACTTATATAACTTAGAGGTAATTTTTCGTATAAATCAAACAGGGAAAAAAAGATCGCGCGTTACCACTTGGACTTGGGTTGGGGAGCTCATGTGAACTTTCTTCTTACCAGATATTGTGTGGGTCAGTTGATTTTTTTACGCACCCTTATCAATATATTCTTTTTTTTACGTCAATCGTTAAAAAAAAACTCGGCTTTTTAGACGCTTTTTTTTTCTATAAAACTTTCGTTCCTCGAGTGGCCAGAGTGAGATGGGAGGCTTCGTATATTAACAGACATGTATATAGACACCGGACTTGACAAATCTGTCACGTACAATTCGCGTGTAACGAAGTTTTTTTCGTTTTTTTTTCTTCGAGTGTCGTCTCATTTCCCAAAACTTTTGTCAGTTTTGCGAGCTCTTTCGAGGATCCTCAGTGCCAGGCTAGTTACAATTCCGCGCAACGCTTCCACGAGGAGCTTGAAGAGAAAGAGTGTATAAAAAATAAATATAACGGACTTTTTTCCCCCGGTGAGCGATAAAAAAGCCGCAAGTTTTCTCGCTATAATTCCGTCGCACCGTAATAGTCGTAAACACGTGAGAAAATAAAACCGACAAGAAGAAAATTAAACGAAAGAAAAGCTCGCATCGAGAAGTACAATGATCGTACTGAATTTCTTGTAAATATCTTTATTTTATTTTTCATTTATAATAAAAATCATTCGTCAACAACATAATTGTTCTTAGTCAATTATTTTTTTTTTCTTTTTTTTCTTTTACTTATACCATTATGCGCTAGGTGAGGTCATGATTATGCACAAAGTTGGTCACGAAGGAGATTTTCGGGAGGACGGGGGAGGAGGATGAGGAGGAGAAGGACAATATAAGGAAAATTATGTCGCGTCAGGCGTTTCGTGTACGTATATGTGTGCGTGTCCTTTGTAAGTGTGTATGTGGGTGTACTTGTATATGTTTGTGTGTATATATATATATAATATATATGTATATATCGTATATATGTACAGTTATGAATTTGAGCTTGCTTGACTGCATTCAGTATTTTCTTTTTTTTTTAACTTTTTAGTGATAAAGGAAGGATGAATCAACCGTGCCATTTCCGGCATCGGACGCTTGTTCTCTTTTTCTCAATCTCACGAATAAAACATTCGCTGGAGAATATTTTCGTCACTGTAACAATTTCGGTACTCCCAATTTTTTCGTCTTCTCGTCCTTTCTCGCTCTCTCTCTTTGTCTCTTTGGGACGAGCAACCGAGCACGCGGATCCCCGAACGAATTTTCATTTTTTAAATTATTTCATCATTGCCCTCTGAATTGCTGGGAATTTTTCCGCCAATGGACAATAAGGAAAAGAAAAGACAAAAAAGTTAAGTAAAAGGGGGGAAAAAACGTAAAAGAACGATTCGCTACGAAATGAAAGGCCAGATTTTATACGAGTATTTACAGCATCACTTTGGCAGACATTACGGGTCGTCGTGGACCTCACAGAATTTACAGAACGTTCGGAGAAAGAGAGAGACAGAGAGAGAAAGTGCGCGAGAGACGAGTATGTGGCATTGAGATTCGTCGTTACTCGTTTTCATTTTTTTCCTCTTATCGCGTCCACTGTATTCACTTCGGTCTGTGCCGATCTCGGCATATCACGCACGCACACGCACACATTTAGGAAGAACCCAACGATAACTCGCGTTATTGGGACGCAATCGAAAGAAATCAGCTGCCGAGAGACCGCCGAAATTTCAATAGAACCAAAGAGCCGTCTCTCCCTTCGCGCTCGGGAGAAAAGTTCCTCATACACGCACGCGTGGAACGACGAATTCCGCCAGGGGTCGGCTCGAGGGAGCGCGCGACGAGAAACTGACGAGAGAGTTTATTTGTTGCGAGCGAACATGTTCGACCGTGCGCTCGCGAAATTAGCCAATTTTCTCGATAATTCACAAGAAAAAAAAACAACGAAGAAAAAACAACAATTTCTCCGTGTCTAAAGTTCGCAAGCTTCGAGGAAGCTCCTCGTCAGTGAGTCACCTCGTCGCACGACGACGATTCAGAATCTCAAGAATCGAGTCACGAGTTCGCGATTGAGTCGTTTCCCGTTCGATGTTTGCGCGACTCGACGACGTGAGCCCAGTCTCGGTTCTACTTGGGCATGAAGAATTGTTGATGAGCATGAGAGTTTGGTGGCGGATGTAGATTTCCGTGTGGGGGTCCGCTGCCCCTCGTGCCGGTGGCGTACAGTTGTTGTTGAAAGTTGTGAAACTGTTGAGCGTAATTGGGATCGGCGATGCTCGGTCCACCGCCGACGAAGGGGCTGTTTTTGAAGTTGTTGCCAGCGGCGCTTGGGCCGCCACCGCCGCCCATGGTCGGTGGCAGTGGTTGGGTCGCGTCGGGCGGTGGTCCGAGTCCCATGGGGCTGGATTTGCTCCCGGGTACGTACATGCCGGGGTTCGTTTGATTGTTGACCTGTTGTTGCACCATATCGGGTGGGAAGACTTTGTCAGGATCCATGGGGCTGCCGGGAAAGACGCCGCCCCCGACCATGTGTTGCATTCTCATCATGCTCGGGGCTTGTCGCATGTTGCCGCCGGGTCTCATCGACGGATGCATGCCGCTGTTCACCATTGATTGTTGCTGTTGTCCGTCCATCCTGGGCGAGCCGACCATATTCGGGAGACCGGCGGCGCCCATGTTCGCGGGCATTCCCGTGTGCGGTCCCATGCTATTGGGCACGCACCCGTTGGGAAAGTATTGCAGATTCACCGAGGGCGAGGACATCTTCGGGTCCATGTTCGACATGGGATTGGTGAAGCGTTGAAGGAAGTCGAGGCTCGGTGGTCCGCGCGGTGCGTGCCCGACGTTCGGCCTTGCCGGTAAGTACTGTATCGTGTTGGGAGCGCTCGGTTTCACCTGTATATTGGCACCGTTGTAGGGATTCGGTCCTTGCACGTGTCCACCGATGAGCCTCGGTGGTGGACCGTGGGGATGGTCGCTGCCGGGATAGCCCGATGGCGGGCCGTTGTGCGGCCCGGACATCATGCCGTGTCCCATCATCGCGTGAACTATTTTGTTGGGACCTCCGGCGCCCACGGGACTACCCGTGTGACCGGTCGTCGGACTGTAACTCGTCGGTGGACCACCCAGTCCCATACACATTCCGCTCATATCGCCCGATTCGTTACCACCCCCGCCACCACCACCGCCCATGTGACAACCACCGTTCATCTCGCCGCCGCTCGACATTTGCATCATGTGCATGCCGTGAGGATTGCCAAAGGGCATCATACCGCCGTTACCACCGCCCCCGTGCATCGGACCACCGCCACCCTCGTTGCCCAGGGCGTTGCTAGCCGCTGTGTTGTTCGTCAACTGTTGCGACATCTGGGCCAGCGACGTTATCGGGTCAAAGTGGTTCGTCGGCATCGGGCCCATCGGACCTAGACGACCGCCGAGGTTGTTCGGATTCAGGGGCACGTTGTCCGAGCCCTGATTCACGTTCGGCGGAGCTCTACTGCACGGAAAAGGAACTGGTTGACCACCCATCTGAGGGCCGACGTTGTTGCCGCCCGGATTGTTCGGATTTAGAACTGGACCCTGTTGGTTCTGCGGATGTTGCTGCGCGTGTTGTTGCTGCTGTGGCTGTTGCTGTTGTTGTTGTTGTTGCTGTTGTTGTTGTTGCTGCTGCTGTTGTTGTTGCTGCTGTTGTTGCTGCTGTTGTTGTTGCTGTTGCTGCTGCTGTTGCTGTTGTTGCTGCTGCGGCTGCTGCTGCGGTTGTATATCCTTGCAAGAGGGTGGAGACGTTTCGGATTTCGTGTTCGGGGATGCCGGCACCGTCCTCGGTGGGCCCATACTGTCGCCACTCATATTCGCGTTCAATGGCGCCGCCGGGCTACTCTGCGCGCTCACCGAATTTTTGCCGCTGTTGTTGTTCGCGTTATTCGTTTTGGCCCCGTCCACCGGGGTCTGCGGCGTCACGCTGCCGCCCGGGGTGTGAGGAGTGTGAGGCGTGTGCGGACTGTGCATCGATCCACCGAAGCCACGATTCATGCTACTGTCCATCGACGGACTCGCCACGTCCGTACGACCCGGAAACTGACCGTTGTTCCCGTCCATGTTACCCGGCAATATACGACCCGTCATGTCCGGAGTGTTGCCCGCGTTGTTTCTGCACAGTGGGTACAGTTAATGAGAGACGGACCAGATATATTCCTCGCTATTACTATTCACGTTTACACGTCTTTGAGGAAAGCGCTTGCGGCGGAATCTCAATTCGCGTTTGACAATGACAAGTTCTCTGATACAATTTCCCGAAAGCAATTTTCCGGAAGAATTATTCCCCGAATGAACAAATTCCCGAACACAGTTTATCGAACGGACATTTTCTCGTACAGTTTGCCGAATGAACAATTTCTCGAATACAATATCCCGAATGGACAAATGTTTTGTTTGGGATAATGCCTTAGATCACAGTAACGGGTATAAAATCATGTGCGAATTTAACAATTTGTTTCGTATGAAAAAGTGATTCACTCATAAAATTAATTACACATCTATTTAGTATGAATATCAAGCTGTTAGAAAAAATATATATATATATATTTTTTGTCGATGTACAAAATGGCCGACTACTCGAAACTTCTCGAAACAGCTTTTTTTCAATTGCCGTGAGAAATAACTTCCACAATTTTCACTCGATTTACTTCAAATTTAAAAGTTCTGTTCCTAATTGCATTTCGCAGAGAAGTACGTACAGAATTTCTGATTAATCGAAAACTTTTCATTTTATGAGCAGTTATAAAGAAATTTTTCACTGAAAATTGATTTCTTAAGTTCAATTACCTACAACTTTTGAATGAAACAATATTTTTTAAATTCCGTACGTACTTCTTTAGGTATTCTAAGGTAGATTTACGAGAATTTTTGTTTTTTGTTCTAGGTAAAAAATTGTGGATGCTAAATGTCACGCCGCGGAGCCCCCAAAATAAAGATAACAAAAGAAAATATTAGTAGTCAGCCATTGTGTACATCGAAAAAAAAATGTCTAACAGTTTGATATTCATACTAAATAGATGTGTAATTAATTTTTAAAGTGAATCATTTTTCATACAAAATAATTGTTGAATTCGCACATGATTTTATACCCGTTAATGTGGCCAAGGCCTTAAGGTAGTTCTATCGTGACATTCATATCGAAAAATTGTTTTTCAGTTTTGCTCACATACAATATCGTTTACGTTAATAAAGAAAAGTTGTTGCAAATTGACTAAAGGACAACATACTCCAAATTCAAGGTCATTCGCACATGATTTTATACCCGTTACTGTGGCCTAAGGCCTTAAGGTAGTTCTATCGTGACATTCATATCGAAAAATTGTTTTTCAGTTTTACTCGCATAAAAAATCGTTTACGGGTTTAAGTTAATTAAGAAAAGTTGTTACAAATTGACTAAAGAACAACATACTCCAAATTCAAGGTCATCCAAGGTAATATGTACTTGCTGTATAATTACAAAAATTGCGAGTGTTTTTCTTAAGATTTTTGTGAAAAACTAAATATAGATTCTTTGATGTTGCATACGAACGTATGCAAAGTATTAAAAGGCTTCACGGAGTAGAAGCCAAAATATGTATTGATGAGAATGCAACTTTTAACACGCGCTCTTATAAGAGACTACCGAAAATTGTGATTTTTACCATTAAATATCTGAACTTCTGTTCGGTAAAACCTTGCCAAATTTGTTACACACGTGCATATGACATCAAAGACGATTTATCCAAATTTTCAACAAAATCTTAAGAAAACGATATAACGATAGAACTACCTTAAGGAGGTACACCAGCTTCAGCAAAATGGTGATAGATCAATAAAAATTGGTGAATATATTCTTTAGTATTATTCATGTAGATACAAATTTTTTCAGATTTTTTGGTTGTGCCGTTTACTTACAAATAATTCACAAGCGTTTATTCTTATACCCGGAATATATACCTATATCTATAAAAACGCTATGCTTATATACGTGAACTTCAATGTTCAATTACTCGATAACGGCACAATGAAAAAATCTGAAAAAATTGTATTGACATATATAATACTAAAGAATATATTCACCAAATTTTATTGATCTATCACCATTTTGAAATTTTACCATGGTTTAGCATGGCAACATTGTATGAAGCTGGTGTACCTCCTTAAATATAGATATGATATTTTTTTATCAAAATCTTTTTAATTTTAATTTTTTAAAAGAAAAAACAAATGAAACAGTAAAAAATAAAAGCTGGCGTCAGAACCCACCACGTTCACGTCATTGATTCTGGGTTATGCTAAATGTGAGAACGTATATTTCTGGCGCCTGATAATGCCGAAATCAATAACAGGAGAATTAATGCAAGGAAAATTCAACCGGAGAAAATTGGTTTCCCGCAAAAATCGTCGAAAATATTTGTTCGGGAAATGTTTAATCCAAGGAATTGTTCGTTCGGGAAATTATTCGTTTTGGAAATGGTTTATTCGGGGAATTGTTCTTTCGGGAAATTGTATTTGAGAAATTGTCTATTCGGGCAATTGTTATCGAAAAAAATGTATTTGGGAAATTGTTTTTCGTGAAACTTTCCGCAAAGCTTCAATTTGGGAGGGAGTTGCCAGAGTAAATGTGGAAGCAACGGAAGAAAACTGGCTCGGGCGCAGGAATGTCCAAGAGCCGTTTTCTCGAAGCTTTTTCCAGACGGTTCGCACGATAAATCGAACAGTTATTCATTTTTTGAGGCTCTGCATAAGCTTGAAATTGGAAAATACGATTTGATTGCATAGAATTTTATGTTTAATTTTCAAGATTACGTCAAAATTTCAAAAATTGCCGAAGTTATGACGATTTTTGTGAATGTCCATCCTCCCGCGCTGCGATCTACAGTTATTTCAAGATTCTCAGCTGAGGGGATGAAAGACTGACGTTGGTGCGTCATTAAGGGGACTGCGTAAGCTTGAAATTTTCGAAAGTAAGAAGTTTTTACTGCATAGTTTTAGAGCTTAGGATCTTAACTTTCATGTGCAACGAAAATTTTGTAAAAATTGCAAAAGTTGACCGAGTTTTGGCGATTTTTTTACGGTCATCCCACTGCGCTATGGCGAACCGCCCCGCTGCTTACTTTTCTTCTACTGCCTTTTTCTCGAACACTATGTTTTAAGAAACGTCGCAAGTCGTATCTCAAAATCTATTCGTCCAATTCACTTGAAAATCAGACAGAGCATAGTTTATAGCATTTTTCATCGTACGACCGGAGGATATTTTCATATGTTTATCCATTCGTAAATAACAGATGATTGTAGTTGTTTCTTTTTCCCCAAGGTCGAACTGTTTTTCTACAGTTTGTCATTTTCATATTTACGAAAATTTCAAGCAAGTATTCGGTCATAGGAAAGTTTGATTATTATATAATACATTCTATACAGTCCATCGAGCCAGTTACGTTTCGAATAGTTTTTATAAACATTGAAAGCGCAAAATTTTACGCCGAAAAAAATGTTTTAACTTGAAATCGTGATAACATGATTTCGTATTCGAAATTGAAACATTGAAACTGTATTTTCCTTAATTGGAGCACGTACACGAACATGAACACAGTGAAACCTCGGTTATACATTGTGCACTTATACGTTTTTATCATGTATACGTCAAATTTCTCTAGCCCCGGCAGATTCCGTTCATAAATATGGCAATAAAGTCTCGATTCTACGTTTTTCACTCATAGGTTTTTCGCGCTTATACGTTATTAATGTTATTCCTCTGCATCAGTTTCGAGGTTCGTTTTTTCTCAGTTATACGTTAAGGGGAGGGTAGGGGTCTGCGATTTTGAAAAATCGATTTTTTTTGTCTTTTCTTATAGTTAAACATTTCAAGAATATAATCCCAAAATTTCGAGTCAATCAGAGCAAAACTCTCGAAGTTATTGACTATTTAGTCTCGCTCCTCTAACACTGTAGCTCCGACTTCTCTAAACTTCAAACGCGTTTTTCTCGAAACCACTTTTTCAAAGTCCGTGTTTACTGCCATTTGAAAACTACATGACCGATTTATTTCAAACTTGGTACACACTTTCTACATATAAAATACCTCCCCCCAACGGTTAGTTTGAGATTTTTTTTACATTGAGGGGGTTTTCCACCCCCATAATGGCGGAATTTTTCGTGAAAAATAGCACTTTTCACTTTACACGACCACCAAAAATTTAGAAATGAAAGAAAAAATTATCAATGACCGTTGGGGGGAGGAGTTGATGATACTTTGACTAAATTTTAATGGTACTTGATTTCAGATAATTTCTAGCTGAGATACAGTGAACACCGTAAATCGTGTTTTTCGCAAGGCGTTCTTGGAAAAGCTTTGTCACCGGCTTGTTTGTGGATATTTTCGCGAACAAATTTCGAGGAATGTTCTTGAAATGACACTTAACAATGTACAAAAGGTTTCAATAAATTTACTCCATCCATATAAATGAAAAAAAATCGCAAAGTGTTTTTTTTCCACGCCGAAACCCTTACCCTCCCGTTAATCACACATGATATTCTCTCGCCGTATAAAATTTCACGTGACTGCGTTTTGATGTTTTGTTCGATATTTTGATTCTTCTGACCTCGACAATGTATGCATGTACTGTGATTGCATATCTCTTATCAATACGAACCTGTCTGTTATTTACTAGTCTAAAACATCAAACCTTGGTGTTACAAACTTGCATTAAATAAAAGTTCAAAACGAACATTCGAAAACTTGAGTAGACTCATCACTCAATTATTACCAATCGAATTTTCAATTGGAAAACCAAACATTAATATAATCGAGGTACTGCTATTGAAAAACATCGTGAATTATGCACCAATCGCCATTTTCAAATGTTAAAGAGTTTCAGATACATACTTTATTTCACTTCTACGTTATTCTCAATTATACGTCATATTTCATGTATCCCTTGAAAAACGTATAACTGAAGTTTCACTGTAATTTTATGTCGAAGGGAAAAAAATGAACGTGCCCGAGAATTCAATCTAAAAATTGGCCTTACTGTATGAAGCACGATCAAAATATCTACGTTTATCGCTGATTCGACCTTTTTTTCGTCCTTGCCCTAAATTAGTAAACGGCACGAAGGAAAACAAGTAGAAATACTTACGTCGATGGAATGCCGTCTTTGAGACTAGTATTAGGCTGCTTCTGTATCGTTAACTCCTGTCCCTCGAAGGTATTGAGATATTGTATCTGCTGCGGACTCGGCACGGGCATAAGATTCGCCTCTTTCACCCCCGTAGGATTGACACCGCCATGCTGTTGTTTCTGTTGGGCTAGAGATTGCAGCGTTCGGCAAAACATACCGTCCACTGCGTTAAAACGTTAATTATACCGTTTCGTTGCGCGAAGAAAAAAGAAAAATACATCATCGTTGGCACGATAAAGCGAGATGGATGTCCCTCGAGTTTTTTTCTCTACGAGATCCCGCGTATAATACGAGGGCTCAAAGAATTTTTGGTAATCGAAAAAATGCCTGGCAGTTCGTAGGAGTTGGGAACATCCATCCGGCTCGTTAGGGACCATTCCGTTGTAAAATTTCTTGAAAATGGTTTTTTTTTTGCATTTTCCAAAAATATGGATTTTCATAACCCTACTTGAACCATGAAAATTACTCTTTTTTTTTTGTTAACGCAAAACTCTCGAAAGAATGCCCAATTTGGTAATTCTGTAGATAAGTGACTTTTCCGAAAAATGAGCCTAAAATTGTTTTTTCTTCTATTTTCTCATTTATTGGGTTATAAATGATGGTATTCAGTCGAGGGAAGCTGAAATTCACCCCTCCATAAAAAGTTATGAGGTTTTGGAGTTCGCGAAAACACGTGATAAAATACGGCATTTTTGAACATTTCGACGCCTATATTGGGTTTGTTTGGGTTTAAATGTCGAAATGTTCAAAAACCCAAACCACCCCAATAAATGATATTTCATCGGAGAAATCGGATAATATTTTTCAGAAAAGTCACTTTTCTAAAGAACTACCTCCAATTTGACCCTCAATTTTGAAATGGCCACCATTTTTTTAATTTTCATTGAAAAAATAAATCCTCCTTACGCCTCTACAGTTTTTCATACCGATTAACAATCTTTTTGGTTCTTTTCTTTCAGACAATTTTTAGAAAAGTAGGCCTTTCCAGCATCAGGTGCTTTTTTTCAGGCATCATTTTGCAGTGGCCAAAAAAATTATACAAAAAATAAAACTAAACATTAAAGATTTTTATGTACAACATAAGTAATTTGAATACATGCCCAAAAATCGGACTGATGATCGAATTTTTAAAAAATCAACAATTGTCAAGCCATTCACACTGGATGGTCCCTCAATTCCAAAAGTTTCCGTCTCCGCGTCTCTTAAGGGGAGATATACACCAAGATGGTCGAGGTCGACGATTTAGAAGCTATGAACATTCCGTTGACCATAGAAGACCTACACTATGGGCCTGGTATCGATGATTCCATGTAAGTTGACAAATTTCGTGATTTATTCATTCCCGAATTTTCAAACGCGTTTTTCTCAAAACCACGTTCTTCAAATCAGTACCCAAAATTTCTCGAAAACCAATGAACCGATTGCCTTGAGGTTTTTTGTGGTTATTCTATACACCGTTATCTAGTACTTGTTATAAGATATTTTCTTTCCGTTACTTAGTTTTCGTTTTATAGGCAAAATAATAACTAATTTTTGGCCCAAAAATCACTATTTATGTTCAAACGTCCGCCATTTAGTCATAAATCGATATTTTCAAAATCGGCTATGACAAGTACTAGATTATAGTATCCAATTTAATAATCTTCTTGGTTTTTTTTTCAGATGATTTTTGAAGAAACGCCGGGGGACCGTATACGCAGATTTTTTTACGATGCTCCAAGGATCATACAATATCCTTGTATATTTTTGATATTTTTAAATAAAGAAAATTAAACATATTTTTTACTGTATATACTTTTGGATAATTAAAATCCCAATCCGAAATTTCAAATAGTTTTACTTGAAAAAATTCACAAAAATGACCTTTTTTCCGGCTCCTAGGTGTATATCTCCCCTTAACGTCGACAACGGGCTGAAAAAAACGTTGCTCACCGTTCGGTGGCTGATTCGTTGGAAAGTCGAGGGGATTCTCTTTCTGTGGTGTCGTGTTACTCGGACTGAGCGACGTTAGATGTGATTGTGATACGGGCGTACCGGGATTGCTGTGATTGAGTCGCTGTGTCGCGTTGCCCCCGGACGAGGAGGTGCCGACCGCTGGATTAGGCGAGTCCTGACTAGTGGGACTCTGACCCGGCATGTGACCACCGCCGCTTCTCTGTTGGCCGCTCAATTGAAATTGTCGATTACAGTCAGCGGGTGAGTTTAGGGCGGAGCTCGCCCGCGGCGACGGCAACGAGAGATTGCTCGTCGGATTGTTCGGGGACGATGGATTCGGGCTTTGTATCGCGATCGGTACGCTCGCCGATCTCGTTGTCTGGTGATACGGCGGTGGTGGGCCCTGACTCCTCGGCATACCTACCATACCGGAGCCTCGTAGCGGAACGGAGCCGGGACTACCGACGCCGACCTGATGAACAAAAACAAAACAACAATATTACAGTACGTCAGTTGGATTTACTTAAAATATCACATTGAAGTTTGCATCGTTCGAATGTAACGATTTAGAAACATTTCTTCATCTTTAATACTATTTGGAACTTTTTCCTTGCAACTTGAGCTCGTAAGTCTATAATACCGATAACTTTATTTATCGGTAAATTCTAGTATTTACTAGAAAAAACAAGTCGTGACGAAGGCGTTCGGTAAGAAGTACTTTTTACTAGGGAAAACGCGACTAGACGCAAACTGGGTTTTAACTGTATCTATATCCATTCAAATTTCCGTTATTCATATTATCCCTTCAGAAAATTTATATTGTTCCTTATATTGTATCCCTTTATATTATCCCTTATATTATTATATATTATCCCTTGTTTATATTATTATCCCTTCAGGAAAAAAATTGCGTTTCGATTATGCGACTTGATTTCAGTTCCAATTCCGATTCGAATAATCAGGTTTTTCTACTGCAGATATTCTGGTATAGTTTAAGCCTTCGAGCACGTAACAAAAAAAAAGTTCAGAAGCGCGCGCGGTGCTCGAATCCTCGTCCCGTACAAAATAGGAGGTAATATCGAAGAAGAATAGAAAACTAATAGAAAAGTACGAGAAAAATGACCTTGTTCTTGCTGTCGAGAAACTGATTCTGCAACTTGTGCCAATCCATGGATGTGGGACACTGACCGGGCCCGCTAACAGGCGGAGCGTTCGTCGGTTGTCCGGAAGACGGTGGGGTGCCCTGAGACGGATCCATCGGGCCGCTCGAGTCGTCCTTGTGCTCGGGGAAAAAAATCATTTGCATTTTCCTAATGGTCGCGAGTTGGCTCTCGCGATGCTGTCTCTGCTGGGGCGTGAGATTCTCGTCGGGTACTTTGACGCCCTGTAGGGATGGCTGGAGTCCGCCAGGGCCGGGACTCGTCGTTCCCAGGAGATTTGGACTGTGGCCCATCACGGGATTCGCAGGTGTCTGTGTGTTTGCTGAAGAAAAAAAAAGGCTCCGTTTTACCGCTGCCATCTCGGCGAATACAGGGAGAATGTAGTGTCTGGACATTCTTTTTGTTTTCCTGAATTAAGGCGTTAGGCCACAGTAACGGGTATAAAATAATGTGCGAATTTAAGTAACAATTTTTTTTTCACACGAAATAGTGATTCACTCGTAAAATTAATTACACATCTATCTAGTATGAATATCAAGCTGTTAAAAAATATATATTTTTTTTTTCGATGTACAAAATGGCCGACTACTAATATTTTCTTTTGTTAACTTTTTTTTAGGCGCTCCGCGGCGTGACATTTAGCATCCACAATTTTTTACCTAGAACAAAAAACAAAAATTCTCGTCAATCTACATTAGAATACCAAGAGAAGTAGGTACGGAATTTAAAAAATATTGTTTTATTCGAAAGTTGTAGGTATTCGATCTTGAGAAATGAATTTTCAGTGAAAAATTTCGTTATAACCGCTCGTAAACTGCTTATAAAATGAAAAGTTTTTGATTAACGGGAGATATACACCTAGATGGTCGACGTCGAGGATTTAGAAGCTATGAACATTCCGTCGACCGTAGAAGACCTACACTATGGGCCTGGTATCGATGATTCCATGTAAGTTGACAAATTTCATGATTTATTCATTCCCAATTTTTCAAACGCGTTTTTCTCGAAACCACGTTTTTCAAATCGGTACCCAAAATTTCTCGAAAACCAATGAACCGATTGCCTTGAGGTTTTTTGTGGTTATTCTATACACCATACACGTACTTGTCATAGGATTTTTTTCTTCCGTTACTCAGTTTTTGTTTTATAGGCAAAATAATAACTAATTGTTGGCCCAAAAACCACTATTTATGTTCAAACGTCCGCCATTTTGTCATAAATCGATATTTTCAAAATCGGCTATGACAAGTACTAGATTATAGTATCTAATTTAATAATCTTTTTGGTTTTTTTTCAGATGATTTCTGAAGAAACGCCAGTGGGTACCGTATACGGAGATTTTTTTACGACGCTCCAAGGAACATACAATATCCTTGTATATTTTTGATATTTTTAAATAAAGAAAATTAAACATATTTTTGAATGTATATACTTTTAGATAATTAAAACCCCAATCCGAAATTTCAAATAGTTTTCCTTGAAAATTTAAAGAAAAATGACCTTTTTCCGGCTCCTAGGTGTACATCTCCCCTTAATCAGAAATTCCGTACGTACTTCTCTGCGAAATGCAATTAGGAACACAACTTTTGAATTTGAAGTGAATCGAGTGAAAATTGTTGACGTTATTTGTCACGCCAATTGAAAAAAAGCTGTTTCGAGAATTATCGAGTAGTCGGCCATTTTGTACATCGAAAAAAAAGAAATCTAACAGCTTGATATTCATACTAAATAGATGGGTAATTAATTTTATGATTGAATGACTTTTTCATGTGAAAAAGAATTGTTAAATTCGCACATGATTTTATACCCGTTACTGTGGCCTAAGGCCTTAAGCTGACAGAGTTAAAGACGTTGTTTCGCCCTTCGTCGCGGGTCTCGTGCTTTCGCATTCGGCTCACCAGAATTGCTCGGTGAATTCGGCACGAGGCAAGGCACGTCTATATTTGTATCGTCCAACGATGATTCGGGATTACCGAGTGAATTACCGCCGTTTATATTCCTTATGTTCGTTTGATCGTTCCAGAACGAGGGTGCGTTCGGATCGATGGTGGGCAAATCGGGCGGTTGTTCCGTTGGGAAACCGCTGTTCGCGCCACCGCCACCCTGGTGGCCCTTTTGCTTCATCATCGCTAGACTGTTGAGCCATTGAGCCGGATTGTGACGAAACTGGTTCACCTTGTTCGGATGTTTCTGGAAATTCAACAACGATCAACGATAAGACGAACGGTTGTATCGCGTGCAAGTAATTTTAACGCGAATAACTCTGACGATATATCGCGTGTGAACAATAGCTGCGAACATTGTGAGCTTGTAAACAATAAATGTGTTTCTGTTTCGTAGCAAGCGATACGATGGAGTGTTTTTTAATTTGATCGGGGTTATTCGAGTTCGTATTGGTCGGGCCGATCTTGTTTGGGTTTGTTGGACATTTTTTTCGGCCTGTCTGGTATTATTTAGGGTTGTTCGGTTTCGTTTGGATCTGATTGGTATTCTTTTTGTTTCTTTGGGATTTTTCGGTGTTGTTTGGATTTGTTGAACATTTTTTGGGCCTCTCTGGTATGATTTGGGATAGCTCAGTGTTGCTTGAGTTTAGTTGAGATTGTTCGAGTTTGTTTCACGTTGTTTGGCTCTACGTGGGGTTGTTTTCAATTCACACTGAATCCGTTTGGGTTTGTTTGACCTTGTTTGGAGTTATTCGAGTTTATCTGCTGTCGTTTGGTTTTGGTGAGCCTGTTCGCGTGTGTTTGGTCCTTTTTCGGCGCTATTGGCTTCTATTCGCGGTTCTTTGATTCTATTTGGGCTTGTTTACGTTATTCTTCTAATTGATCATAAACCCATTTACGTTCGCGTGCATTCGTTTGCCGTTTGCACCATTGCATTTTCATTCTTCCCGTACATTGTCCAAGAACTCTTTTTTTCATAAGTTTTTGCTTCCGTCGAACGTTATGTTTCGAAATGTAATTTTGTCTCGATTATTCGGACACGTAGGCCTGAGAAACGGAGACTCGAATGTGCATAATCAAAGTTGAACGAAAACGGTGGGATCATTCAAATGGGAAGTTGAAGAAAAATGTTGTTTCGAGCAACAGCGAGTTGGCGAAAGGGTGCGCGGTTCGTGCTTTCGTAGTGGACGCAATACTCATCGTACGTCGAGATACTTCTTGGTGGCTGGTTGAGCGCAGTGATAGGCGATTATAGACGGATATTGACCCTGCAGTACAGCGTCGGCTCCCTTGTTCGCAAGGGTCGTCGAGAAAACGAATATCTGACTCTGCTGTTGCATGTACTGGGCCTCGCCGCCTCCCGCTCCGCTTCCCATTTGTTTACCGAGCACGTTGCTCACCAGCGGCTGTATACCATCTGAGGAAAGAGAGCGAAAAAAAAAAAAAAAGAAACGGAAAACACACAACTGTTTTATACGACTCGGGGGAACAAAAAAAACCCGGCGTGATATCGGGCGCGCAGGCCGTGAAGTCTTATTTCCAAAATAATTTCGTGCGACGCACGAGGATAATTCTACGTTACGATTGCGTACACGGAGAAAAATTGATGCGCGAGCAATAACGAAATCGCGTTTGTGTCGTAACGGTTGGATATTTTCAACGATCGCGAACTCTGATGATCATACAGCCAGGCAATATCTAGCGTCAATCGCATTGGCAATTTTTCTCCGCGTACACGACTACGTTACATCTACGTTACATATATAGCTGCGAAATGTTTACTTTTTTTTCTCGTTTCAAGTCTTTTTTTCATACCGGCTGGTAACTCGTCCGACTGATTGTTCAGCTCGTTCTCCTGCTTAACGTTATTCAATAAAGACTGATTGGGAGGTGGGCCGTTTTGGCTATCGCCCGGCATGTTAGCCTCTCCGTTGCTAGGATCCAGACCGGTATCCCTTGGACAATCGACGTTCTCCTCGCCGCTAGCATCCTCGCTCTTTAAACCGCCGCCGCCAGCACAGCTGCCGCCGCCTCCAACGCCGCCGCTCGTCTCCTCTTTTATCTTGACGCTCTCCGAGTCAGGCTCTTCCTTTATTACCACGCTTGTCATGCAGCTCGACTCGTTGCTCTTCTTCTCCGTTTTCATGTTAGCTGACTATCCCTCCGATACTTCGCATTCCCTCCCCGCCGCCCGCGTCGCCGACTCTGCCGCCGTCCGCACGCTCGACCCCGGCGCCCAGCTTCCTTTCAAATTTTCTTCGCCGTCGCCGCCGACGGCTTCGTCTCCGCGGCCATCGAAACTCACGGCGTACCTCGACGGGGCCCTCCTCCTCTGTCGCGACACCGTTAACGCCGAACCGAACGCGCCACTGCAAATTTTTATCGTAGAATATAGCTTTTTTAAGGGCTTTTTTGGGTATCTGTATAATTCACTATAACTCTGCTACGCTTCGCATGGACACACAATCGCGCGGTACACGGAACTTTCACAATATTTTTGCTGCATTTTCTGTTCGTGAAATTATTACATATGTTTGTCTCAATTTTGCATAAACTTTTTTTCACAAAAAAAAAACGCTTTTGAGGACCCTTCGTTCTTAAGAGAAAAAAAATCGTGATTTGCAGGATTCTTGAGCTACTTTTTTTTTGGAAATTTCGTGATTCGTATAATTCTTGAGCTATTTTTTTTTTTAATGAAATTTCGTAATTTGGACGAATTTGAGCTTTTTCAAATAGAAATTTCGCAATTTGGAGGATTCTTGAGCTTTTTCAAAGAAATTTCGTGATTCGGAGGATTCTCGAGCTTCTTCCCGAATAATACTCGAAACCTCGTCCTATTTTTTTGCGTCGATGTGTCCATATATACATATGGTTGGTCTCTCAAACATCAGAGGGTATATAGAAGCGAATGGACGATTTCGACGATTCTTACCCTGGACTTTTCTCACGTGTGCATATATATCTATATATATAAAGATATACGGACTGAAGTACGCGCGAGTTGTCAGATAGAGGTTAAAGACTCCCCTCGAGTTGGTTATGTGTACACATAGTCCGCACGAGCGTAAAAATGCGCGACACAGCGAATCGAGACTTTGTTTTTTATTTATTTATTTTTCGTTCCTCGTTTTTCCCGAATATTTCCGGGGGGCTCGCGCGTTTGTTTACACGTAGAAGTTATCACTCGCCGGAATTATCTCGCTTCCGTTCACTCGGGGAGGAAAGAAAAGGGTCGTTTTTTTGTTGCGGAGCTGCGAGGAAAAAAAGAAGAAAAAGTCCTGCGGGATTTCGATGTTTTCGCCTGGTTTTTCGTAATGCTCGCAGCAAATGGTTGATTCGGGAGTACGCGAGCCACACAGATACGGATGGGACACGCACAGTGGGACGTAACGTATGTACAGGCTAGTCGAGAGGGGGGAGCGATGATACAGTTTTTACACACGCGGGCGCGTTAAAAGCGAATTATAGACACGGGGAATGACGATAAATGTGATAGAGCGCGCGCGAGGAGGCATGGCCGTAAATTTGTTTGTTATAACTCCGTCGTCGTCGTTGTCGCTCTCCTCCTCACCCCCCTCCACCTCTTTTGCGCGCTAGCACCGCTCCTAATGCACCCCCACTACTCGCTCGCTCGTTCCGTCTCTCAGACGCACACAGGTTCGCGAGAGGAGCGAATGCGTGACTTTGAGCGGGTAAAATTCTCCAGGTGATCACCGGCCGATGCAGAGTCGTTCCACCTCCTCCTCGCTCTCGTCACGTCGAGTCGCATTCGTGCGTTTTATCGCGCCGCGCGCGCGAACGCACGAAAAAGACGGAAAAAACGAGTAAGACCGACGCAGAGAGACGAATAAAAGAGAGAGACAAGTAAAACAACACGCACGCCACCTCGGGCGACAGAAACTTGTAGATAAAATTCACTTTTTCGCACCGGCGTTCGCTTTTTTTTTGTACTTCGCCAAAGACGCTCTTTTCGCACAATGAGGAAAAATAAGAGCACTTTCGTCGAGACCGGAGTGTGCGTGTGTACAGCACGAGTGTGCAGCGTGAGGGGGGGGGGGGTTAAGAATTGCCGTGAAAATCGGAGTGTGAAAATATATACGTATGTATGTATATTTATGTGTGTATACGTGGATACAGAACGGCCCAAATGTCAGCCACAGCAACGTCGCCCGACTTCATAGTGTGGCTACTCTCCGCGATCTTTACGCGGAGCCACACACACGCACGCACTCGAAGAAACGAGAAATAAAAAAAAAAAACACGAAAAAATATCCCCTAACCACACAACGCACGAAGCGCGCACACGGCAAGGATATCGAGAAAGAAAGAGACGAAAAATCGTTCCGCGCGTCACTATCCTCCTCTCTCTCTCTCTATACGTCTGTCTTTCTCTCTCTCGGTTTATGATATATAATTGCGGAGAGCACGTTTTCACGTATATACGTTCACGTTGCGCCCATAATCAGATAGTTCCAAATATTTCCGGCCATCGCTAATCCTCGGTGTTAACACTTATCAACGCGTGTTAATAACTCATTGGTACAATATTTACACGTGAAAACGAATATCTCGCTGTCGCTATGTCGAGCATTGTTCTCTTTCTCTCTCTCGCACTCCTTCCAACTTTATTTGTCACTTCATGGTCGCGCTTTGATTATTTATTTCTTTTACGCACGGCTGCCAACTGCCAGTCGAAAGTTGAAGCGCCGCGGCGCTGGATATTGGTGCGGTAGAGGGGGGAGTGGCAACGGCGTGATAAGGGGAACGGGGCGGGATTGTAAGTTTAATGCGCTAAACGAGGACGGCCGCCATTGCTTTCCGCGAGACGAAGAGAGAGAGAGAGAGAGAGAGAGAGAGAGAGAAAGAGAGCTACGGTGACACAGCCGTACCTGACTATCTGCCCCGTGCCCTGCGCAGCAGTTTTCCCCACCTCCCACTCCTTAATCTCTTTTACCTCGTTCCTCGCTTTGTGTGTGTGCGCGCTGCGAGCGAGCTGCACTGCTCGCGGCTCTTGCAAGTTGCAGCAGCAGCAGCCGTAACCAGCAGCCAGCCTCACTATTTTGGTCTCTCTTTGGTTAAATTCCACCCTCTTTCCCTCACTCCTCGCCCACGGACCCCCTCCCCCGCCCGTCTGCCGCGGCGACGTCGCCGTCTCCGTCGTATGCAATCCGGACGAGAAACACTCACGCTCTCTTAGATCGACCCACGATCGGAATATTAATATATATATATATGCCTCACAGCGCAGTTGAAAACGCAAATGTAACTTACTGAAAAAATCGAATTTTTAAAAATTACACACTATATATACACATATATGTTTGTGTGTGCTTGTATACACACACACACACACACACACACACACACACACACACACACACACACACACACACACACACACACACACACACACACACACACACACACACACACACACATATATATATATATATACTTATTTTATATACTTATATTATACTTATATATATATATATATAAGTATAATATATCAAAGCATAAGACGCTTTTAATATAACGTAAATATATATATATATATACGTTATATTAAAAGCGTCTTATGCTTTGATATATTATACTTTGACCGATGATATTATCTTGCTTTTGATATCATCGGTCTATAATTCGCTTCATATACCTCATACGTATATGTACACACACACACACACGCACACACACACACACACACACACACACACACACACACACACACACACACAAATACACACACACACACACACACACACACACACACACACACACACACACACACACACACACACACACACACATATATATATATATTAAGGGGTAAGGCCGCAGCAGAATTTTCAAAAAATCGATTTTTTTTTCTCGCTAAAACGGTGCTTTATCATCACAAGAATAAGTTACTATTCGATTTATAGCAAGACATTTTTTTTCACCGACTTTGAGCGTTAACGTAAGCCCACCTCTGGCACGGCCATAGAGTACCTAAAACTTTAAACGCGTTTTTCTCGAAACAGCTTTTTTCCAATTGGCGTGACAAATAACTTCAACAATTTTTACTCGTTTTACTTGAAATTTAAAAGTTATGTTCCTAATTGCATTTCGCAGAGAAGTACGTACGGAATTTCTGATTAATCGAAAACGTTCCATTTTATGAGCAGTTTAATACGAAATTTTTCACTAAAAATTCACTCAAATACCGACAACTTTTGAATAAAACAATATGTTTGAAAATCTGTACTTACTTCGCTAGGTATTCTAATGTAGATTGAGGAGAATTTTTGTTTTATGTTCTAGGTAAAAAATTGTGGATGCTAAATGTCACGCCGCGGAGCGCCTAAAAAAAAGACAAAAGAACATATTAGTAGTCGGCCATTTTGTACGTCGAAAAAAATATATATATTTTCAGCTTGATATTCAGCTTGATGTTCATAGTAAATAGATGTGTAATTAATTTAATGAGTAAAACACTTTTTCATACGAAAAAAATGTTAAATTCGCACATGATTTTATACCCGTTAATGTGGCCTAACCCCTTATTATTCCGATCGTGGATCGATCGAACAAATAGAATTTAAAAAAATTACACGCACTATGTATATATATGTATGTATGTACGTTCATATATATATATAGTGTGTGTAATTTTTAAAAAAGTTCTATTTGTTCACTAAGTTACATTTGCGTTTTCAACCGCGCTGGTAGGCATGGTCGAGGAGAAAATGATTTTTGAAGAATGGAGTAAAATGAATGCGTGTAAAATGAAAGATCGATGGAAAGGGGGGGGGGGGGGTGTTTTGTGAGAGAGCTTTTCTGTTTTTGTTTTTTTTTTTGGTTTCCGGCGAAATCGAGGTTCGACATAGTAGATGGGCGTATATCATGGAGGGGGGAGGGGCCCCCCACGGGGATGAAATGACGAGCGAATGTAAAAAGGTCGTGAATTGAGAGGTCTGCGTATGCTGGGAATTTCACAAATACGATTTTAGCATAGTTTTATAGGCAGGGCATTTTAATTTGCGAAAGAGATTTTGCTTAGGCGGGACACTACTGTGACGGGTCCAAAAAATCAATTTTTGGTTGCATTTTCTCAAAGTATACATATTAAAGATGTGGAAAAAAAATTCAAGTATGCTTAAAGTTTCAATCCCGTTTTTTCTTCACACGATTTCTGTCGACCTGGCCGGAATCATTCTAGCTAATTGTACGTTTTTTAATTGCAAAAGAGAAAACAAAATTTCCGTAATTGCAGTAGCTAACGTTGTGCGTAGGCGTTTTTTTTGCAATTTAGTATTTTTTGAGCCACCGAATTTAAGAAAAAATGTCGCCGATATAATACTTTTTTCAACACCCGCCATTTTGTGATTTTTTCTCTCGAAATAACGGCTACGGACGTCAAGAACTACATTTATATACATTATAAAACATTTTTATTTTTCAGACCAACCATTGTCAAGTTATTGATTCGGCCGTTATTATTTTTGAATTTTTTTAATGAATTTTTTTGCGAAGTAAGTTCAATGTATGCTTAACGACGTACCGTTTTTTCCCAATCCCAAATGAATAATGTACTAGACAAATGAAATTCGGAAAAAACTACCACTTTTCGGCCCGTCGCAGCCCTCCCTTAAGGTTTGACAAATTCAGGGAGGAATTCGATTTTTGTAAAGGATTATTCGAATGAATTGTTTTGCCTTTTTCTCGAACACTATTTTTCACGAAACGGTGTAAGCCTTATCGCAAAGTTCACTTTAAATTCGGACGGAGCATAGTTTATAACTCTTTCCATCCATCTATCTGTATTGTTCAAAATGTCACAAAACTTTTATCTTATTTTTCAAAATTGTCTATTTGTCATGTTTATCTTATTTTTGTCCGTATTTTTCCGTAAGTTTGTCATATTTGTCTTATTTTTCCGTATTTGTCCGTAAATTTGTCATATTTGTCTTATTCTTGTCCGTATTTTTCAACATGTCACAAAACTTTTGTCTTATTTTTCAAAATTGTCTATTTGTCATGTTTGTCTTATTTTTGTCCGTATTTTTCCGTAAATTTGTCATATTTGTCTTATTTTTCCGTATTTGTCCGTAAATTTGTCATATTTGTCTTATTCTTGTCCGTATTTTTCAAAATGTCACAAAACTTTTGACATACGAAATTTTTTCATTATTACACTAAACGTAGATACAGCGTATTTTTCATTTGAATTTCATTTCATTTTTCATTTAAAATGAGCTTAGTTGTCGGAAACACCTACACCAAATGGCCATGCAGCAACGGCGGCACGTTCTTTTATTAATAAAAAAAACTTCATCACTTATCAATATTTTCCCGAAAAAAACTCAAACTCGACGAGACTATGTATCAGACTATATATCAATCCCGACCTCCCCACCCCGACATTCTAATCGGAAAATATTGAAAACCCACTTCTTTTTCGGGCCCCAAGCAGTCTCGTTAAAAGTGCACCGAAGCAAAGAAAATGTATTTCCTAGTCGAACAATAACAAGGAGAGCTTTCTCAACGTTTCTCTCTGCACTTTTATCCGATGTATTAATAGCTTCGAGAATAACCTTATTCCATTTGTTTTCTCCCGCGCTCCCATTGATACGATGCATGAATTTTGGCGAGGCGATCATCTCTGGCACCGTTTCTAACCAAGCTGATACTTTTATCGCATCCCTCCCAAATGTTCTACCACATCTGCGATCTACCATTTCTCAATTCTCGTCTTTTTTCTTTTGTTCCAATGTCAATATCTCCGCGTGATTTATTTCACCCATGACGTTGTCGAACGCGGGTTTTAATTGGCGATAATTAGTGCCTTGCACAAAGTGACGATTCTCGGATAGGAGGAGACACGTATATTTCGAGACGGCTGCGCGCGAGCGCGGAATGCTTGAAATATCGCGTATATGTTACGTCTCGTTATTGTGCAATATACCGCCGCGTTTCTTTAAGATAAAACAGCAGAGGCCACAAATACGTGTGTATCATTATCATTATTATTATTATTAATTTATTATATTCTTTAAAAAAGTAAAATACTATTGCTAAGCATATCAATGATAATAATAATAATACTTGATACAATTTTGATCATTAAAATACTTAATTTAATCATAATTAAATTAGTTAATAATAAAAATATTACTAAATAAAGACGTATTCATTTAATAGTTCATTCAAATTTATTTCATTGTTTATATGAACAATTTATTTTTACATTATTATTATTATTATTGTTGATCTATTATAGCCTCATGATAAATCACTCTGCTATTCCGTTTCGCCATGCGAGCAAAATCATTTTTCCATTATCAGCCAGACTTGTTTGATTAATTCGCCGATATCTCCGCGCGTTTCCCTTCCTCTCCCAGTTCGCACACATATGTTACGAGGGGAAAATAGAGTAGGTTTATTTTTAGGATTCGGGTGACGGAGCGACCAATAGAGGGGCAGGGGGGTCGGCACCGGAAATTTCTGGCGATGATTAGTGGCGTATTATATTCCTGTGATTTTTTTTTCACGAATATCTGTATAGTTTGGTAAAAAGAAATGTGGAACGCCGAGGGTCGATGGCAGAGCAGCGGCCATTCTATACATATGTAACTTACAATTCTCGCGAATTCACGATATTATTGTTATTATGGGTACGCAGTGGCGCGTTGTGGTTCCGCTGTCGGCCGTGAGGCGCTGCACTCGCGTGCGGGCAACGCGATCGAGAGAGGCATAGGCACACATGCAATGTGTAGGCGTCGAAGTTGGAGCATTCTTGTGTTGTTGATTCGTTCTCTCGTCGAGAAAAGATGATTTTTGAGCATGAAACACGCGTTTTTTTTTGCAGCTGGAGTGAAGCGGAAGTCGCTTAGGGTCACGAACTCTTTAACTTGGATTTATCCTTGTTGAACAATCTTCGCGAGCATGAAAGAGCCATCAGATTTGACACTTCTTACGCGACATAACCTGAAAACAGTGAGACGTGGAGCAATTTGTAGATCTTTACGCACGAATAATAAACCGCAGCTGACAAATTTTTCCGTTTCGCGAATGAGGATTATAAGAGTCGCGAACGCGACAACGATTTGTTGGACGCTCGAATCGCGCGGAACGTAACCTCCAAGCGACAAAATCGTCACGAGACGCGTTCGAATCGCGCGGAGCATAACCTCTGAGCGACGAAACATAACCTCCAATCGATAAAATCGTCACATTTTCGAATGCCGCCAAACATAACCTCCAATCGATAGAACCGTCGCAAATATCGTTCGAATCACGCGAAACGTAACCTCCAATTCACAAAATCGACGCGTTCCGCGTTCGAATCGCGTGAAACATAACCTCAAAAGCGGAAATCGGCAGCCAGCGCTAAACGGGCGCAATCGCGACGGACTCTTCCTTACGTTCGACACACATGAGAGGAAAGAGTAAAAAGAAATGTCGCAGCTAGAGCCCGATCCGCAATTTATTCAGGGCTTGCGCCTGTTGCATTCGTCGAACAAAGATTCGGCGGATCAGTTGCGCAACCTCCTCGACGAGGCGATAAAGCAAAAATACGGTCTGACGAAAATGCTCTGCAACGTGCTGCACAAAAAGGTAAGAGAGTGGGAAATGAAGGTGGCGACTGCTTTTGCTTCGACACCCACGCGTTTTTTGCACTTTGCCGCAGTACACTATGGAAGAGCCTGTCCTGAGCGACCACAGTAGCAGCGGCGGCAGCAGCAAGAAAAGCAAGAGCTCGAGCTCGTCCAAACACTCGAGCAAGTCGAGCAAGAGCGGCTCGCCGGAGGACAGGGCGTCGCGTGACACGCCACCCGACATTCTGCAGAGCGACGACAATTTGGCGCTGGAAATACTGGAGGACGATCTCACCTGTGTCATATGCAAGGGCATGGACGTGGGCGCGAGAAACAGGCTGGTAGAGTGCGTCGATTGTCACGCCCTCTATCATCAGGAGTGCCACGCGCCGCCCATACAAGACTCTCAGATAGACGTACCCCGGCTCGTCTGGTATTGCTCCAATTGCTTAAAATCTCATCAGGCAAGTCGATCTCTCTTTCACCGAAAGAACAAACGGCCCGCGTTATTTAACACTCTCGTTTTTGCAGCCCGTGACCAAGGAGAGAAACTCTCCGAAGACCGTAACGGAAGGAAAAACTAAAGAGACGAAAAAATCGGGCGCCAGTGAGTATCGAAGGACCAAAAAAATGAAATAAGTGTGAAACGAGTAGAATCCCCAGACGGTAATGAACCTAAGTTGTATTTTTTATTTGTAACTGTAGCGTTTCTTCTAGACACTAGGCTTCACCACTATGTGGCTTCTTTTCCAAGTTAAAAAAATACGATGGAAATATTTGGAAAACGACCTTTTCCACAATGGGTTTATCTGTGTACGTTCTCGCGGCTTTTGTCGACCGGAAGTGGTGAAAACGACATTGCGGTTTTATTTGCATCGGGAAACTCCGATCTGTTAATTTTTCTTCCTAAACGTAAACGAAATTTTATTTCTCAACGATTGTCACTAAAAAATAGCGTAATATCATGGAAGCTCTAAAAATCCGAACAAATTTTTATCGAACGATTGTAGGACGTTACAATTACACTAAATTTCTATAAATTTGGAAATAGCCGTTTTCTATATATTTGCCACGTTTGATTTGTGATAAGCGCGATCCTTCGAACGAATTTGCGTATCGAACGAAAATATTTTTATGATTCATTCATTTTTTCGTTTACTGTACTCGCTCCGCTATTCGGAATTCAACAATATGCTTCCAATTAAAAAAAAATATCTTTCGTCTTTCCGTTTTTTCGTCAGTCGTGCAGCTGTATTCCTCAAAGTCTTTTGCTTTCATTTTCGAATCCTCGTATTAAGCGGTCAGGGTGGAACGATCTCCAAATTCGTCATATCCAAAAATGGGCTGCCTAGTTACTTTTTGTTCCGGATAAAGCAACGGGGAAGCAAATAAAAGAAACTAGGAAGTTCCCGCGATTTTTACTTATCTCCAAAAGTAACTAGGGAAGCGACGCTGCCTTTTGATAAGTAACTAGGAACATCCTCCATCCCAAAAGTAACTAGGAATTTACATTCGGTTCTCAAAAATACTCAGAGAACTGCAATTTCATCGCCAAAATGTAACCAGGAAACTACATTCTGGTTCCCAAAAAGTAACTAGGAAATCTACGTCCCCGGATATTAAAAAGTAACTAGCCAAACTAGATCTTTGGTTGTCTAAAAGTATTTAGGAAACTGCGTGTTTTGTTCCCAAGCGAGTAACTAGGAAACTGCACAATCTGCTAAAAAAGTAACTAGGCAAAGTGCACATCCGGTCTCCAAAATTAACTAGAAAACGGAACCTCCGGTTCCCAAAGAGTAACCAGGAAACCACATCTTTGGTCCTCCCAAATGTCACTAGACAACTACATCTAGTTACAAATAGTAACTAGGGAAGCTACACCTCCGGTTCCGCCAAGCGTAACAAGCAAACTACATCTCCTGTTTCCAAAAAGTAACCAGCCACCTATATTTCCGGTTTCCCCCAAAAAGTAATTAGGAACCTACTTTTCCGTTTCCGCAAAAGTAACTAGGCAGTCAATTCGCCGGTGATGACGAATGAAGGGATCGTCGGTTGCCCTAGAAACGGATAAGCGAGGATTAATCAGTCGTAATTATAATCGTAATCGACGGCGCTCGATAACAATGGCTCAGCACGTATGCCCTTCGCATAATCGGCAGGTTCGAAACACTCGGAAAAATACAAGAATTCATCGAGTCAGTCGCAGAACGGTGGCGGCGGTACATCCGGTTGTTCGACGAACAATCTGCCGAAGCCGAATATCCACATAATCGCGGGTGATCGTAGACTGAAAGACGTGACGAAAAAGAGCAAACAGGAGAAGCAGCGCGGCGGTGGCAACAACAGCAGTACGAACAACACAAGCGGCAGTGGAAAGCACGCCTCGTCGTCGTCCTCCGGTAAAAATTCCCAGGACAAGTCACACAAAACCAAAGTCGTTGCGGACTGACGCATTTTTCTTGTGGGTGCGAGTTTTTTTTTGTGCGGTTCGTAATTGCCGCACGTAATCGAACTTTTCTACGAACATACAACATACGCAAAGAGAATAACGACGTAGATCGAATAATTGTTTTTTTTTACCAAACTTTTTTCACCTATACCACATAGAATTGTATAATTTGTAGCGTGTGTGTGTATATATATATATATATATATATATATACATTAATTTTTTTTCGCCTTTGTCTTAATCGCGGCGAAACGTGTATCATATATGCGGCTATTTTTTTTCTTTCTTTCATTTCGCGACGAGAGAAAGACGCAGCGTGTTATATTTTCGACGAATATTCTTTGTACCAAAGGATAATAAAGAACGCAAGGAGAAAAGAAGATAAGTGGAACAGACATAAAGTTGTTCGAAGGGGAGGATCGGTGAATCGCACGCGACGTATGCAAGTCAAATTAATAACGAGCATTGTTTATGATACCAATATATTTTTGCGACTTTTTTTTTTTCCTTCAAATGTTTAGTTGCTTGTCCCTATACGTCCCGATGAAAATTTGGCAAGAGTAGTTTCGATTTCTTTCACGTGTGTTTGTGTTACTTGGGTATTCGTGTGTATGTGTTACTTACGGACTAGCTCTGTGTTCGGGATCGGGAAAATGGAATTTCGGGAATTCTATTTACAATGGATTCGCGCGGTGACATTCGCATACGCACGCGCGTACAAAAAATGTGTGTGTGTGTGTGTGTGTGTATATATACATATACACACGGTTATGGATTTTTTTCTCGTATCCACATACACTAGAATGATCCATTGTCGAAATCTTTTCTCTCTCGTACATTTTCTGAATCGCTCACGCAATGACGCACGAAAAGAAATTGCCTCGTTAGAATATATTTTTATTTTCTCGGAGAATGTTGCGCGGAACCGACAGTAGTTGAAAAATCGGTAGAGGAAAAAAAAATGATCGAAAAAAAAAACAGACGAGCGATGAGGCTAAAGAATTTTTTTTGCTTGAAATTCATCGAAGTTCGGTCAAAAGTCGTTATGGAAAGAGCGTGGAATTGCAGTAGCGAGGAACTCTCTGGAGTACGAAGAATTTTCTTCCTTGAAATTTAACGAAAATCAATTTTGAAAAAAAAAACGCGAAAGAAAGAGCCTCGAATGCAATAGCCAAAATTCTATATAAGGCAAATTATTTTTCTTCCTAAAATTGATCCAAAATCGGAAAAAAGATCGTTATGGAAAGAGTTTTAAATTGCAATAGCGAAAAATTCTTCAGAGCCTGAAAGACTTTCCCGATCGAAATTTGTCGATGATCGGTAAAAAATCGTTATGGAAAGAGCCGGGAATTGCAATAGCGAGAAATACTCCAAAGGCCAACGAATTTTTCTGCTCGAAATTTATCGATGATCGGTAAAAAAAATCGCTATGGAATGAGCCTCGAATTGCAATAGCGAGAAATACTTTGAACGCCAACGAATTTTTTTGCTTGAAATTTATCAAAGATCGGTAAAAAAATCGTTATGGAAAGAGCCTCGAATTGCAATGGCGAAACATTCTCGAAGTTTTTTGCAGTTTTCGATGACCATTTTTTGTTGGGAAATTTTGAATGAGAAGTTTTCATGGTAGCGCTCGAGTGTCGCTTGAGACAAAAAAAGGAGACTTGAAAATGGACCAAGCTAATGTATAAGTATATGGACAACAATCCACAGCCGCTCACAGGCGATACTTTTGCTTTCTCTCGTATCCTTTTAAATCGCTCGTTTTTTTCAAGCCCTCGTTAAATATCGAATGGCGCCGATTTCGCATTATACGTCTGAAAGATTCTCGAGGGGCCTGTTCTCTTTAGGTCGCATATATATATATTGCGCCATGTACAGGGTGTCCCGAAACCAAACGTCAATCATTTGGAATCGTGTTTGGGACTGATCACCGAATAAAAAAGGTTATGCGGTGGTCTGCTCGTTGTGGTTTTGTTTTGGAGAAAACTACGAAAACAAATAAAGCAGCAGAATTTCCCTTTCTCACTGGCTCGATAGTGAGGTTAAAACGACGGATCTCCACGACAGCCATAGAGCCAAAAGTAAACAGGAGGAAGCACACAATGCTAAGCGAATTAGCCGGAAGTCGTACAAAGTGCCGCCCCCACATAGCTGCGCACTGGCGCCCAAACCGAATGTTTTTCCGGCTTCGCAGTATGACGGAGATACCTTGTCATTTTTAGCTTCGTTATTCTACGAGCCTGGGACCACGGTGTTTTGTTTGTTGCCTTTTTTACAATTGATCAGCTTCACTTCACTTATATCACGGAACGCGTTTGACGTTAAAGTATCTGCAGACTGCAACGAGCACCTGTTAGGCGGCGCTCGTAAACGTTCTAAAAAGTGCCGCCTCGAGAGCCTGGCGCGACGCACTTCCGGTCGCGGTTTCGCCTAGCCCCCGTGCCGATAAATTCCCGCCTGTTTCGCTCAGCTCTTGGAATAAACCCTTTAGTGTTTTGTACAGAAAAATACCAAAATTGTCCCTGTAGGAAACACTGAAAAAACATGTTATCCATTTTGGGCAATGGCTTCGTAGTTTTTTGTGTTTATCTCGAAAACAAAGCCGAAACGAGTAAACCTCGACATGACTTTTTTTATTCGCTGGTCGACCCCCAACAGTTGAAACTTATCGACATTTTCTTGGACACCCTGTATATGGACGCGAAAACGTTTATCTTTTTTCACTCGTACAAATTCGAAGTAAAGTAGTTCGTACCTTATACAATTTATGTCCCCATCGCTCTTCCACTCTCTCTCTCTCTCTCTCTCTCTCTCTCTCTCTCTCTCTCTCTCTCTCTCTCTCTCGTTAGTTTTTTTGCGTATCCTACCGGTGTTGTGTACTTGTGTGTATGCTTACTTATGTATACGGACTGGCGATTAACCACACGTTTATTCTTCTCCACGAGAGTCCCAAAATATTCGATTAAAATACAAATTCTTTACAAGTGCAATTGACGCGAGTTTGCCACGCTCCCTTCTCTCTAGCTTTCGTTTACGAGTTGGATGGAACACGGAGACACATACGGTCGATCAAATCCTCTTGTTTCTTTCTCACTCTCTCCCTCTCTCTCTGTTACTTCTCTTGAGAATGTGTAATTTAAAATTCTATACTGGACGCAAAAATCGAATAGTAATATATGACCGCCAAAAAACGCTGAATACTTCCGGAGATGACTTCCGTTTTTTGCACGCCATCTATATCGCCATACCTCTCTCTCTCTCTTTCTTTCTCTCTCTCTCTCTCTTTTTCTCAACAGGTAATACAGACTATAGTTACAAGGTTGAAAGGTTTTTTTGTTTCTCCTGTTTCGTCTTACTTACAATATATTCGAATTCAGTTTTGAGGACTTCGCGAGAGCGCTAGAGTATAGAGGGTGGCCCGAAAAGTGGGGTCTGAAAGGAAAATCTATAATGCGTTCAACGAGAGAACGACACAGCGCAGTGCCGCTTTTAGTGCCGCGGGAGGAGTAGTGGAAATTGCTGCGCAGTACCGTATTGGTACTGGTACGCGTGGAGAGGGTAAAGAGGGCGGCGCATTCGGCGGAATCGGACCGAACCAGCCGAATTTAGGTTCGGAAGCCTGTCGTCCACTCGATTAAGGCCTTAGGCCACAGTAACGGGTATAAAATCACGTGCAAATTCAACAATTTTTTTTTCGTATGAAAAAGTTATGCGCTCATAAAATTAATTACACATCTATTTAGTATGAATATCAAGATGTTAGAAAGTGTATATATTTTCTTTTCGATGTACAAAATGGCCGACTACTCGAAACTTTTCGAAACAGCTTTTTTCCAATTGGCGTGACAAATAACTTCAACAATTTTCACTCGATTTACTTCAAATTTAAAAGTCATGTTCCTAATTGCATTTCGCAGAGAAGTACGTACGGAATTTCTGATTAATCGAAAACTTTTCATTTTATGAGCAGCTTATGAGCAGTTATAACGAAATTTTTCACTGAAAATTCATTTCTTAAGATCAAATACCTACAACTTTTGAATAAAATAATATTTTTTTAATTCCGTACGTACTTCTCTAGGTATTCTAATGTAGATTGACGAGAATTTTTGTTTTTTGTTCTAGGTAAAAAATTGTGGATGCTAAATGTCACGTCGCGGAGCGCCTAAAAAATATAACAAAGAAAATATTAGTAATCAGCCATTCACCGGTGCGATGGTCTAGTGGTTAGCGTGCTCGCCACTAAACCAGCGGACCGGGAGGTCCCGGGTTCGAATCCCAGTCGCGTACATTTCGTCGTGAAATGTTTTTCTTCGGCATTTCGCGGCGAAATAAGACTAGTTCACGACTGGGGGGCGAACTCGATGACCGGCTGTATTGGTATAGGTTTTCCGCAGTTTCCCTATACCCATGACAGAAATGTCATGATGAATATAATACAGAGGGGGAAGTCGGCTGCGGCCGCAAGAGGGGCGGGGGGGAACAAGGAGAAAGATGGAGAACAAAAAAGGAGTAAACAGTAGAGGAAAGAAACGGGCATAATGAAGGGAAAGAATAGGTAACAAACGCGAAAAGCGTGTACCTAAGGAAAAAACGAATAAAAAAAAATAGTAGTCAGCCATTTTGCACATCGAAAAAAATATATATATATTTCCTAACAGCTTCATATTCATACTAAATAGATGTGTAATTAATTTGATGAGTGAATAACTTTTTCATACGAAAAAAAATTGCTAAATTCGTACATGATTTTATACCCGTTACTGTAGCTTACCCCCTTAACGCAGTACAGATACCTATCCGAATCACCTCCCATCTATGTTCTACGATCTTTTTCCGAAAAACAATGCATTTCGTTATTTTTCTCTTTTGTCTATGTCCATTTCTCGCGATTTTTTAACTTGCGTTATCGTTGTGAAGTGCACTGATGGCGATAAAGAAATAACAATCTGAACACTGCCGTTGATGCCTTACATTTTAATGAAAAGTTTGAAAAATAGGTTCCCGATGATCAGTCACTAAGGTTCAGATGATAAAAAAAATACTCACAGTAGTCTAAATTACTTCCAATTGATTCGAACAACTCCCAAGAAAAAAAGTACACACAGAAAAGAGGAAAAATCTTGTCCTACAGGAAAATTCGAAAACAAAATGAAAACATGCTTTGTTGCCTGAAAAGTGAAAAAGATCGTAGAATATACATGAGAGTGTAATGGATAGGTATCGATACGAGGCATCTCGATTTACGTTTTCGACGTCACTTTTCGGACCGCCCTGTATATGCACGCACGCGCGTTCTTTTCTTCTTCTTCGTTCTCTGTGTACGCCAATCTGTCGTGTTCATTGTACCCGAGACAATTCAATTTCCGGTTTGCGTCGTCAGATTGGAAGGCTTTTCAAGCTATTTCTCAATTACAATTCGTCAAGGTTCGTGTATGCTTTGAAATTGGGCGACAAAAATTGCGGAAATACGAAACAACCCTCGCGCATTTTTTTTCCGTCGACCACTTGACGAACAAATAAACACAGGAGAATCTCATGCAGGGATCAAAGTGTCACGTGTTGAACGACGAGACTTCCGGCGAAACGATATATGGGCGCCAACAATTGCTCGCCGATTTTTTTTTGCTTTTAAATACAAATAACCTCCGATTTATGTGTAATTTTCGAAAAATATAAACTATTTTATATTTTTACACAAAATGCATACCTAAAATGGTACGCATTTTGGGTTAATTCACGCATACACTCTACCGCGAAATTCTTCGCGATCACAGGACACAAAAGAAGATGAAAACACACCAAACAAAATGTCTATCGTTCGCTTGTGTTGTTTTATTTATTTTTGAATTATCGCCTCCCAAAATGAAATATGCATGCTCGAGTGAAAAATATTTATACAACCGAAGTTTTGGGAATTGAACACACTGGAGCGAAGTTTGGGCTGTCGCGAGCTCAGCACGTGGGATATAACAAAAATATATCTATGTACCGGGTGTCTCACACAAAGTGGTACAAGCTCATATCTCGAAAAGTACCGATCAATATGAAAAAAGTTTCAAATAAAAGTGGCTCCGTTTCGAAACAGGAACACGATGGTCATGCCAATTTGACCTTGGCCACAATCTCCAAGGTCACGTGAAGGTCAACTTCGAAATTTTGAAACAAAACCTTTATTTTTTATGCCGTATTATCGTAGCTCATAGAAAGCTTTTCGAAACGCCATAAGACTTTTTTCTTCGAGTACTTTTTCCGTTGAGACTTGAAATTTGCCGCAGGTCTCGGCATTTCCTTACGCCTCTGTGAATTCGCATTTTCTCCGATACGACCTTGCAACACTTAACCCGAGGCACTCTGTATGTATGGCATTGGGAAACAGCAAAAACGTCGATTTTACATAGTGCAAAAAAAAAATTACGCCATTGCGGATTTATTGAATCGTTTAAAATATATAATAATATTACTAAGATTGCCACAAACTTACGGGAAAGGGGGGCAGGGGTTACGGGCGGGTTAAAGGTACACCGTGTCGTATATTTTACAATGAGGAAGACCGTACCGTTAACTTGTATCGCTCGTCTCGCCAAATTTTCGAACGTCGCGAGACGGGAAAGAAAAATTAATTTTCCAATGGCGGAGGCCTCGCTCGTATTCCGAGATGCGCGCGACTATGATTATTATTATCCGGCAACTAATGTGATCCAGTTCGCGATTCGAAAAAAAAACGAGTGCCGACATTCTCTCTTTTTCTTGTAGATTCTCCAAATCATTTGAACCTCGTTCGGAACGTTCGTTATTTTCTCGGTGAATATGGCGCAGGATTGGCAGTAATTGAAAAATCGGTAGGGGAGAAAGAAATTATCTTGATAGAACAGACCGGCAATGAGACTGAATAATTTTTTGCTTGAACTTTATCGAAGATCGGTAAAAAATCGTTATGGAAAGAGCCTCGAATTGCAATAGCGAAGATACTGCAGAGGGCGAAGAATTTTTTGCTTGAGATTTAACGAAATCGATAAAAAAATCGGTATGAAAACAGCCACGAATTGCAATAGCAAAGATCCTCCAGAGGGCAAACAATTTTTTGCTTGAAATTTATTGGAAATCGGTAAAAAATCGGTATGTCAAGAGTCTCAAATTGCAACAGTGAAGATTCTCCGGAGGGCAAAGAATTTTTTTGCTTGAGATTTATCGGAAATCGGTATGTAAAGAGCCTCGAATTGCAATAGCGAAGATCCTCCAGAGGGCAAAGAATTTTTTTTCTTGATATTTATAAAAAATCGGTAAAAAAATCGGTATGGAAAGAGCCTCGCATTGGCGAAAATTCTTCAGAGGCCGAAGTATGGTTTTTCGCGAAATTTATCAAAGATCGGTAAGAAATCATTATGGAAAAAGCCTCAAAATTGCAATAGTAAAAATTCTCCAGCGGCCAAAGTATTGTTTTTCGCGAAATTTATCAAAAAACGGTAAAATAAATCGGTATGTAAAGAGCCTCGAATTGCAATAGCGAAGATCCTCCGGAGGGCAAAGAATTTTTTTTGCGTGAAATTTATCGAAGATCGGTAAAAAATCGTTAAGAAAAGAGCTTCGAATTGCGAAAAATTCTACAAAAGTTCGTCGTGTTGTAATTAATTATAATACAAGGTCGTACTAGCGAATATATATATATATATATATATATATATATATATATATATATATATAAAAGCATCATATGGCACAGCAACTAGCACTTTAGTGGGTAGACCTCCAAAGTGTTCTTCAAGTACGATGACCTTGAGCTTGACCCTTCATCTGTGTATATCCTGCGAAATACCACCGCTGAATGCGCTCGCATAAAAAAAAGCCTTCCCCAACCTGCGTCAAGCCCAAAGACATCGGATTTGCGGACCACTTCCGGAACAGCTCTATCCTGTTGCGTTCAACTAATATCCGCGCGCAGACGACACAAATTCCAGCACCGCGTTTATGGGCTCACGACTCGATCGCGAATAATGGTAAAAAGTCGCACGGCTTCCGGTACGAGGGCCGAGCGTTCCTATCCATTGGAAAAAAAAAACAAAACAAAAATGCGCTTACAAGGAACCGAAAAAAGTAAAAAAGAAAAACCAACAGAACGTAACCGCGCAGATTGACGTACACTTGTCGTAATAACTAGCTATTCTTCTTCATTCGTAGTATAAATAAATACAATACATATATAGAGATACATAGGGTCTTGTGTTCCTGTCTGTGTGTGTAAGTGTTTATGACGTACGTCTATAGAGGAGCCGGGTACCGGAATCTGACGTTTAGGGCGTGTGCATTTTATCGACAATATGCCATTCAGTTTTAAGTACAATTGTAATGAGCACGTTCCCAGCGTCCCTGGACCATTTTTCTCTTTTTTCTCTTCGAAGATAATATATCAATCCGCTCTCGTCTCTCTTCTTCCATAATAATAATAATAATAATAATAATAATAATAATAATAATAATAATAATCGTAATAAGAATACAGTTTGGACGATAATTGCAAATCTAGCTGCTCATTGGATCTTTCTTAACAAATCCGTTCTTTAAAATTAATAATTGCATTCGGATGAGCGCGCAGCCTTGGCAGTGCTTATTTCGACAGTGATGGGAGAGAGAGGGAGAGAGAAAGAGATTCCTTCGTATTTTACTTTTACATACATACATACATACATACATACATACATATATATATATATATATATATATATATATATATATATATATATATATATATTCGTACTGTTTGTTCTAGGCTTTGATATCATAGAATAAAAAAAATAATATATATATTCGTATCGTATATATATTATCATGTAAAAAAAGGAATATTCGATAATCGTAATGCAGGAGTAAAAAAATCAAACTTAAAGTTTTACCAGTCTCTCGAGTATTTCGTAGTCTTGGAAAGTAAATTGTTGAGTTTTAGTTTCTTTCTTTTGTTTTTTTTGCATTCATAGTAACAATGCTGAGTATTCTACCTCTTGTTTTTTTGTTCTTTTTTTTTCATTGCAACGTCGAAAATTCGACGTCGTTAAGCGTCGGTAAAAAAAACGTATATTTAACGAAACTTCGTCATTCGTCGAACGAATGCGAGAGCTTTTGTGAGGCACGTTACGCTTTCGGAGAGATCGACGCAATGAAGAATAAAAGGGCGTATGAAAGAGAGAAAAAAAGGAAATACATGAAAATAAATGCCACTTCGAGTCGGGCGAATCGTCGCGACTGTGTTGTAGTTTCTACGCGAGGGGTTGAATTTTCTCGGTGCGCGTTAATCGTTGCGTGAAATAGAAAACAACGGGGAGGAAAATAAAGTTGATTTTGCGCTGTGAAACCCCAGGCTTCGATCCTGCCGAGATTCGTTTTACAATTTCATTGTAGATATTATCGATTGAAAAGAAAATAATATAGTTCGACGCTAGTAACGAGATATGACGAGATAACATTTAAATTACGCTCCCGACGTGACGATTTGCATGGACGATGTTGCAACGGTAATCGCATATCTTGCTCGTAAAAAAAAAAGTAATATTAAACGAAAAGGAAAATCATTAATCGTACGAAGTCTACGAATCGAGTAAACCAACGGAAAGTTTCGTATTTACAAGCTTGTACGTTTGTTAGTGTGGGTGTGTGTGGGCGTTTATTCGCATCGAAGAACGTCATCCAAGAATTATTCGATTTTTTTCTTCAATTTTTCGTCGATTTTTGAAATATCAGGTCGAATTCTATTTTTCGTGGATTTTCGAAACACTTTTATTGCTTCAATTTTTCGTATATTTACGAACCATTTTTGTTGCTTCAATTTTTTCGTATATTTTCGAACCATTTTTGTGGCTTCAATTTTTCGTACATTTACGAACCATTTTCGTTGCTTCAATTTTTCGCATATTTTCGAAACGTTTTCTTCTTTCGCATGAGGTTGGGTTCGTTTGGGTTTGAGAAGCTCCAATCGGATCGGTCCTTCGATGCGAATATACTTGTCGCGTGTGTAAATATATTGTACATATAAAAAAGAGCGTTACAAACGAATAAGATTTTTTTTGTTGTGTTACGTATCGCGCGTACGTATATCTAGGCCTAGAATAATTCTCTCGTAATTCTCGCAACTGACCTTTAACGTTTACATTTCATTTCTTTTTGTAGCCCGTCGCCCCCCACCCCCTTCTCTTCCCAAGCGTTCGTATTATAATTTAATTTTTTCCACCTCGAGCCTCGCCCCCTCCTCCGCCCGTTTCTCTTCCGCTCACTCTCGTACGAAGTGACGGTTACTTCGGTACTCGAAAATTTTTTTATTTATACATATATCACTCCCTCTCTAACTAGCTCACTACAATCCATGGAAGGTGTTTCCGCGAGATTCTCGACGCACGTGTGCTCGTGTGTATGTGAGCGCGCAGAGACGCGCGCGTGGACGCACATACACACGTGCGCAAACACTTATCGATGCCTTATATATATATATATATTTATATATATATATATATTTATTTATATATGTACAGGATGGCCCATTCGGAGTGTCACGAGGCAGCGTCCCAGGTGCGAAAAAAAGCGAAAAAAAAAACAAAGTCGTTCGGTTTTGACGGGAGCCTAAGACTCGAGCGTTTTTTCGACATTTTTTCTCACCGCGTACTCACCGGGACGTCGGTTCGTGGCTCTTCGAATGGGCCAGCCTGGCTACGTATATATCGTTGAGTCTGTGTTTGTGTTTGCGTATATATAATATATAATATATATATATAACATATTAATAATATCGTAATGAAGATAGTAGGCATAGCCACACGTGCTCGGATCACAGACTACTCGCTGCTCGTACGCTCTTGCCGCACGAACAGTCCGTCGGACACTATATGGCTTTTTTCTTTCACTTACTCTTTTACGCTTTTTATTTCGCAATGTTTCTTTGTTCTCTTTACCTTTGTATCTTCCTGAACTTTCATCTCTCGTTTGTGTGTGTGTGTGTGTGGGTGTGTGTGTTTCTTTTTTTAACGCTATAACGCTATGCCACGCGCAAACACGCTCCGTAAGACTAAATAGTCTCCCCGACGAACTCACAGTCGCTGAGATCACGAGAATGGGAGTGTATCCTCTCGTTCTCTTGCTCCTTTGATATCGAACACAAGCGCGTGAACGCGAGCCACGGTCGATGCACAGTTCGCGAACGGATCTTTCCCATCGCTTGTCACTTTCTATCTCGCTCGCACGCAGCTTGTCGCTTCGTCGTTCGCAAATCACACTCTCTCGTCGACTTTTGTCGATAATCGCGTTACGCCGGTTGCAAAGGACAACAAAAGAACGGGGGAAAGGGGAATAATCGAGAACCAAAAGAGGCGTGGATCGGTCGGTAAGGTAGAAACGATTCGTCGGAAGATCGACGAGCTCGAGTGAGTCTTTTGAGATTCGGCGAGGAATCGTCGCGTCTTTCTTCATCTCGGCGATTTTTCGTTTCTCTCTCTCTCTCTCTCTCGCTCTCTTTAGCTAACTATCTCGTTGATCCATCGTGAAAGCACTTTGGCTGAACGCATCGTAACGAAAAATCCCGATCTCGTCTACCGTTCGTTTCGAGGTATTTCCTGTTCCCCCCACCCCCTTCCTCCCTCCCTCTTGCGTATATATCGATTTGTACATGCGAGAGAAAAAACAGAGTGGAAAACAAAGGAGAAAAAAAAGAAGGAAAACCGTTTATCTGATGCGCGGAGTCGAGGCACTAGTCAGTGTTTTTCTTTTCTTCTTCTTATTCCTCGTCTTCTTTTCTTCTCCTTCCTCGTGGGTCGTTTGTTCATTTTTGTTCCGATATTATCGACGGGGGTTATTCGTTCTTTCGCACCGGTAGGCTTTGTCAGCAGGCACTTGTCTCCTCACCCTCGAGCGTGCACGCGACGTTTTCGAGTCTGTGCGCCAGATGCAACTTCCGACAGCCCGCGTCCGACTCCAAGGCCTCTAGGATCTAAACGCGCGGGACGAGAAGGCACGATCAGTCAAAACGCTTTTATCTTGTTTTATTTGCGTTTTTTTTTTTGGAACGCTGTTTTATGGGCATCGCAAAATCTTTTTGGCCGATTCACTTCGAATTCGGACGACGCGTAGCTTTTAACGTTTTCTATCGTAGGGCAAGATTTTTTTTCATGCTCATGCATTTTTTAGTAACATATGTGTGAAGTTGTTTTTTGATTGCGTCGAAAATCGAACGTTTTTTTTTCTACCGCTTGACATTTTTGTAATTTTCAAAATTTAAGGGGCCAGTCCACTGAAAATTTCAAAAAATCGAAAGCCAGCAAGACTAAGAAAAAACGCGTTGTTTTTTACTTTTTTTGTTTTTCATCTGCCATTTTTTCATTTTTTGATAAAACTTTATATCCGAGGGTCATTTTGTAGCTGGTGTCATACTGAATCTAATGGACTTTGATGTTTTTGTCTCAGACAAGCCGTTGCCGAGTTGTGATGGAGCTAGCCCACCTATGTTTGAGGCGTTACGATAAACTATATTTTTTGTACTTAAAAATGAATAAAAATGAATTAAATTTTTTTCTAATGTATTTCAAGACCTTATTTATCCCCAACAACTTTTATATTCATATCTTTTATAAAATCCTCAAAATAAATCGCGAAAAAAGGCCTTTTTTCGTGGCTCCAAAGAGGACTGGCCCTTTAAATATAGTATCTGGTCGTACGGAGGTTGATTATTGTACTGAAAGTACGTCTTTTGATTTTTTGATTTGAGATGAGCCTGGTTGCCAGAAGGACCTACGCCAATTGGCCATGCAGCAACGGCGACACTTTCTTTAAGGGGCGAGATACCTTTAGGCGAGGAAAAAACTTGCTGACTTTCATTATTTGTTTTGAAAAGGAAAGATTTTGTTCACCATTTTTGAGACTTAGGGGATGTTTATACATCATTCAAGCTAATAGAAAAAAAATATAACTTTTTTAAACGTATATGAGGCATTAAGGAGGAAGATACCTTTAGGCGAGAAAAAAAATGCCGTTTTTGATGATTTTTTTTAAAGGAAGAAATTCTTCACTGTTTTTTAGTAAAATTTAAAAGAAGCGGCAAATTATCTATAAAAATAATCCTGAAATAGTTTTTGTAATGTAATTGCTTTGAGGAGAAGTATCTCCTGAATCGTAAAAAAATCATGAAAATCAGTCATTTTTGTTTAAAAGAAAACATTCTTCACCATTTTTCAGACTTAGCGTGTGTTTTATTACTACTTTAGACCATTACATGGTATTTTTTTCTTTTATTAATCTTTACAAATGGCGGAGGTATGGCACGGTCTTCTAAACTGCATTTTCAAAACTGGCGCGACGTATGGCTAAATGACTAATCGGCCGATTCTGATGAAACTTGGTATGAATCTTTCTAATCATATTGTCTAAAAAATGGCCCTAAATGTTTTTGAAAATTAAAAAGAGAAGGTTTTTTTTTACTGCAAAATGTAGCCACCTTTTTTTGCAAAATTCAATATTTTTGTTTCAACGCGTACCATTTTATCGATTTTCAACATTTCTCACTTTTTCTTGGTTCACGTTCTGCGTATGAGTGTTAATATAAGAAAAATTGTCTTTGGTTTCTTGACGATTAATCCCGCCGACGCTACATGTCACGCCGCCTGACAACATTCGACGCACCCCATTTAGAAGACCGCCATTTTTAAAGATTATACCTCCGCCATTTTTTAAGATTAATAAAAAAATCTATGTAGCAGCCAAAAGCCAATAAAACATACCCTGAGTCTCAAAATTGGTGAAGAAATCGATCCTCTTTAAAAAAATCATGAAAACCCGGATTTTTCGTCATCAAAGGTGTCTCCCCCTTAAGGCCTTATATACACATGAAAAAAAAAATTATCGTTTTTTTCCCTTTCGGCTTAAATTCTGTTTAAACATTCGAAAAACAATATGGTCCGAAGAAAAATGGTTTTAAACGCGTTTCCCTTGAAATCATGTTTTCAAAATCGGCCGGTCTCGTTGCTCCTACAATTTCCAACCGATTGACTTAGAATTTCAACTGTCGCTCCTTAGATAGATTTTCCAGCGTAGTACACACGAATTTTACGATCAATTAACGATTACGATTATTATAAACAAATTAAGACCGTTTTTAGTCGAAATTGCAACTTTTTTTTTCAAAATGATGCCAAATTGGCGAAAAAAAAATCAATATTTCGTAATAATCGTCCATACTTCGCTAGCAAAACTCATGTAGATCAGGGAAATAAAATATTCTTGGTTCTAGGTGCTCATGTGCTCCAACGAGTCCGCGCGTGGAGCCTAAAACAGGCGTTATCTTGCTACCAGCCACTGGGCCGCCATTTTGTATCTCTTTGGAAAATAAAAAATCGTTCTAACAAGGAACATCCCTCAGGTGACACCCTTCGGTTTTGTTGAAATTTGGATACGTTATAAAGCACCGAAAAGTAAGCGATACGTATTTTTTTTATCGGCGGAAAAACGGTTTGAAGGGGTGAAACTACCCCTTAATATACGGGTGGTTCACCACTTAATTTTTTTTTGCAATGTCACTATAGTGGATTTATGATTGCTTCGGATTAGAAGAATTTTCGTTTTTGTTTCATTAAAATCGGTGGACTCCGTGTGTGTGAAACTGCTATATTACCCCTATGCTTTTTTTCGAGGGGTGGTTTCACCCCTTAAAACCGTTTTTCCGCCGATAAAAAAGAATACGTATCGCTTACTTTTCGGGGCTTTATAACATGTCCGAATTTCAACAAAATCGAAGGGTGGCACCTCAGGGATGTTCCTTGTACCTACGGATATGCAAAGTAAACCCGCCAAACCCCATTTTGATTGCTTCATTAGTACTTAAAAAAAGCCCACAGAAGCTTTGTTTTCCGGCAATCCGAAGGTATATAGGCCTGAAATAATAATAAACTCATTGTTTATCAGTATTTTTCAATTGAAAAATGTCTGTTGCTGTCAAGACTATATATAAATTGTGCATAAAATCCCGACCTCGTCGTCCCAATACTCTCGCAAGAAACGCATTAAAAATCTTTGGTCCCCAAGCTTACGCAGACTCGTCAATCGAGTTCGCTGACCCGTGAGTTCAGTTGATTTGCGAACTCGTATATTTCACACGACGTTAAGGTATTCCTTTCGCGGAGGGCCGTATTTTGTGGGGGCATAAGCAGGGCCTTCTGAATCGTCGGTAAATTACAATTGCGCTTAATAAAAACATAAGTTATAATGGATTATTATACACAACGATAAACAAGAATAAAAAATTTCGCGCAAATTTAGTAGATTGAGACATTTTTACGTTTGTTTGAAACGTCACGGCTACGAAAATTCTTCTGCTAGTCACATTTTTCCAAGTTTTAACATTAATATTTTCTTTAACCGTTCGGTGACCCTCTGTTTTTATCGTCGTTACGGAAGCGTCGTATAAATGTGACGATTTTTAGGGCCGTAATTTTTCGTTTAAGGTTCGGTAACTTGGCTTGAAATTTCACGACTATACCGGCATGTATTTTTACTTCATTACCGACGAAAATCAGTCGAGTGTAAAGTATTTGGGTTCGTGAAAGGAATACCTTAAATTTGAAAAGCCGAGAATACGCGACAGACTCACTTGTTCATAATACTTGCTGACGTATATGTATAGCTCTTTGAGAGCGGCGATAACGTCGAATTCGTTGGCGTGTGACGCGCTGAGCTGTTGCATAGCGCTCGACATTTCCTGATCGGTGATCTGTGGTAATCTCTGCACGTCGGTATAAAAGCGTCCAACTTTTTCCCGATAATGGGGTATGTCCTTGGCGAACAGTAATTTATTGGATGGGGAATCCTTGCCGAGTCTGTGCTCGGTTGTGGAGCAAGCGTCCATGAAGGTTTGCGCGATCACCGATAGACTCGAGTCGACGGTCGTCGATTTGTTGATATCAAACATGAAGTCCGGATTCTTGATGAAATTCACCCAAAATCTAAGTGGCAAACTGTTGGATTTCCACGCGTGAGCGACCTCGGGATCAACGATGCAGTGTCGTTTGGCGGCTTCGTCGAGGAGATCGAAGAGCCACTTGACGGCGCTCGGCAGGGCCTCGTTGGCGGTTAGTATAGTATTGAGAAAATCGTCGACGAACTTTTGTACGGTACCCTTGGTCGAGAGTAGCCTGGTTAAAAAAATTTCCGGTATCGCCTTGTGGGTCCTCTCGGGATGATTTTTGCCGCCGGAGAAGCCAATGCCAGGTGGAAAGTGTCCCTCGTCGATTGGCCTGATCAAGTGCCATATTCGTTGATTCGTAACGGACGTCTCGATATCGCCGTTGACGGTTATTATCGTTGGTGAGTGTTGGGCGTCGAAGTAAATGCCGCCGGGTGGATACATAATGGGGCTGATGAGGCCGTGGCTCGGTGTCGCCGGTAGATGTCCCGACGAGCAATTGTTCGCGTGACGATGAAGATTGTGCTGATGATGCTGCTGGGACGAGTGATGATGATGATGATGATGATGATGGGAGGTGGGCTTGCAGTTGTGACAGGGTGGCTTGCAATTCACCGTAAAGCCGTCGTTTTGCCTCGGTATTAGTGACATTACGGCCGATTCCTTGACACCGTAATGCGCGAGGGTATTGATCTTCTTCCAGTCGCCGCTGCACTTTGTCGTGAGATCCTCGTCTTGGAGGGTCAAGTGGCCGCCCCTGCCGTGTCTCCATTCGAGATCGACCTCGTGTATGGAGGGCCTCAGGGAGAACGGTGTGTTCTTGTAGAGGGCGTCCAGTATCTTCGACTTGACCTGGCTTATCGTGTCGCAATCCAGTACCTTGCACTGTATCTTCTCGTCGAGATCGTCCTGCACGACGTGAAGGGTCACGAGGCTGTGATCTATTTGTTCTCGCAGCAATCTCTCCTCGGAGAGGGAGTATCTCGCGTCGTGGGTCACCACGTCAACGGGGCCTTTCTCGATCTGATGCTTGATCGCTTTGAAGAGAAGAAATAGCGAGGAACCCGCGTAATCCTTCAAATAATTGTACATGCACAGTGCCATCCAATTGGTGAGCATTTTCTCGACCACGGATTCGGTGCGTCGTAGCATGAGTTGGGGATGTTTCGTATCGACGGATTTATCGATGAGTCGTAATAGAAGATTCATCAGTATGTCGGTGGCGTACTCCATTTTGCCCATGAGGACTACCATGAGCAGCGAGGCCACGTTAACCTTGTCGCGTATGTTGAAGTCTTTCTGGGCCTCGAGGGTCTCGATGAAGGTCAGCACGAAGCACTTGTTGTTCACCAATTGCTCGAACTGTATCATCGCCGCGTCGTAATTCGTCCTGGCTATCGTACCACGAGATCGCGGATCGTTGAGTATCGGATGATCAATGACGCCCGGAAAGAATACCTTCATTATGTAATTCTTGTGATCGAGGGTTGGTATACCGGAGGACTCGAGATCCGCCGTCAAATCGGTCATGTCCGTTTGCAATTCGGCGAACGCTTGTTTGCACTCCATACGCACGTTGCTCTCGAGTGTGTCCATTTGTATCTGTATTCTCTTGTACTCGCGTTCGGCCTGAGTGCTCTTGCGACGATAAACGACGAGTACGAGAACGAAGAGGAATACGAGGCTGAAAGTGCCGGCGGCGATGCCGGCGATAGCCTCCGGTGGTATGGGATAGGCCTTGATGACTTCGTAGTGCAAATAGCCAATGGGAAAGCGAAGATTACGACCGACACGTACAACAACGAGGGGCAAGCCGCTCGGTGTTTTCGCCCCGGTCTCGTCGGTCCCAGGGGGTTGCGAGTCCGGCGGCGTGCAAACCAATTGCGTGTGGGCCAGCGAGGTCACGTTGCACGTTAACGTACCCACGGTAACGTTCACGTCGGACTCGTCCGCCGCGTAGATCAAATTTTCACCCTCGATCACCAGCGTGTCGCCCTTGTAGAGCTTGACGTTACGGGGAAACGCGAAGAACTTTGGATCCTCGACGTAGAGCAAACGATTGCGCAAGTTTTGAAAATGCTTCTCCAGATCCCTCACGCTCTCGACGTTGTCCATGGCGAAGGCGATTTTCAGCAGCAGCTGGGAGTCTTTGAGATTGCGATGAGACTGTACGCTCGAGCGTTTCTTCGTGGAACGTCTGGCGCGACGAGAATTTGGAAATCTACCGAGCACCGAGGGACTCGGGCATTCCATTTGGGTTGGATTGAGGACCGTGCAAACGGTACGATTCACCGGCAGAATCTCGTTGTCGAAGAATACCTCCATCTCGGGCTTTTGTATGGTGTCGAGATTCGTCCCGTGGACGGTTATCATACGTCCACCGGACGCGAAACTGCGCAACGGCTTGATCTCCATAATCGTTGGGTCTTGGGTATAATTGAAGGGATTGTTGGTGAGTATGCGCTCGGCGCCGTCAATCGTCAGCTTTAAAATTTCTATGCGCCTCGTACGCCCGGATTGCCGGGTTACGCACGTCAAACGTGACGAGCTCGCTTGACTGACGTTCACCTGACACGGTAGATCGTCCAGATAAGCCTCGATTCTGCTCCCGATGTTCAAGTACATGCCCGTTATGGCGAGCTGAGTGCCACCGCTCTGGGGACCCACCGACGGATAAACACCGGTCAATTGAATGTCCTTGTAATTGAAGAGAACAGCGGACTCGGTGTAGCCGGCTACGTTACCGACCACCACCGAGGCTGTGTCGCTCGCGTTACGACGACCCGTACGGCAAACAATTCGCACGGATACCTCGTAGTCGACGAGATTGCAGGGCGTATCGCCGATGCGTATTTTGCCCTCGACGTCGCTCTCACGGAGGCCGAGATTGCTGCCCTCGATCGTGACGAGGGTGCCACCCTCGATCGGACCGCTCAGCGGCTTGATGATGTCTATTCGCGGCTTCGGACACTCGGCGAACGGCGCGTGAAGACACGAGTCCTTGTATGTGCACGAACTACCACACCACGAGCACTCGTAACGCGCGTCACGTGTCATGCACAGCGAACAATCGGCGTGTTCACGATGTGAGCCCAAAACTTCACACTTGTAAAGCACTATGGTCGTTTTGTCGACGTGATGATTTTTGTTCCATACGACGGTAACCGAGGCCTCGTACTCGCCGCTCAGTGCCTCGTAAGAATACGTCGTCTTGTCGCATACGATCAACGAACTGTCGACCCTTGCGAGAACCTTCAAATTCGCACCCTCGATCGTCACGATGCACTGAAAGCCCGTGTGGCCGACTTGCGGATGAGGCAAGTTCTCCACCTCGAGGACTATCTCCTTCGGCACGTTGTTCGGCAACATCAGCGGCTCTTTGCGAGCCGTGAAACGAGGACAGTACTGGGCACCGTGCGCCGCCAGGGTCGGCTGGTTTTGCTGCTGAAACGAGGAAGCAAAGATGTGGAAAAACAATTTAGCCTCCCGAGACTTTCGATGGATTGGGACGTTGAAATTGTCGCTGTTTTCCAACAGATGGCGTTACCAAAAATGCGTGCGCGGAGTTTGAGATGAAACACTACTAGTTGAGGTAATCCTATCGCCAGGCTTTAATCCATAGGATTTTCATAATGTTTTTATGAGCTTCACTAAATATATTAATAAGCGTCTGTGTGAAATTTCAGGGTCGATTATCGATTTAATTACTGAGAAAAATAAAATTGCGTATTTTTGTGAAGGAATTCCGAGACGACGTACAAAAACCCAATTTCCGGTCGCTACAAAAGTGTATATAATAGTGGGAATCCGTCAGATTCTTGAAAATAATCAGATTTATATACTTAAGACTTGTAGTAATCAAATGCTATTAGAAAAAATTACGCTTATTGACCTGATTTTTATGCAATATCAAGTTTAATTTCAACTTCCGGTATTGGATTTATTACCACTTGCTATGATAAAGAGACGTGGCGGCAAGGCAACAGCTGACTGTAGTCCTAACCTCATCTCACTCATTCGAATTTCCACACATATTTCATTTTTAACCGACATATTTCGCCGACACAAATTTGCCACGCTTTTTGCCAGTCGTGGCCCGAATACAATGCTTTATATTTCCCGCATCTGACATTGTTTTGACAGATCGACGTTGAAAAGCATGGAGGTTAAACTCGCTTGGTTGAGTAAAAAGAAACGGAGATGGAACCAATGTTGTCAAATATCAAACCTAGAAATACTGCGCGAATCGTTGGTATAACTATTTTGTCATTTTTCTAATTAAATGTGAACATTCATTAAACAGTTTACACATGGGAAATTTTAGTTATTACATACTTTTTTTTTTGCATATGTTAAAAATATAAATTGTACAAGTCTCAAGTATGATCAGTGGTATGACTAGTGTGAAGCGATAGGATTACAGTCGAACCTCGATATAACGAATCTCTAGGGAAGTTCGTTATATCGAGTTTTCGTTACATCGAGATCATGTTGTTTGAAATGTTCTTAAAAAAAATTAGTGGTATAATATAGGGATATTTTTGAAAGAAAGAAAGGTTCAAATTAGTGCCATTTTTACAAGCAATTAGCAATTAGGGCACAATGTATATTATTATGTTGTTTTATAAAGGTTTCGGGTGTCTATCGAAAGGGAATGGACAAATCTTCGTTATATCGAGGTTCGACTGTACCTTAAGTAAGATGAACTTTTATTTACTATACGACAACTATCACAACTATAATATAATTTTATTGAATCTGTTATATTGCACATCTCTGGTTTAAGGCGATAATACCGCCCTAAGAACATGAATGTCTGAGGCTAGATGGCGCTGACGTAGCCTTCCGCTTTTCTCAATAAAAAAAATAGTTTGAGATATATTGAAAGAGTTAGCTGAAGTAAACGAAAATCCTCCGTACTGCATCAAATCCGTCTTATACTCTATGAAGTACAAAATTATATTATCTATAGCCAAGTTCATTACCTCTATTCAAATCTTTATTTGAAAGGCTTAAGAAAAAGAGGGAAACCAGTCATCTTGTACATAGAAGAGACCTCGATTTCATATCATTAGTGATTACATGGACCACTCGATACCACACAAAATACTACTAGTTAAATAAGATGGTTTGCGATTTACTATAAGAAAATTTTCACAACTCTAATATAATTTTGTTGAATATGTCATAATCCACAATTCTACCAGAATAAAAATGAATCGATATAAACATATATAATTGTATATTAATTGACCATATACAATTGTATACAAAAATTGGCCCGATAGAACTTTATATATTTGTATATAAACGTATACTATCGTACATAACTGTATATTAGTATATACAATTGTATACGTTTATATACAAATATATAAAATTCTATCGGGCCAATATTTGTATACAATTGTATATGATCAATTAATATACAATTATATATGTTTATATATATTCATTTTTACTCGGCTTTATATTTTATAATTCAACGTTACAATGTAAAATACGTTGATATGTTTTTTCATGTAGAAAAAAATGCTATTGTGACGCATATTATACCAGTCGAAGAAAGCGATGACATTTTGATAGTAAAATATCAAGAAAAAACTAATATTAATCAACTGATCAGAATTGGAAATTATCTCTGTAAGAAACTCAATAATTGTAATCAAATTTGGTAAATATATTGCATCAATACATAAATTGTTAACTTTTAATAAACAATCTTTTGATTTACCTGTTTCCATACGCGAATAAAACCAAAGAAAACTCTTTCTATATCTAATCATATATGGAGCCATATGAAGATATATACAATTATATGTATTTCAAAAGAAAATAAAAGTACTCATATACAGTCATATACAATTTTATATATCGTAAATAAAATTTTCACGTATATATATCATTATATACAGAACTATGTATAATTTTATCAAATCAAATTTGATGGAAGTACATTTATATCGGATTATATATACGAATATATAGAGTTATATGCAAGTATATATAAACCTATATATAAATATATATATGATTGTATGTCATTTTTATATAATTGTATTTAAGTATATACAATCATTTTTACTCGGGTAGTTCAGGTAAAAAATACCGCCCTAAAGATCTGAATGTTTTCGTCTGAGGCTAGATGGCGCTACCATAGAATTCCTCTTTACTCAATTAAAAAAAATAGTTTAAGATGGTACCGCATCTATACAAAAGAACCATAAGCAAGCTTGAAATTCTATGTAAGAAAAATACTAAGAATGTATAAATAAGGTAGTTTTCGCAATAAGCAATCGATTAATGTTGGTTTTAATTTATAAAAACACAAAATAAATTTTATAATTCTTTTTTTTTAATACGTTTTATCTATTCAACGAATATGCGAAACGACAGCCGCCATAATGGTAGACGTATTACTCTCTAACCTGTGAAAGAAAGCGTCAACAACTATACATTCCCGTTTGTCATAGTTAATTGCAAATTTTCAAATAGTTATCTGTACTTCCCAATAGTACAAATGAGCTTTTTCGGACAATGACTTTGGATATCTTCTCGCAAGTTTTAACCAAAGTCCTCCTCGTATTTATAACGCTTGGCATTTTAATCCACAACTTTCCCGGTGCTTTTACACTAGTATTCTTACATTTAGGAACAACACACCAATGGTAGGCATTGTAGCACATTTTTAATTAAGGTGCTATAACAGTGTGACATTAAAAAAAAAAAAAAATTCTTTGCTTTTTTCGACCGTTTATACTTTTAAGAATATGAAATGCGATTTTTCAAATTAGCTGACATTGTAACTCGAAGAGCAATTATTCGATTGACTTGAAATTTGAACTGAGAGTACTCTTGAATATATTTACTCTACAATGACGTACGATATTTTTTATTGTGGTCCCTCCTTTCGTAGTAGGATCATTTCTACCGTTAATGGGCCACCAGTGTGGCACTTTCAAAAAATCAATTTTTTTGCCTTTTTCGACAGTTTATACTTTCAAGAATAGCCTGTAAAAATGTCAAGGCCGCATCTCTAATCATTTTGCAAAAATCGATAGTTAAATCTTTAAACGCGTTTTTCTCGAACTGAGATTTTTCAAATTTGCTGACATTGTAACTCAAAAAGCAATTATCCGATTGAATTGAAATTTGAACTGAGTACTCTTGAATATATTTAATCTACAATGGCGTAGGATAATTTTGATTGGATGAACATTGACGATTTGGCATTGAAAAAAGCGACCATTTTATAGGCAAGAAAAAAGAGTTTTTCTTCATAACAACGCCATTTTGTTAGATTTTGATATTTTTCGGATATCCTACGTCATTGTACAAGAAATACCTTCCAGTTCAACATTTTTTCCTTTTTCGGTTTCAGCTACTCAATCGGCCGGAATCATGTCAGCAGAGGAGGAAAGTTTTTTTTTGGCGCCTCCGAAGGCAGCGCATAAGTCGCTTGGATCTCAATATTTTTCTATGAAAAAATTATGTAATATAGGTCAAATATAGCCAAATATATTCTTAATTTTCCGAAACATTTAATTGAGTACTTTTCTTCCAAAAAATGCCCGAAAATCGCCCAAATTTTGAGCGCTCACACTGGTATAGCTCCTTAAACAAATTTACGTATTCTCAATTAGCGCAGCGTCGATGTTTACTATGCAAGTGACGGTCATGAACCAACGCGGCATGGCGGCTAGCCATTCGCCACTTTTCGCGCGGAAATTCGAAGTGTATCATTTAAATGCATTTTTATGGCACTTATCGATTTCATTGAATGGAAATGAAAATTCTAGTAGTTTATTACCACCAATGGATCAAACTGAACCTTTCAAAAAAGCTTGTAATCCCCTATTGAAGGCATTATTTCACAAAGACTCACGTCAGACCGCAAGCTGAACCTGCAGAATCATTAGGCGTTGATCACACAACAGTTTCGAAACGTTCGAAAGCATTACCAATGATGTTTTAAAATAAGCATTTACTAAGAAAAAAAAAACAGCGAGAACTTATTCAACATCCCAATAACTTCAGAGGACTTTTTACTCACGCTCTCGCCCGATATTATGTTTCCCTGGCAGCTGCTCGTGTTGTGGGTACACTTGTTGTCGTATACGCACCAATTGCATGACCACTGGGCCTTGACGCATTCGGTGCACACGGTGTGCCTCGAACAATCGAAGTACGCAAAGTTGCGCGAAACGAAGTCCTTGTTGGTCTCGCTCGAGCGCACGGAGAGGGGCACGAGGATGTGATCGGACTTCTCGGGGATGCTGGGCCTGCCGATAACCGGTGGCGCGGGACACGACAAACCGAAGCCGGTCATCAGCGCGTCGATAGGCTCGGCCTTGCCGAATACGCATTTGTAATTAGCACCGGACGGCAATTCCGGCAGTGTTCTTATCGTCAGTTGTACCGTTGTCATTTGCTCTATCGGCAAACGGTCCGGCAACACTTGCTCGAAGTCTATGCACTGCTGACCAGTGCCAAGCGACAACCATCGCGGACTGCTGCGACTCGCTTTCTGACAATCACCCCTCACCGTGCATCTGTTTTTACAATTCAACGGAACAACGTTAGTTCGATATTATGCGGGAATAGAGGCAATAAATGGCTAATGACGTCAAGGTAGTACGAGCGGGTGCTTGATCATTGGAACGCTGCTTCATCATCGGCAAACGTAGGCCTCACTCTTAAGGGGCCTGCATAAGCCTGAAATCTCGAAAATACGATTTTTTTTACACAGTTTGATAGCCTAAGAAGTCTTAAGGACTTAAGATGGGGGGGGGGGTAAGTTATCTAATTTTCTTTTGCATTTAATTTTTTTAAAATGAATGCATAACATCTCAAGAATATTGTGTCAAAATTTCAAGTCGATCGGAGCAAAATTGACGAAGTTATGAGTATTTTAGCGTCCGTTGCTCCAGGCCGGGTTTTTATAGCTTTTATAGAGCAGAGGAGCAAGCGGCGCACGACAGTAAAGAAAGAAGAGTTTTGAGTAGACAAATGCAAAAAGATGCTCTAGATCATGTTGATGGAAGCTTTTGCTCTACGGACCGAGCATCGACGACTCTGTGTGAGTATAAGAAAATTATCGAGTTTTATTTTGAATTTTCCAGTTTGCAAAACTTTAAAGCGTTTTTCTGAAACTTGTCATATTCGAAGTCCGTCTACGCCATAACTCAAAATTCACTGGACCAATCGTTAGAACAACAAATTAGCCGATTTTTTAAGCAAAAATCGGTTTTTTGGCTCCCAAGTGCTACGAAAAATTGAAAAATCGCAAGAAATAAAAATCCTCCCGTGGTTACCTCGAGAAACGTCTCCTTTGACAAATGCATTTTGATTTTTTTGTTTCAGATGATTCTGTTGCGAGTTATGATGTACACCGCAAAACAACTTTTTTTCGAGGCGCCTCCGGAGATTCACTGTCACTCGCTCAATTTTCAACATTTTGCAATGAAAATTTAGCAAAGTATTGTTCAAATGTTGCATTATTATATGGAAGTTGACTGAATAATCTAACACTATCTGTATCGCCAAAATAAATCTTAAAAACATGCCTTTTTTCACCGAATTAACCTTAACACGCTCTTAAGGCCTTAGGCCACAGTAACGGGTATAAAATCATGTACGAATTTAACAAGTTTTTTTCGTATGAAAAAGTGATTCACTCATAAAATTAATTACACATCTATTTAGTATGAATATCAAGCTGTTAGAATATATATATTTTTTTTTCGGCGTACAAAATGGCCGACTACTCGAAACTTCTCGAAACAGCTTTTTTCCAATTGGCGTGACAAATAACTTCAACAATTTTCACTCGATTTACTTCAAATTTAAAAGTTATGTTCCTAATTGCATTTCACCGAGAAGTACGTACGGAATTTCCGATTAATCGAAAACTTTTCATTTTATGAACACTTCACGAGCAGTTATAACGAAATTTTGCACTGAAAATTCATTTCTTAAGTTCAAATACCGACAACTTTTGAATAAAACAATATTTTGTAAATTCCGTACCTACTTCTCTAGGTATTCTAATGTAGATTGATGAGAATTTTTGTTTTTTGTTCTAGGTAAAAAATTGTGGATGCTAAATGTCACGCCGCGGAGCGCCTAAAAAAAGATAAAAGAAAATATTAGTAGTCGGCCATTTTGTACATCGAAAAAAAAATATATATATATTTTTTTAACAGCTTGATATTCATACTAAATAGATGTGTGATTACTTTTATGAGTGAATCACTTTTTCATACGAAAAAAAATTGTTTAAATTCGCACATGACTTTATACCCGTTACTGTGGCCTAAGGCCTCAACTTCTATTTGCAACAAAGAATTTGTAAAAATTCAACAAATTTACCGTGTTAGGACGATTTTTCAAAAAAATCTGATCCCCCAATGCGCTACAGCGGGCCACCTGCTCCGATGTATCCTTTTTATTTTACTTTTTTTCCTCGAACATCGTGTTATAAAATAGTGTGAGTCGTATCTCGAAAATCTATTCAACCGATTCACTTCAAATTTCGACAGCGCATAGTTTATAACATTCGGGCATCGATCGTATGCCCGGATGATTTTTTCATACGTTTATCCCTTTGTCAATAACTAATTAATTAATTATTATTATTAACGATTAAAATCAATTGGTGAATATTAATGAATTAATATTCGTTGTTAGTATTATTATTAGTTTTTAATATTATTATTGCTTATTAATATTGTCATTACTTTTTAATATTATTATTACTCATTGATATCAATTGTTCATGATTATTTCTGAACATTAGTAACATTATTATTATTGTTAATTATAGTGTTAATCAGTGAAATAATCAAATATGTTTTTTTTGTCTCAAAATCGAAGTTTGTTTTTTGACCGTTTGTCATTTACGTAATTTCCAAAATTTCAAAAAACTGTCCGGCCATACGAAAGTGTTATTATTGCACTGATCAATTAGTAGTGAAAGTCCCTTTACGCTAGCTACTGCGCAAGTACTGCCTTGACGGGAAACAATATCGTGACTTCACCTCTTCTCCAACGAGCACCAACCACAGTAAGGATCCTTGGCGTCGAGACACGAGCTGCAACTCGTGTAACCGCTGCAATGTTCGACCTTGACTTTGGATATTTTGGCGGTGGAGAGAACGTAGATGTGTTTGCCATCGGGCGCTATGGTCATGTCGGGCAACAATGTTTGTCCGCTGTCGACGACGATGCTCTCGTAGACCGATGATTCCGTGCCCGAGAGCAATACCTTCTTCAACTGACCGTCGTTGGTGCCGAGAAACGCCACCGTGTGGCTCTCCGTGTTCGCCACCGCTACCGACGTCACGAAAGCCTCGGGAAAGTGCAGTATCGCTTGTCCGATGATCGGCGATACTCCCGATATCTTGAGGCCAACTTCGCAGAAGTTTAAGATGTTGCCGGTATTCTGTGAAACGTGAAAGAAGTATTTTCATGATCGTTTGAAAAATTGCGAACGTATCTCACATTGTCCCGAGTAATGGAAATCATCCCTTGAACCATTTGCTATGAAGAAATTCTTATAGTCAATTCCCAGAAATGGAGATTTGAAAAAAAGCACAATGCGGCTGGGTTTTCGGTTGCGGTCTTCGTATCTAATCGTAATTAAATTAAATCGTATAAATCGTAATTAAAAAACGACATGTTTATACAAAGTGCTTTCAACGGGGGCATTTCTCTTCAGCGTTGTCTTCAAGAAGATTCCTTTTATAAATCCCACCCTCCACTCCCAATATAGGCGTCGAAATGTTCAAAAATGCCCTATTTTATCATGTGTTTCCGCGAACTCCAAAACCCCATAACTTTTTATGGGGGTGGGGGATTTCATCTTTCCTCTACTGAATATCATCAGTTATAAATGAAAAAATAGCAAAAAAAATCATTTTAGGGCTCATTTTTCGGAAAAGTCACTTATCTAAGGAACTGCCATAATTTTTTCGAATTGCTCAAATTTGTTTTCGCATACCTTAGCTACGAAAAACCCTCGATAATTTTCTAAATTGCTTATTTCGAAATCCACGATCTAAATCGGGAAAACAAAATTTCGTCGAATGGTGGTAATGAGAAAATAAAAATAAAAAGGAGAATTTCCGTTGTATTTGAACTACTCAAACTTCAACACCATAGTTTTCCGATTCACTTCCAATTCGTACAGACCAAAGTTCGTAACATTCTCTCGTATAACCGGATAATCTTTTTCATATGGTCTATCCATTTGTTAATTACAAATCTAAACTGTTTTTTGTTGTGGAAAATCAAAGTTTTTCTACAGTTTGCCATTTCCGTAGTTTTCAAATTTCAAAAAAGCTACCGGTCATACGAAAGTATTATTACTGTACTAAAAGTACATTTTGAAGATTTTACTTTCAGACGAGCCAAGTTTCCACAAGAACCTACACCGATTGGCCACGCAGCAACCGCCGCACTGTCTTTAACCCTTTGAAGCATTCATTTTCCGGGAGGGCCTCGTTTCCACAATGTTTATCTCTACAACGCTGCAAGTCCATTTTTCAACTTTACAATGACTTATCTCTCATCTGTACAAACCGGAAATCCACCAACTGTACAAGAGTCTCAAGTTTGCAATATTGAACCTCTACAACGATCTAGCCTTATGATTATCCCTACAACGTATTTACTGGGATTTGTATCAACTACAAAATGAGGAATTTGCAATATGCATTAAGGGGCCAGTCCACTTTGAAAATTTCAAAAAATCGAAAGCAAGCAAGACTTGAAGAAATCGACGATGACGAGCAATCAGAAGGGATTTTTTACGGTGCAGGAATTGCCGATTGAGTTTAGGTGAGAGTTTTTCATAGTATAAACTTCAAACGCGTTTTTCTCGAACCAACGTTTTCAAAATCTAGCTCCATCGTATCTCTAAAACTAATAAACCGATTCTCTTGAAATTTCAACCACATATTGTAAACATGATTCGCAACAAGATGACCCTCGATGGTTTTAAAATTTTGATTTTTACTCCTTTTTTGCGAAAAACTGCGAAAAACGCGATTTTTCAAACTTTTTTCGTTTTTCATCTGCCATTTTTTAAATTTTTGATAAAACTTTATACCCGAGGGTCATTTTGAAGCTGGTGTCATACTGAATCTGATGGACTTTGATTTTTTTGTTTCAGACAAGCCGTTGCCGAGTTGTGATGGAGCTACCTAGCCCACCTATTTTTGAGGCGTTACGTTAAACTATAGTTTTTGTACTTAAAAATGAATAAAAATTAATTAAATTTTTTTTAAATGTATTTCAAGACTATTTATCAAGCCCAACAACTTTTATATTTATAACTTTTATAAAATCGCGAAAACAGCCTTTTTCGTGGCTCCAAAGTGGACTGGCCCCTCAATTCTACAATGTATCAACTCTACAAGAACTTTGAGTACTCAACGTTCAACTGGGCAATATTCTTGTTAGCTCTAGAACAGCTGGTATATCAGGTGAAAAGTAAAAATTAAATAGGTATGTTTTGGTAGTTATTGAAGTCCTTGAAACGCATTCACAACCGCCATATTTAATTAAAAAACACTTTTGAATGGTTGAAATCTGAATAGAATTAGGTGTAACACCAGTGTCACACTATGCCGCAAAGGGTTAAATAATAACTTCAATCGTTTGTAAATATTTTTCAATTACAAAATCAGTCATCGCGATACTCCCATGAGAGAAAAAAACATAAAAAATCGACCTTTCCGAGCAACGTTTCGTCCCGGCAATTCGAAAAGTATACGACCGCCGCAAGTGTATTTTCCGTGGGCGAAAGTTCGGCAAAGAAAAGTTGCAGGAGAGAAAAAAGGGTTACGCTCACCCCAGCGGTGGGACATCCGCCGTCCTGTATAGGGCCGCTGATGTAGCCCATGTTGCGATACTTGATACTGCCGTTGAAGCACATGTGTATATTCTCGTTGAACTTGGTCTCGATCTCCTGCAGGCTGTAGACGCACAAAGCGGAGCGTGATTTTGGCTCGTTGGTCATGCCCTTGCTCGGCGAGAATACCGAGACGAAGATCGGGTCGCCGATCGCGATTCCCAATTGGGTCGCAAGGTCGCTACCAGCCGCTGCGACTTTGGCATCCTGGACGAGATTGTACGTCTCCTGGGTGCCGTTTCCCAAATCCACGTTGCACTGGAGCGTGACTTCGGTGTAACTGTCGTAATTCGGATCGCTTATGCAGCTACGCGCAAGCCTCGATATGTAGCCCCACTCCTCTTGTTCCGGTAGATAAGACTTTTTTTGCACGAGCACGAAGTACGCGTAGTCACTCGCGTTGAAGCCGTAAACGTATTTGACGAGAAAATGATCGCGATACTTGACGTCGATGTGAACGATCGATTGTTTGTTAAAGTCGTACTCGGCGAACTTAAGAGTGTGCAAGTCTCGACTTGAGATCGCCGGTACGTCGTGACGATATTCCCCGTTGTTCGTGAAGGTCGTACCCACGTAGAGTATGTCCGTTTTCTCCCATGGATTGTAGCGCTCGGGACCTATGAAAGCGTAGGTGGAGGAGTTCTCGTCGTTCGCCGCGACGCCGTGAGGCGAGAATTCCGGCTTTATCGATATATTCGACATCTTGTATTTCTCGCAAGCACCCTGTAGCAAAGAGCCGCAAGCTATCAACGTTTGCGACGCGAGATCGGCTATCAGCAGCTTGTTCACGTTGTTCGTCAGCGAGGTCGTCGTGTCCCGAGACGGACATCCGTTCGCGTGACACAGAGGACTGTCCAGTCTCGGACCTGCAACAAGTTTTTTCCCCAGTTATTCTCCTTCGGATTTTCATTCTCTATACACCATATTCCTCTTGCACAGAGAAAGCTTTTCGTCGGACACTTCCTGTCGACGTTATTAATGGCGTTGCGAAATAACATATGACGTAACATTTAGACTCACCGGTGGAGACGTGTTCGCGTAGATTGAGATTAGAGTCGAGCTGCAACAGTCGGTTGACAGCGCCGGCGTAAAGATTGCCCGAGGTAAGTTTGCCGGAGGTTGGATCGACGGTGAGATGATTGAAGCGCAGCGGTCCCTCCCTCGTCTTGTTGGCCTCCGAGGCGACGAACGCTCGTCCGGAGCCGGAATCGCTGGGGAACTGGGCGACTACGTGGGGCGACTCGGTCGTCTCCATCGTTGCGTCGGGACGTGGCGATATCTCGGCGCAACTGAGCGCGACGAGATTGCCAAAGAAGACTAGCGGTAGAAAGAGCGACGCTCGCAGTCGCGTAGAGGAGAGCCGCGGCGGCGGTGGGACCCGCGGCAAGGCGGGAAAGGCTCTCGGTCCCAGGAGTCTCATCGCGTCAACGTCGCTCCGAACTCATACAGGACGATAGGGAGGACTCGGGGCGGTGGGTCTCAGGGACGAAGGGGATTTCGGTGCGTTAGGAGCTCCGCGGGGGACGGGAAGGGAAACTAAGCGACTCGGCGCTCGACGCGTTGCCAGCTTCGTTTCGCTCTCGTCTTTCGGCAGCTACCAGCCTCTCCCGCTACCTGGCACCGGCCGCGTTTCCATCGAAGACTCCTGTAACGTCGATTGTTATTTTCAATGTCTATGTAACATCGTGCCTTCTTGGACAATGCAAATTATTGCGACATTTTTGGCTACGCTGAGACGATGGGGACGCGAGGAATTTTTAACTATGGAGGACTATACGGGTCCCTCTTAACGGGACTTTTTAACCTCCAAGGACATTTTACGGGTCTGTTTTGTAGGACTTTTTAAGCTGTAGGAATACTTGGAAGGACTCTGTACGGGTCCTTTCTACAGGACATTCACATTGACTTTGAGGACTGTGTTACGGAACTTTTTAACTTCGAAGGACTCTTTACAGACCTTTTTTTACAACAACACTGAAGTCCGCATCGTTGGAATGCAACGAAAATCCGTTTTGGTCGAATCGACGGAATCTTTGGACAGATTCGGACTACAAAATCACGCGATTGTCTTTGAGGATCCTTATTGGGAATCAATCACCCAAAATTGGATTTCGATGACAATAATGACATAAAGAAACATGTTAAATGAATTTTGTTGCATTCCAACGTTGCAAACTTCGTCACTTTCGACAGAACTTTTGTACTTGGAAGGACTCTACAGGCTGTTTTTATGTTGGATGATGTCCTGAAATTTGAGCCACGAACTACACGAAGCCAGATAAATTGCCTTACAGGCATCCCACAAGAATGCTACTGAGTTTTACCTTCTGTTCGATTACTTTTTAAGTTCGGTACAATTTTTATTAGAAATAGTTGCAACTGAAGAAACGGAGAGCATAAAAAATGAACCCACTTGCAAAAACTGTGGGAAGCTTTATAGAAAATTTATCCGCTGTGCAAGGGAAATTCTCAAAACCCTCTCAAAACTCAAAGTAGACAATCATTCATTTTCTCAAAACTCCTAAAGCTTTCTCAAAATTCTCAATACGCTCTCAAACGTCCACCAACAGCTTAAAACACTTTGCAAAAAGTTCTGGTATAATTTTTCAAAAAAATTACACAAATGTTCTCAGAACTACAAAAGCTTTTCTCAAAACTATCAAAGCTTTTCTCAAAATTCCCAAAACACTTCTCAAAATTCCCAAAACACTTCTCAAAATTCCCAAAACTCCCAAAACTCTTCTCCAAATTTCCAAAACACTTTCAAAAATTTCCAAAACTTTTTTTCAAAATTACCAAAGCTTTTCTCGAACTTCCAAAAAAAACTTTTCAAAATTTCCAAAACCGTAAAATGTTCAAAACCAAAATACTCAAACCTCTCGATCCAAATACTCATCTCCAAGACCGCACAATCCCAGAAAATATTCAAAACGTCACAACTCAATGTCCTCTCAAATACCAAATCCTCATCCCTCCTAAAACGAAGAAAAAACCCACGACAATGAAAAAAAAAATTGTGTCCACAACCGGCGATACGCTCGCCCTGAACGTACGTTTTTCTCTCCCAATTTCAAAAGATTGACCAAGCCGCGTTTTCGCTCCGTCAAGTCGAAACTCGCGCGGAAGTTGCAAAATTTCGACATACAAACGAAAAACAAGACTGAGAGAGAGAGAGAAAGAGAGAGAGAGAGGGAGAGAGGGAGGGAGGGGGAGAGAGAGAGAGAGAGAGAGAATGCGAGGGAATGCCCTTTGGTATATCGCGGCCGATATTGTTCCCAAGTAGTCGAATTTTTTTTCCAAACACCCACACAGACACCCAAATAGACTATTTATATTTGTAATAATTACGACGGAAGCGATGCCAGATGGGGCTCAACCAATTGTCACAAGGGCAGAGCTCTCAGGCGCGTGTACACACAGCCGCCCTTCTGCTTACTACGGCGAGTAACACACACGCGCATCTGTGCATATACATCATAAATATATAGCTATATATATATATCCACTTGACAGCTAAGGCCACTGTCTTCCCGTTGCACAAAGGCAAATCCACATAGTTCCATCCAACGCGCGCACCGCACACACACAAAACTTTTTCTCCCTCTAGCTCTCTCTCTCTCCCTCCCTCTTTCTCGTCTTCCCGAGCACCGCGTAGGATATCTCACGGAGGCCCTTTTCACCGTGAAATTCTCGCCTCACTGTGTACCGCTCGACTCCCTCGTAAATCGGTCACCCTATCTACATATCTATATACGTATAAAGATGCACGCACTAGTCATCAAACGTCAAAATTCCCGAGTCAACGACACGAGCGAAAAAAGCTCCTCACTTGACTATAGAGACGAAAAAAAAAGAAATGGGTAAAAAAAACAGGTCCTTGCGATGAAAGGACCTGACTCTTCGTGTACACACACACACACACACACACACACCGTATATCACGCCTCGCGATACATTACGCGATCTTGCGGCGAGCTCCGTCGTTATTTACGTATGTGTGCGTATATACATATTTCTAAAAAAAAAAAACAATTTTTCTCCTCTCCTTTGTCGCGCAAAGATTAATCGTCGGAGTATATGCATACAAGCGCTCGCGCGCGCCCACGCACAAAAAATGGAATCATCGGTGACTCGTGTTTGCCGTTGGGTTATTTACTTTTTTTTTTAATTTCTTTTTTCTGTTAATGGTCCAATGTAAGATATATGTACCTCTATCGGGAAGGAGTCAAGTCGTATAGAAGGGCATTCGTGGCCGGGTATCGTCGGAATGCTCGTGAAGCCCGTACAGCCCCGCGCTGTTCTACGGAACATCGCGAACGTTCACCATGTTTCAGTCTCTTGAAGGGTCTGGCGGTGCCTGTGTATATGTATATACATACGGTATGTATGTGTGTATATATTTGTAGATATAAAGCTCGTAAAATTAATCCTTCGTTTGGAAACGCACACACGCGGAACTGTTCACAAAATTGGGAGAGCAGGAGAAATAAAAGCTCCAAGCCACTGCGCGTGTATACAGATGTATACGTGTATATATATATATATTTTCTCGCGCACGTACACTTTATCGTCGACTTCACGGATACACTTCCTTCGGGAATGTATCTTTTTTTTATTCGACCGCCGCGATTAGTTCGTCCGACTGGCGGCTGACTTTTTTCCTCGGCTCCTGCGACACACGCGGGCACGCAGGACACACGGGCACAGTGCACGAGGGGCGAGGGAGGATGGGGGCGACCGCCACTATATCGTCGATTCGCAATGTAACACTGGTACACGGGGAATTTTGGTGTCGAGCGCCATTAAAATATCGACGAACGACGGCGAAGACGAGGGTGCTCGTCGCTCAAGCCCTAAGTGCATTGGTTTGGCGTTTGAGGAACGAGAGGGAGAGAGAGAAGCTATGGCGTGCGCGCCTCTGCTGTGCTACGTATACCATCTTTTTTCCACGATTCGCCTTCTCTCACTCGCTCCCTCCATGCGCGGGTATAGCCCAGTGGGTCTCTGTCTTTGTCGACGAGGATGCTCGCGTACGCGGCTGCTCGTACAGTGGCGCCTCCGTTAAGTGAAGGGCCAACCGAGCGCGTCGCAGCGACTCTGGCGGCGGAAATTACAAACGAACGTAACCGCCCGAGAAGAGCGCGATCCTAGCAGTCAAGTGCGTGAGCCTTTTTTTGGCAATATCGTTTGTGGGCACTCTGGAGCGCTTGAAATGATGTGACAGCGTGAAATGATGTGACCATGTGAGATAAGAGTGTGAGAGTGATTGCTGTATTTTTTCGGCAGAGATCTTTCGGGAATGAATAATATTTGGGGCGAATGAAAATTGTCAAGGTCTGCGTTGGTGAATTCGACAGGGTTTGATGCTTCGTTTTTTTCCCTCCGAATATTTTAGTATTTCTGAGAAAAGTTTTTTCCAGAATTTGTGAGGTTATGCAAACCTAGTAGATGCCCTTCAACTAGCTATGAGAGAGCTCTCAAAGTTTGTGAGGTTATGTTGACCTTGTGTATACTCTTTGGGTAATTGGAATGGTGAAGGGACGAAGTCGTTGGTTAATAATGATTAATAAGCATCCTTCAAATGTTCAGATACTTCCTATTTCAATGGCGAACAAATCCCCATGTAATAGAGTGCACATTTACATGCACGAACGAAATCGCTTCGTTCCATGTTTCACAATCTAAAATATTGAAACGTGAACATAACCTGTAATATTAACACGGGAACATAACCGATAATTTCGAGACATGGATATAAGCTATAATATTGGGACTCCGACATAACCTGTAATATTAACACGTGAAGATAACCTATATTGAGGCGCGAACGTAACCTACAATATTGAGAAATGAACAGAGCCTATAATATTGAGACGTGGAAATAACCTTTAATGTGGAGAGGTGAACATAACCTGTAAAATTGAGACGTGCACATAACCTACAAAATTGATACGTGAACATAGCCTATAATATTAAGTTGTGAACATAACCTATAATATTAAGATTTAAATTCAAATAGGAACGTAACCTTTAAGATTAACACCCGTATTCATAGATGTACCTTGAGGAATCCTTATTCTTTGTTCGTTGTTCAGAACAAAGAACAAGGAACCTTATTTCTTAAGGAACGACTACGAATAGGGGTGTAAGAGGTGAACTCAACCTATGATATTGGGACGCGAATACAACCTGTAATATTAACACGTAAACATAACCTTTAATATTAAGACTGTTAAATTGAGATAGGAACACGATCTTCAATATATTTTTATGTTAATTTTTAATAAGTCATATTGACACGCGAACATAACCTGTAAATCGCATTCAAACGGCAAATAAGCTTAGTTTACTGAGTTTGTCCTGTCCTCCATTTGTCTCAGTTCCGCGCAAATGGCAACGCGGAATACCAGGGGTGGGGAGAGCAGCAAGGCTGACGCCTGTACCATTACAGATAGAGCCAAAGTGCAACATTAACCGAGAATCCACTGTATTGCATTCCAGATGTCTATCTCTCTTCTCCCCGTATTCGAGCAATGGTCGGAATAGCGTGCTCGCTTCTTCCCACGCTCGTGCCTCGACGTTCTTCGTTCATCTTCGGCCATCTGTAGATATACGTGCGGCTAGTCGTATAAAGGCCGGAGCGTCGCAGTTGTACAGCTCGGATACGCCCTCCCAGTTTTAAGCCGCTACTTTGTACATGTGTGCGCGTGTACGTATGCGCAGAGGTATGTGGCGTATAGATGTAGGCTCTCCGGAGGGCGCATAGTACTTGTCGCGTTGCTATTACAGAGTGCCTTCGTACGTTGCCTTGTTGGTCGGCGCCCTTCAGCGCCCCCGCGCGGCAGAAATGCGGTTTTTCCTTACATAGGACACTCGCTCAGTCGGTAAAAAAGACCGGTGATCAACTTTATATTTAAGGCGGTCCTCTAGTTTCTCGGGTCGAAAAAATCGATTTTTTTTTTCATAAATCACATCTACAACATGTGTAGAAAATGTGTGCCGAAGGATTTTTCGATATTCGAAGTGGTTCACAAGTTACGGCCCTGGAACGGAGCAGGTATACTGAGCGCGAACTTTCAAACGCGTTTTTTTCGAAACGGTGACCACGATATTTCAGAAACTACTGCACCGATTTTGTTCAAATTCATACAGCATCTTTAATATGTGATAAGCCAGCGATTGAACTAGGATTATCATGATTGCTTCGATAGTTTTTTTTGTACGAGCGAAAAAATTTAAGAAAAAATGAGTAAAAAATAGAATGTAATTTTCAAAAGTGTATAAAAAGGTCAATTTTTGTAATTTAGAATTCACTCTAGTTCAATCGCTAGTCTTAAATATGAAGATTAAAATGCCGTTTGGTTTTTTGATTTCAGATAAGCAGAACAGCCGCAAGCTTGGTCACCGTCAAGCACCTCTTTCACTTAATGTCAGCCACTATAACGTTTATTCTATTATATATTTTGACTTCAAAAAATTTGTAAAGCTTATTTAAATGTTAATAAAGATTATGCAAAAACAATGAGATTGATTATTTCAATGCTTTGCCCGTAAAAAATTATCGAAAAAGCCGTAAAAAAACAGCCGAGAAACTAGAGGACCGCGTTAAAGGTCTATATGTATTGCATATGAAACCGCCCATTTTTAAGCGAAGAAAAGATAGTGGTTCGGCAGGAAATCGATGAACTAGTTTATTCAAAGTATTGCCTATCGGAAGAGAACTTGGCCCATCTTTCGGCCAACAACCGGATTCCACGCAGGAACAATTCGGGTCCTTCAGAGGCAATCCAGTCATCTATCCATTTTTGTTACCCCTTCGTACGGGGTGAAGTGCTGACCCCAGGGGGGTCACCTCCTATCCCTTACCGTACCCTGGCACCTCCTATCCCTTACCGTATATAAAAATGATACGCTTTTTGATCGCTTTATTTAGTTCTACCTCTCCCCGTGGCGCTAGTAGGTCACTGACAATATTCTTATTGCGCAGGCGCGAGGTCCGCACGGCGTACTTAAGGGCATGTACAAGGTCAACATAACCTCACAATTTTCCAACCCAATTTTCTCATAGATGGTAAATTTTTTGGGAAAAACAAAGCCTTAGGCTCTGGAGAAGTCCCTGATGCAGAGCTTGATGATTTCCTTTTGCCCTAAATATTATTCATCTCTGAGAAATCTCTGTTCGAAAATTTCAACTATCCCGTTTAGTTTAGAGTTTAAGCCGCGGTGCGAAATTGATGAAATTAACGAAATTACTTATACTCGTGTGTTATGCACGGTTGTATCTCAGGGTACCCGCATAATCCTGAAAAGGTGCATTTTTCACCGTACAGCTGATCCTCGCAAGCTATGGAAAGTCTTCGAATTATACGTACGCGTGTGTGCATATATGCATAGCCCCTGCGCGCGCATCAGGATTGTTGGAGAACAACTAGCGCAACGATTGGCAGAGTAGGACACTACAAACAGAAGATATTTTGCGTAGCAAAAATTCTGAAAGATGCCAGCCCCCTGGCTGAACCGTAAGCACTGACGACATCGACCGGAACAAATGGTAATCGGAGAGAGCGATGTCTGGGGAATATGACGGGTGGAGTTGAATCCCAGTTCTTAACCGGTTGAGTATCATGCGACCTGGCATTATCGCACTGCGAAATCAACTTGTCACGGCGATTCTCGAATTCCGGCCTCTTCTCGTGCAGAGTTCGCTTCAAACGCGTCATGGGGTTGATTCTGTAACTGAAGTGAGACTACTCATTTTTCACGTTTTCATTTCACGTGAATATGCTCACGCGATTCTGTAGTGTCGCAGTGAAAATTCGAAATCACAAGACATAAAGTCACAGGAGAAATTGCTTTCGCAGACTGTACTTGCTGAAAAACGACTCCCCAGCCGAAATAAAATATAAACGTCAACGAAATTAAAAAAACGGCGACATTTTTTTTTATCTGTTCAATTTTTGTGTGGTGAAAATGAATGTGACAGAGAAACAAAAACAAATAATGATACATTTTATGTGCACCCACTCGGACTTTGGTCGAGGAAGATTGTGGTGTAACCGAGAAAATTTAAAAAATGTTAAGTAAGTGATTTTATGGGTTATGTTTTGTTTTCTAAATATAAAATCTATCATTTATTTCTTTCAATTGTGAAATAATAAATGATTCGACGTCTTATTACAGGACGATTTATGGAAAGAACTTACCCGGCAAATGAATTCTGCAGGTAACGGTCCTCAAAAGTTGCCGAAAGAATGGGCCAAAGTAAGCATATGGTATAGTATAGTATGGTAAGTGATATTTTGTAATACTATACTATTTATACTATAGGATCTGATATGCCTCTAAGTGCTTTTCGCGAAACTATTATTATTTGATCGTGTAATTCAAGATCATCCTCTTCATCGTCGAGTAGTAGAGTAGCAGCCATGTATAATGACATTTTAACGGAGCTTTTAGAGAGCGTATACAAATTATGTAATGCAAAATTTCCCAATTTTACCCCCCCCCCCCCCTCTCCCCGCGTAACGGGACTGTAACGCTTGGCCAGAACCCCCCCACCCCCCTTTCCGTTACGTAGCGGGTGCCTTGTCGTCAATAATTGCGATTTTTTTCATCGACATAACTAATTATGAAAGGATCGGCTTTATACTCATTTTCTGAAGTATATATTCATTTCGTTTCATACCAATTTTTCTGACAAAATCTGGAAAATTAACCGAGATATATGCCTTGATTTGACGACGAAAAAAAAAATTCTCTTCATTGTCCCATCGATATCTTTAAGAAAGGTCATCTGTAAATTAAAAGTCAACAATTTATCGATATCTATACAAATGTAGCTATCGTCATGCGTGGCCGTTTTTTCCTTTTGATTTTTTTTTACAAAATGCCGACAGTTTCGACTTTTTTTTCTATTCTCAAGGCCCTTTTCTGTATTCAAGCAGTCTCTAAAAATAGTAATTATCAAATGCTAAAAACGCGGATACGTACAACCTTAGTCACTGCGATTACAATAATGTTTTTGAAAAAATTGAAAATCGGTTAATAAGTTTTTAAGTATTCGCTCGGACAAGGTCGATGAAACTAGTTTCGAGAAAAACGCGTTCAAAATTTTCGTTTAGTGTTTCTTGATATAAAATTATTTTTTTTACTAAAATATTGATACTCACATTGAAGTATCAAGTCGTGAGCGATATGACGGTTCTTCATCTTCATGATAGTTCACAAAATAATAAGAGCCCGTACTTTATCTATTGTAAATGATGCCACACCTGAAGGGACTGAGGGCACTAACCGGTCGCGCTACCTGTTCTCACTAAAGTGACTATAACCCCGTCATTTTTCGGACTTGTGAATAAAAATGTTGCCAACATATTTTTCAATACATGTACTTTTAAGAATTATAAAAAAAAATCCTTTAAATTTTGCTTGAGGGGTGTGGGAAAGCTACTGTGCAAGTTCTTGCACAGTGACTTTCCCCCTTAACTGACATTACGTATAGAAAGCTGTGAGCTGTCCACGCTAAAATTGCCCGCAAGGTTTAAATAAAAAAAACTTGAACATGCAAACATTCTTCTATTTCTGGCAGTTTTTAAATCGTGACGAACGCAAACCTTGACCAAGGTCAATATAACCTCACAAATTTTCCAACCCAATTTTCTCATAGAAGGTTAAATTTTTAAGGAAAAACAAAGCATTAGGCGCTGGAAAATTCTCTGACGCAAAGCTTGATGATTTCCTTTTGCCCTAAATATTATTCATCTCTGAGAAATCTCTGTTCGAAAATTTCAGCTATCTCTCTCTCGCGGTCATATGTCACATGGTACATCTTCTACTTCGCCTTAACACGCTGTAGAGTTTTTAAATATTCGTGAGAATATGACTCTCAACACTCTGAAACAGTATTTTACTTAATCTCTGAAACTTCCAAACTGTCTCCAACACGCGTCACGACCACGGTCTTACATACAGGTCTGACAACGGCGGTAGTGGGGGTAGGCACCCTTAGCGGTTCTGTTTTTTATTCCGATTTCTGCCGCTTGGTGCGTGACGGCAAGGGGAAGTAGTGGTGCGACGAAGAGAGAAATAGCTCTTCTGTCCTTTTCCCTCCTGAACGCAACGCATGCGCCGTTTGCCCTAACTTAATTTACCGTACTGTCGTGTAACCTGCATAATATACGAAATCAATAAAAAAAAATGTGTTGATTAAAAAAAAGATGACTACTTTCGTCTAAAAAAAACTGAAAACTTTTTGAATACATTAATTCATACCAGCACATATTACGAACATTTACATCCTTTTTCTTCAATGTCTCACAATACATCGTTCTTCGAAATGTTTTTTGCACACGTACTGAGACTCTGTCAGTCCCGGAATAGCATCGAGCCATTTTTTGTATCGTTCGACGTTTCTGGGCACGTGAAACACGGAGCATTTCTGCTTACAATTTTTGTACCCCGTTTTACAATTGCGAACCGCGCAACCCTCAGCCATTTCGCATTTTTTTCGCAAACACTACCCAAAAAAATTCACATTCATGCGTAAAAACACGATAAAAATTGTATCACGGTAAATCGCGTGGAACCTTCTGGTATATGGTCGCAAATCAAGGTTATTTCGACAATCGCGCCACAAAAACATACGTAAACAGTTTGGCCCATTCGCCGATAAGAGGTAAGGGGGAAACACTTCCCCTTGCTAGTAGCGACGCGTAGCGGCGCCTAGTGGATCGAAAAGTGAAGCCGATAAGCGTGCCTACCCCCACCACGAAAATTTAGCTTCGTTGAAAGACCTGTACGTAAGACCGTGGTCACGACGCAGTCTATTATTTCTCTCTCGGATCTCACCCATCCGTCAAGAAATTTCTTATCAAACGAACTCCCGTGAGATGGCTCACATTTTCACTATGATGAAAGTTACGGAATCGAGAAAGCTGCTCACATCTAGTTCTTTCACGACGTTTTCGTTACAGAATCGACCCCCCAGTTGCAGCCGATAACGGTCCCCAGTGACGGGTTCCGATGTTTCCCGCAGCTCAACATACACGACACCCGTCCATTGGCTGGTTTTCCGCGCTCCTCGTCCATAGAGAAATCACAACTTTGGAAGCGGCAAAGCACGTTGTACTCGATGGAGCATGTTCGGCATATACTTACTCCAGAAAACGATGCGTATCCGCCGCCGTTATATTTGCCATTGTAAACCAAATTAGAATAGACGATTTTAACGCATCGCACAAATGTCACACATGGCGTTTTAGCGGGACTGTATGGACTTATTTGTATTGCCAACTTATAATTCGAGAAAATAATCTACCTAACGCCATCTACTGCCACCGGACGGTTTCATATCAAACTACCCAATATATGTATGTGATGAAAAAATCTATTTCTGTCTACATTAAGGCGAAGTAGATCTACCACGTGACATATGAATGCGAGAGAGATAGCATACATTTTGAAACAGATTTTTCAGAGATTAATCATATTTAGGGCAAAAGAAAATCATCAAGCTCTGCGTCAGAATATTCTCCAGAGCCGAATGCTTCGTTTTTCCTAAAAAATCTAACCATCTATGAGAAAATTCGATTGGAAAATTTGTGAGGTTATGTTGACCTTGTACATGCCCTTACGGCGAAGTAGAACATCTACCACGTGACATATCAGTGCGAGATAGCTGAAATTTTTCAAAGATGAATCATATTTAGGGCAAAAGGAAAAGAAATCAAGCTCTGCGTCAGGATATTCTCCAGAGCTGAATGCTTTGTTTTTCCTAAAAAATTTAACAATCTATGGGAAAATTTGTGAGGTTATGTTGACCTTGTACATGCCCTTAAAAGTAATATACAAAAACGTGTCCTCGTAGAAAATTCGTGACCGAGCTTCACATCGCCTTAGTAGTTACCCCAAAGTCAAAATCAGAGTCCCATGCATTCGCCCTCTCAGAACGAAACAACTTTTGTTTGAAACATTTTTTATTCCAGCACGTACGTGTTGAGATTCCAGCTTGTATCGATACTTTATGCACGCGGATATGAAACGAGTGTTGGACCGCTCTATTTATTGATTGAACACGAATTAACTAGTCTTGTCACAATTTATTGTAAATATTATGTTATTTACATATATACCTAAGCTTTTGGATAGTATCGTGTATAACATCGTCCGTTGTTGGAGAGGGCGCGTGAATTCGATTTCGTTTTTCTTTTGGCTGATTTATTTCTTGTTCTCTCTCTCTCTCTCTATACGTTCTTCTCTATTACGTTCAGGTTTTTCTCTTTTCTTCAAGTATAACAAACATAGTAAATAACTAATGTAGCGTTACGTTCCTTTTCTTTCGCTCCTGTCTCTCTCTCTCTCGTCTACTCTCGTCTACTTTGTTTTTCGTAACGAAAATTCGATCAACGGGCGAGTACAATTTTCAATCATAATTTTACAGGCGTCACTGCCGCACTGGGAGTCCCTCGAGGGGAAAAAAAATGGTCAAGTCAAAGTGCCTGCGTGGACTTTTTTCCGCCTCTCGTACGGAAGGAAATGTTTCCATGGAGTTGTTCGAAGAGCCGCGTGGAATTGACGCGAATCACGACGTAAAATGCAAATTACCGAGAAACCGAAACATACTCAAAAGTACAAAGTATGCTTTTTCTCGATTTCTCACACACATGCGCGCGCTTATCCATCCCTCGCGTTACTTTCGTTGGTACAATTTTGATCTGCACGACAGCCGCGACAAGTTCTCCGTGTGCGAGCCAGAGAGGAAACTGAGTTTTTCGTTTCCGAAAAAAAAAAGAAAGCGCGAACAGCGTCCGATCGTGGCTTTTCGAGTTTTTTTTGTTGTTTTTAAAAAAATATTTATATAAAAAAGAAAGAAACAAAAGAGAAAAAACTTAGCCTACTTAACTAGCAAAATCAAGAACGTCGGATTGTCTGTCTCACTTGGAACAACTAAATGTAGTTAAACACGTGCTTCCGGGTTTGGGTGCCGCGACACGAGCGGGGAGAGAGCAAGAGAGGCGGAGAAAGAAACCATTCGCAAAGAAAAGCCGTATAAAAATGATAAATCGAAGTGAAGGGCAATTCCGAGGGATTTTGTTCTTTTTTCGTGAACATACACGCGTCTACCGGAAGTCTATCGTGCACACACACACACGCACACACACACACACACACACGCACACGCACACACACACACGCGCGCGTCCGTTACGTATCGGGTAAAAGTTCATCAGCCTTTCCCTGCTTAGGCCTTCTACATTTTGCGTTAAAGAAAACGATAAAGAAAACAACGGAAGAACGAAAGGCCCCGGGAGCTGTAGCGGAAACAAAATGATTTGCGAAATATTGTAAAATTCGGTTTTATTTCTCGTTTTTTTAAGCCAACAGTCACTCGCGTTGTCGCATTTCCCATTTCGTTTTTGTCCAATTGCTTATTTCTTGATCGACCATGGTCGAAGGAAAAAAGGTCCTCAAGTGTGGTGTCTCGTAAGGGAGAGAATATCTTCGAAAATATCGTTTTCGACGATTTTATACGGCATGCATTTTGATAAAGGACTTTATTTTCGATTTTTCGATCAACCACGCTCTCTCTCTCTCTCTCTCCCGCTTTCGTCTTTCGGTACAACAATCTTCGAATCGCGTCGACATTGGGTCGAGAGAGAAAAATTATTCGCGTCGACCCGGGGCCCAAGTACGGTGAGAAAAAAGCACCGAAAAAAAAGAACATCCGGTGTATCTTGATTTTCGCGGGCACTTTTCAAGTTTTCAACTTCCGCTGTGTGTTTTTTTAAATCTCTGTCTCTCTCTCTCTCTCCCTCTCTGCCTTGATCGGGCTTCTTCGAGGGCTTTGGCTCGTCCTCGTGGTTCTTCGAATTCGCTTTTTCTCTTCTCGTTTGTTCAGTAATAGGGGTATGTCAATTCTGCAAGGGCGTACTGTATTATGCAATAATAATCTGATTATTATCGATGCTTCGAGCCTGTCGACGAATATAGATCTCGTTTACTTCTTTTTTTTTCACTCTCTTGTCGTAGCGGTAGTAGTAGTAGTGGTAGTAGCAGTAGTAGTAAAGTAGTAGAGTAGTACAAGTAATAATAGCTGGTATGTGGTACAACAGATGATGGCATGGCTGGTGATGGTGGGACTTTTTTGTTTTTCTTTTCTTCCTTCCTCTTATTTCTCGTCTGCATTGCTTCGTGTATCGTGGACACACGGAGTGAACGAGACACGCGATTTCTAACCGAGTGACGGGAAATCGTGCTCGTCGTCGACCTTCGGGGCGTTCTGACGTCCACGTGGCGACCTTTGTTCGGCTTGGGGTACCGGCTTCGTGGTGTCCTTTACATGAAAACGAGAAAGTCACGGTAAGCGAGGAACGCGGATGCGGAATGGAAATTAAAGTGACGCGAAGCATTCCCGAGTCTTTCCCGTTTGCTCGTGATTTCCGGTCGATTTAGTAGCAATCGACCCAATCGCTTCTACAACTTTGGTTTTTCACATAACCTTAAGGGGTAAGGCCACAGCGGAATTTTCAAAAAAATCGATTTTTTAATAAGTTTAAGAAGTTACATTTGCGCTTTCAACTGCGTTGTTAGGCGCATATATATATATATATATATATATATATATATATAGGGGTAAGGCCACAGTAGAATTTTCAAAAAATCGATTTTTTTCTCGCTAAAACCGTGCTTTATCATCATAAGAGTAAGTTAATATTCAATTTATAGCAAGAAAATTTTTTTCACCGACTTTGAGCGTATAACGTAAGCCCACCTCTTGCACGGCCATAGAGTACCTAAAACTTTAACGCCTTTTTCTCGAAACTGCTTTTTTCCAATTGGCGTGACAAATAACTTCGACAATTTTTACTCGGTTTACTTCAAATTCAAAAGTTATGTTCCTAATTGCATTTCGCAGAGAACTACGTACGGAAATTCTGATTAATCGAAAACTTTTCATTTTGCGAGCAGTTTTATACGAAATTTTTCACTGAAAATTCATTCAAATACCTACAACTTTCGAATGAAACAATATTTTTTCACGTCCGTACGTACTTCTCTAGGTATTCTAATGTAGACTGACGAGAATTTTTGTTTTTTGTTCTAGGTAAAAAATTGACAATGCTAAATGTGACGCCGCGGAGCGCCTAAAAAAGATAATAAAAGAAAGTATTGGTAGTCGGCCATTTTGTACATCGAAAAAAAAATATATATATATTTTCTAACAGCTTGATATTCATACTAAATAGATGTGTAATTAATTTTCTGAGTGAATCACTTTTTCATACGAAAAAAAAATTTGTTAAATTCGCACATGATTTTATACCCGTTACTGTGGCCTGACCCCTTACCGCGGGCGTTCTTTTATTTACAAAATAGGGAAAATTGGCAGAGTTGCCCAATGTGGGCGTCACGAAAGCAAACAGATTGAAACTATCGTTGGTACGAGAAACGAATGTGGCTGGACGAGTGAATGGAAAGGGCTTATCACTCACGGGCAATCCTCCCGACCGCGGCTCGCCGGGAGCGGGCTCGCGCGGTGTGCCGCGATTTCCACCGAAGCCACGCTGGTTCGGGCGATCTCCGCGACCACCGCGACCTCCGCGTCCTCCCCGTCCCCCGCTGCCGCGTCGCGAGTCACTGAACTGTATGTCGATATCCAACACGTGTTTTTGTCTTCCAACGCGTTGAGGATACTCGGCCACGACGTCGTACTCCTCCTCGTCCTCCTCCTCCTCCTCGGCGCCCTCCTTCTTCTTCTCGAGGGCGTACATCTTCTTCCAGCGGGTGAGATCCTCGCCCTCGCCGGCCTTGCGCAAATTGTATTGCGGCTTGACGCGAGTACTCCGCAGTGCTTTCCACTCGTCGAGGGTGAGAACCTGGGCCTCCTCCTCGGCGGGCTTCTCCTCGGCGGACGTGTCCGCCGACGCCTCGGCCTCCTTGCCCTCGGCGGGCGCCGGGGGCGCTTCACCCTCGGGCTTATCGTTGCCCCACTCTTGAGTCTCGGGATTCAGACTATCCCTGCAAGCGCAAAACTTTCGCGTCAGACCCGCGCATCTTCTCACCAGTGGAGAGAAAAAGATACTATCGAGGTACAAAATTGTCGAGCCAAAGGTATGCCCGGACTTTGGATAGCGCGGCTGATTATCGAAACAATTCGACAGGACAAATTAATTTGTGGCTTAAAAGCTTGTCAATTAAGGGGCTACATCTACGTAGGTGGGTCGAAAAATTGTGTTTTCCAAAAAATATATTCAGAAGACAGTATCAACTCTTAGTTGTACTTAGCTATATTCCGTGGAAGTTTTATTGGACTATTCTTGAAACTGAATGGGCTACGGCTTCTAACGGTCGGCCGGGCGAGCGGTAGCAGCACCATAATTCGAACTTTAAAGGGATCATCACAGTGTACAATTTTGAAAAAATTGATTTTTTTTTTGCATTGTCCGATAGTATAGACGGTTATAAACATGCTGTTAAATTTTTTGGGGTGCAATTTGAATTATTGCGGTTGCTACAGCCTGTCTTAGAAAAAAGGATTCCACCGGCTGCGTGGGACCTGGCACGGACGGACGTGATCTTTTTTCGAAATTTCGTTTTTCAAAACGGCGTACACTCTCAAAGGCAGAGTTTTCAAGCTATCCGTCTCAAATTTTGACACAACATTCTTCACGCCGTTCTTTATCTTTCTATGGAAGCTTTTTTTTTTAATCTTCATATGTTTTTTAATGCCAAACTGTCGAAACGGCGGCTAAATTCGATACTTTTTTTTTTAAACTGCGGCCATTTTGTCAATTTTGATTTAAAAAAACCCTCCATGGCAAGATAGCGGCACTCATACTGATATTATTAATCAGTATGAAAGCCGCCATCTTGCGATGGGGTTTTTTTTGGGCAAAATTTACAAAATTTACAAAAATTACAAAATTACAAAATTTACAAAATTTACAAATTTACAAAATTTACAAATTTACAAAATTGACAAATTTACAAATTTACAAAATTTACAAATTTACAAAATTTACAAATTTACAAAATTTACAAATTTACAAAATTTACAAATTTACAAAATTTACAAATTGACAAAATTTACAACATTACAAAATTTACAAAATTTGTAAAAGGATAATTACCTTTTACTAATTTTGTTTCAGATAATATTTACGGCCACAACCGTGTACACCGTGAGGACTCCTTTTTTCGAAGATATTTTAAACCATTAAAAAAATATTAAAAAACTAAAAATAAACGTTTGAAAAATTATTTTCTGTTCTTCATGAGTGCTTGATTTGACATAAAAAATCTGACTAATTAGCGTATTTTAAACATCGAAAAAAAATCGCGAAAATCAGTTATTTTTCGACCCGTTGCACTGTGACGATTCCTTAAACGCGTTTTTCTCGAATCACTGGTTGCAAGGCAGTGGACATGATATCTCGAAAACCCCTCGATGGATTGTTTTCAAATTCACAGGAAATACGATGAAAAGTATTTAAAGGTCGTTGACGATCCCACTCTGAAAATCGATCTTCATTTTTTAAGTTACGTAAATATAACGACTTTTTTTCATAGACTGTGTATGCTCGAGTTTCAATTGGTCGCCGCGTTGTTTAAAAAAAATGATTTAAGGAATCGACGATCGTCAACGACTCGTATTTATTGTTAACTTGAATAACCCGTTTGGTTTTCAGATTTCAGATGGGCCGTTCAAGCTGGAGTGTGTCCACCGCCAAACGTCGCGAAAAAAAATTCCATCGCCGGCGGCCATGCTTTTGTCGTTTTTTGGTGTTCTTTGTGTTAAAAAAATGCATTCCTTTTTCACAAATCGTTTCCCAGAATTTGTTTCTCGTAATTTGGCCATTCTTTCGGGACTCTAGGTGGATGTAGCCCCTTAAAAGCACACGTAACTTCGTTTGTTCGAACTAAAGTAATCAAGGGACTTACTCAATTTCATCGTTATGCGTTCCCCAGTTGTGGCTTCCAGCGCCATCCTTCTTATCGACTGGTTTCACACCACTGTAACCATGCCTGCTATCATTAATACATCGTACATAAGATGTGTCGAGCAAATGTATACAACACTCATATTGCGCTTTAAACATAGGCTACAAGCGATCAACATGGGACATTTTTCTTTTTCGAAGTTTTCTCGCCAGGCGTGGTGGCGGCGTAAAAAAAAATGCCGGAGAAACAAGGTCGCTCAAATGTCCGATCAGAGCACGTATATTCGTACACACGTACGACATTTTTTGTCTGCACGGAATCGGCTACTCTTGTTCTACAATTTTTTTCTAGGCTTTTGCGACACGCGCGGAAGATAAGCGAAAAACGTTCGACAAAATTCTAAAGATTTAAAGCAGGAAAGCGATAAAAAGAATTAGTCACTCGTTGCTTCCTCGTATTTGTTGTTCCTCTTTAAGGCGGGATATACATTTAGACAGGAACAAATTAAACAATATTGAGGGATTTTTCAAACTAAGAAATAATTATTCTACAATTATCAAACTTTAGGTATACTTCAATAGTATACTTCAATATACAAAACAATTTTTTTAATTCATTCATCATGAAAATGACGGAGCTGTGGCAGAGTGTTACAGCGAGGTCGCCGCAAGAGTTACGAATCGGCGTACAGTTTAGCTTCCCGTAGACTTTGATTTGCAAAATAGTTCAAACATTTTTCCAGTTAGAACATGTATAGTTTCTATATGACGGTAATTAAAATGAAGAAAATGCAAATTCAAGAAAATGGCATGCTTTACAAAAAAATCAACATTTTACGCAACATTTCTTTAAAATGTGGATTAAAAAAGTAGTTTTGTTTCCAATTTTTCAAAAACAATTCTCGTCAAGTAGAAGATGTATATATATGTATATAAAATTGTATATATGTATATAAAATTCTGAATTTTTTTCTTTTTGTTATTTTTATTATGTAAAATCTTTTTTGGCAGATTTTGCCTGTAGTTTTCTCACAAGGAAAATGTTTCAGTAACTCTTGTAGCCCAAATGTGAAGAAACAAAAACAAGAAAACTTTAAAAAAATATTTTTTTTCCATTGCAACGACGCGAACTTCAATACCATGGAGAATATTCACACGCCGAGCAACGAAATTCAAGTTTTTGGCGTACAGAAATTTCGAAGTTTCAGATATCTGTCATTTTTTGCAATGATATAACATAATTAAATTATAACAAGAAGCACAAATTTATCTCAAGTTTAAAAAAAGTTCCAAATTTCTACTCCCGTGACATCTGGTGTCTTCATCGACATTCGCAAAATTCAATACGATACAAGAATTAATCACTCGTTGCTTTATCGTATTTGTATTTTCCTTCAGCTTTGTAGGGAAATATAGTGCAGAGAATAGTGCCGAAGTTTGCATCGTTGGAATACAACGAAAATTCTTCTTGATTTTTGTCGTTTCTTTATTTTTATTATTTTCCACAAACATTTTCGTACGTTTTGGTTGTCGTTTTCTAACAAGGATCCTCAAAAATATTTCTGAGATTTCGTATTCCAAATGGGCAAAAAAAATCCGGAATATGAAAAAATATATTATTTCGTTCCATCGCAACGATGCGAACTTCAAAACCGTAGAGCTGCCATACTCAAACTGTGCTCTGTGGAGCCCTGGGGCTCCGCAAGGCCTCTGCTAGGGCTCCGCCGAAAAAAAAAAAACAACTTCATACCTCTCAATAAATGGAAACAATTTCATCAATTTACAGTGGAATTAATATATTGTTATATCAAGTACCTATTTTTGTACGATTTTCATAAAAAAATTAACATAACACCAGCTGTTGCCGATTTTGGGATACTGTAAAATATTTACTCATGATAGTTACGTCGTCAAAAAAGTTTAAGAAGTGCTGCCGTAGAGAATATTTGTATTGAATTTTGCGAATGTGGATGGAAACTAGATCTTAGGGGAGTAGAAAGTTTTACGCTGCATTTCGTTCGAAATTTCACATAAATTTAGGCCTCTTACTATAGAAGAGCAACGAAGTTCGAGAAACTCGAACTCCGTTGCTCAGCATAGGGGACTGTCCAGTCATCGCTCAAAGGATTCAGAACCGCGAGGAAGCATCGCGAGCCCGTTTGTGGCATTTTTCACATTCGGCACACCCACATATACATGCAATTTGGCAAAATCCTTACCTCGGTTGCCCGCTTGCACAAACACATACAGAAGAATATAGATAAATATTATAGTCGCTCATTGACACGTTAAATATCGACGGACGTTTCAGCTTCGCCGATGTAAAATTTGAAAACAAAAAGAGAAAAATCGACGCCGCGTCTTCACAAATCTCGATAGACGGTAGTAAAAATTTTGCCACGTGTTTTTTTATCGACCAGCAACATTACTCGTATAAAATAGCAATACACATACGTCTTATCGGAGCCGGACTGGCGATCGAATTCGCGTTTGCCGCGATTGTCGAATCCGCCACGGCCGCCGCGCGATCCACCGCGTCCTCGTCCACCGCCGACCCCGCGGATGCCACCGCGTCCCCGGCGCTCGCCGAACTCGCCGCGCGGAGTGTCACCGGATCCGCGGAATTCGCCGGATCCGCGAAACTCGCCTGGACCGCGAAATTCGCCGGAGCCGCGAAATTCGCGATTGTCACGGCCCTCTCTGTCGCACACAAATTCAACAATTCTAGAATTCTGCTGTCTCGACTGATTTCAGGCTGATCAACGGGCGAAAAAGTCAGCGGGACGGTAGTAAAATTTTGCCCGAGGACGTGGAAAGCCGAGACACTTACCCCGGCGGCCCTCGCCTCAGTTCTCCCCCCTGGTTGCGTGGCGGCCTATCGCCGTCTTCTCGATTGCGTCGATTGTTGCGCTCCTCCCTCGACTCGCCCGAGAATTTGACATTGCGATCGCCACCCGCCGATGGCCTCTGCTGAGGAGGCTTCTTCTCGCCTGTGGCAAACCAGAATACTTCTCTAGCCCTCGTCTCGCAATCTTGCATGCTTAGCCGACAAATAATCGACGTCGAGGGGCAGACTCGAATATTAAATTAAGCCGACGTGGGTTGATGATGAGGATTGAGTGACGACGGTCTCGTCTGATACTCAGAGGGCTGACGGAGTCTCTATACGTATAGATTTATTGGCGTCCAATACTTGGATGGCTGACCAAATATGTGTACATATAAATAAGCATGTAAATAAATGATAAAAATTGTAAAAATTCAATGCACTTGAACTTCAATGAAAAACAATGTTCGTGCGACGAAAAAATTTCGACAAAAATCGCAATAAATTTGTTCAACTGTTTTCGACAAAAAGAAAAACATTTCGAATATTCTCTAGTCTAAAAAAAAGGCTTCGTGACCATAGTAGGCTACTTCGTGTGCAGCAAGAAAATAAAACTCCCCTGGTGAGGGGGAAGGAAGTGGAGGGGGGTGATTGGAGTAGTAAGTCCGTATATTTTTGTCACTCCACACTCACACACACACGGCGGCCGACATGTTGGTGACCACAAAAGCACATGGCAACCATGTGCTCATTTCCCGTTTCGATCGTACATTTCGAGTAATCGAAATTCCAACAAAAAAAATTCCCAAAATGTTCGATCTCCAAAAAATCAACTTTTTTTTCAGAAATGCCATTTTGCGGGAAGAAAAAAAATGGCTGAAAATAGAATAGGGAAGGGGGCGTTTCAAAATAACTTTTTTTTACGAATAGAAGGATAAATAATGTTCGCGCGTCAACGTCGCGACGCGGCCAAGGTGAGAACGATCTTTCTTTTTTTACCGCGTTCTTGCCATTCCGCCTCGGGATTTTTCACCGGCTTATCGTTGCCCGAGAAAATGGTAAAAATTTGAACGCAATAGAGCGAGAGAATCGCCGATGGGGAAAAAAAATTAATCGTTCGAGATATCGTTAACGAGGAGCCGGCACGTACGGGATACGAACGAGGAAAAAAGAAATGAAAATTATCGAGCGCGACACGAGGTCGGCTGACTGGGCGGCCATAATAGCAGCGAATGTGCACGTTTGAAGCGCCTCGCGGCACCGAAGCAAAAAAAATGCGCGTAGAAAAAAGCACGCGAGATTGAAGTAACGATGAAATGTTTAAAAGAGGATTTTTCATGAGGTACTAACCTTGGTCCTTTTTTGGCTCCTGCACCTTGGCCGGTTGTTGCTGGACATCTTTGATAACGCGGCTCTTTTGTGCCTTAACGCCGGTAGATTTTTGTCCCTCCGGTTGCTTGCTCTTGTTCTCCTTTTCCGACAATTTCTCCTTCTTCTTAGCCTCCTTCTCTTGTTCCCGCACTTTAAGCACTTCTAGGGGATCCTCGTCCTCGTCCAGGGCCAACAAAAATTTGTTCGTTACCGTGATGCTGTAGGAGTTCTCCATTGCTTCTATTATCCTCTTGTCGTCGAGGATTATGCGAAAATTTCACGGCTACTTTTGAGCCCTTGTGTAACAGAGACATCCAATATTTCCAATATGGCCGAAGGTGCGTGTGTTTCCCGTACGAAGGAAGTTGTAGTTTCGCACCACGAGGTTCTTGTGCGCCTTAAACCGTGGCCCGTAAGTGGGGAAGGGGCAAAAGCGAGAAAGAGAGAGAAGCGCGATTCCTCGCGGACGGGGATCGCGCGCGGTCTTGGACCCAGGCGCGCTTTAAACGATTCGTCCCATCGAGACGCAAAAATTTACCGACCCGCGGACTCATGTTAATGCTACTGTTGATCCTGGTGGACTCGAAAAATCCGAATTTTAATTTTCATCCGGCATTGTTGACTAATCAATGCCGCTTTTTGCCGATTTTTCGAGTTTCATGCAGGACGGGAGCCTCGCGGCTATGTTAGCGATGGGCGAGTTCGCACCGCGAGCCGGGGTCTACGACTCCGCCACAAAGGGACAAAAAAAATATCGGTTCACGCGAATCTTCGCGCGTTTAACGGCGATTTTTGGGACACGGGTCTGCTCGCGAATGCTTTTGGGGCTTTCGAAGCTTTTTTCTTTTCGGGCGAGCTTTTTTGCACGGAATATTGCGGTCGATGCGTTTTCGCGGGAATTCAGGGGCGCGTGGTAGCTCGCGCGACTTTTTCGCTCGTAATCGACCAATGGACGCGCGATATTTGCGGCACGCGATGAAAACGCTTAGGCGGGAAAATTTGAAGCGTTAGCGCGAAAGCGGCAAAACTGTATGTCCTTTAAAAATGGATTTCTCATTCTGCGGAATTATTTACAGGATGAGAAATCCATTTTTAAAGGTCACGAACGCGAAAATATATTTTTATTTTTGGAAAATTTACATAGTTTCGAAGTAAACGCAGTGCGATTTTTACCGACTGAGGGGCGTCCACCTCGGTGTAAGAGCATGCGGGAGGTCGACATAACCTCACAAACTTTCGAAACAAGTGTTCTCATAGATGGTTTTTTTAAAAAGAAAAGCAAAGCATCAGGCTCTGGAGAATGTCCTGGCGCAGTCCTAGAACTTTGCGATTTTCTTTTGCCCTGAATATTATTGATCTCTCAGAAATGTGTGTTCAAAAATATCAGCCATCTTACTGGCAGTCATATGTCAAGTGATATATCTACTTCGCTTTCGGCTTACTATACAGTCGATATGTCGGTCAATCTCGGCACATCGAAGTAGATTATCCCAATTTTCTTTCAGCTTTTTTTTTTTGGCAGCCTCAAACTTTTTTATCAGCCTTCGGTACACATGCCATGCCGATGCGAATGGCCAAAAACATTGTACGGAAATTTTTTAGACCTGGAACAAATACGGACTATTTTGGAGAGGAAAAATATTGGACAAAAAGCTACGGAAGGAGAAGAAAATAAACTCATCGACTGTGAAGAATGGAGAAACAAACTTAAATGTGGAATCTTATTTGAGAGGTGACGCATTGGGTTATGTTACAAGAGTGACGTTCGAACTTGGCGCGCGGCTTCTTTGTAAAAACCGGAATTAAGAAGCGACGCCATCTTTCTGTGCCGATGTCTGACTGGAACGCTTGTAAAAATCTCTACAAAATCGATTTTTCTACGTTGGCTTATTTGCATGATGATAATTTATAGAGTTTGCGCCAAATGGGAAGAATTCGAACTGTAGAGAGATTCTGTAATTCGGTAGCGATAGTTTTCGTTATCGTTCGCTAGCGGAAGCCAATCGCATGCACGATCACAGAAGAAAGTGAGTCTCTCATTGGCTGTTGCCAGCTAGCGATAACGAAAACTGTAGCTACCGAGTTACAGAATCCCTCTACCGGTCTGAGCTACGAAACTATGGAGGTTAGGGTACGGGAGTCCAAAATCGACACCGGAGGCGGTAGAAAAGGCTGCCGCGAAAATGTTGAAAATTCAGGTAGAAAATGTCGCCACTCGGATTGCTGGGATATGTAGCCAGTAGAGCGATTCTGTAACTCATTGTAACTCGGTAGCGACAGTTTTTGTCATCGTTGCCTAGGGACAGCCAATAAGAGGCCTGCTTCCTTCTGTGATCGTGCATGTGATTGGCTGGTACCATTCATCGATAACAAGTTACAGAATCGCGCTACAGAGCACTCAGTGAAAGTGTCCGTAATACGACAATTCATCCTAAAAAGAGAAAACATCAAGAGAAGCAATAAAAGAACGCATTCATCTTTAAAAATAATCCCGAAAACGTTTTTTGTAACGTAATCAACATTATATATACCTAGCTCATGGTCGCAAAAAAAGGTTTTTTCGTTATTTTTTTCCAGGAAAACGCGTGCAGGTTTTCAAATGTTTTTTTTTTACATTATAGTGTATGGTTTTAAGTATCTTTTACAATGTTTATATTGAAAAATATTTATCAATCTGGTAGATACGATGGTCTGTGCAGACCGCTGTTTGGAAAACCTCCTTCTCGGTGACCACTGCTGGTCGGAAAAAAATCATCCGAAATGAAACGCATTTAGTTTTTGCATGAAATGATCTAGTGCTTGGAAGAGGGTTTCAACGAAATATTGATTTTTTAAAACATGGTCGCCCGCCAAAGTGGAAGTATCAATTTTGGGCGAAAAAAACGCTTTATTTCCGTTGAATAAAAAAAATGGGCATAGAAAAAAGTGACTTCGTTCACGCACTGCTTTATGATGTGTGAAAGAAACTTGTAAAATTTGAAGTTGATCGGTGCAGCGATTTTATATATTGAGAATTCGTCGAAAACCAAAAATCGATATTTTCAGGAGTCCAAACTCGGCGTTTCAATTCGTCCCCAAAATTCGGAATATTAAGGGAGGCGCTGCGGTCTTTCCAAGGTAATATGCTATATATATAATTATCGTATGTATATGAAACATGGAGCCTAGATACCAGGAGGTTCAGCGAGGCCTTTCAACTCGTCCCCAAAACGAGAACAAGAAATGATGGCGCTGGGGTGCTCTGGCACCCATATGTATATAGATATACGCTAAACATGGGTGCGATCTAAGACAAATCACAGATTATGTACCTAACCCTCATTAGTGTTAAGGGATAACACCACTCTAGGATTTTGGAAAGACGTTTTCTTTCCTAAAAATACTTTGGTGTCATAAAAAAAATATGCAATTGGTCATGTAGCAATTTTTTTTATTTAAAGGTTCAATTATCGATTTGGCTGCAGCGCCTTGGAGCGCGCTGAGTTGCTCGTACAACTTTAAACGCGTTTTTCTCGAAACCACTTTTTTCGATCTCGGAAGACGGATTACTCGACCACCTTTGCATGCATCGATTTAAAATTTTGCTAGCAGCTTCACAATTATATTCTTTATGGGAGCACATAGCCGTTTTTTGATTAAATGTAAACTTCTTTTTATAAACAATTTACTGCTTTTTTTGGCAAAAAATCGATTTATTTTCTTAAAATCGATATTATTAATAGCGCACTACAAAGTGCGCTGTTTTTGCAAAATTTGAAAGCAAATTTCTAGGTAGTCCCATAGCTAATAATACATAAATTATCATTTTTTGGTTTTTGTTTCAGGTCTTATATTTTACGAGAAAACCGTTCTCCCGTGAAGCTATATGTAAAAAATCACGGTTTTCTAGATTGGCTGTATCGCCGCCATTTTGAGTTTGAGTTTGAGATCTTTTCTCGCTTTTGCGTTTTTTTCCGAACCGCCATGAGGAAATTATGAATCGGCGGATATTTCGACGTTTGATGTCACGATCAGTCTGTCGTGTCTGTCGTGAGGTTAGAAACTCATCCGATCACTTTCACCTCGTTGACCAATATATTACTATATATGTAGGTGCCGCTGCACCCCAGCGCCATCACTTCGGGACATTTTCGGGGACGCTTTTTTCAGCGCTTTTGCATTGCCGCTGAACCTCCTGGTATCTAGGCTCCATGATATGAAACATGGAGACTAGCCCCATGATCAAGAAGACTATAGGGAAGGAGTCCAATCTCCGTATTCTGGCGCGTCCGTAAAAATGGGACAAAATTGGGTTCCGCATAAGCGGCGCTGAGGAAGTTAGTCATTGTGTGCTATATATACATGTATGTTTTGCGCATGCGTTGTTATCAGCTGTCTGTGTTGTTATTATCTGTCACATGAGCCGAACATTTTTATTTTCTTAACCTTAATTCATTTCATAAATAAATTTCGTGTAGCTGTAGTAGTGCCTTAAGGAGGTACACCAGCTTCATACAATGTTGCCATGCTAAACCATGGTAAAATTTCAAAATGGTGATAGATCAATAAAATTTGGTGAATATATTCTTTATTATTATATATGTCAATACAATTTTTTTCAGATTTTTTCATTGTGCCGTTATCGAGTAATTGAACATTGAAGTTCACGTGTATAAGCATAGCGTTTTTATAGATATAGGTATATATTCCGGGTATAAGAATAAACGCTTGTGAATTATTTGTAAGAAAACGGCACAACCAAAAAATCTGAAGAAATTTGTATCTACATGAATAATACTAAAGAATATATTCACCAAATTTTATTGATCTATCACCATTTTGCTGAAGCTAGTGTACCTCCTTAAGATGTTTCTACATTTAAGACGTAGTGCAATTACCTACCTAATTACGAAAAAACACCTAAAAAATGCGATAACAATTTATATCCGACATAAATGTAAATTCCATTCAAATGTGGTTAGGTGGCCGAGATTATAGTGTGTAGAGAACGTAGAAAATGTCAGCGACTGGGACATGCGAGTGTAAATAGCAACCTCACATACCGATGCGTCAAGTGTAGTGCTTCACACGAGAACGGAACACGCACTTTAAATGGCTCGTCGGATAAACAGCTCCTCCGCTGTCCAAATTGCAATAACGTAGATGACCCAGTGAACTATAAGTGATGTCTTTACTACAAGTTCATATACAAAAGTTATTCTCCTATAGTCTCCTTGCCCATGATATAAAATATCGGCTACGATCGCGGTCTTATATATGGTCTAGAAATTTGTAGGGTGGGGAGTGACCATGGTCTTACATACAGGTCTGACAACGGCGGTAGTGGGGGTAGGCACCCTTAGCGGTTCTGTTTTTTATTCCGATTTCTGCCGCTTGGTGCGTGACGGCAAGGGGAAGTAGTGGTGCGACGAAGAGGGAAATAGCTCTTCTGTCGTGAACGCAACGCATGCGCCGTTTGCCCTAACTCAATTTACCATACTGTCGTGTAAACTGCATGATATACGATACCAGGAAGACTAGAGATAAGGACAGCCCCCTGACACTGGCCTACTATTTCTATGCGATAAACGAAAACGCGTTTTGTCCCGGCTTTTTAGTTCTTAAAAGTGCCACTACCTAGCGTTGGCTGTTATGTGACAGCCTTCGGCTCTAAATACTCCGATCAGTTGAACGATTCGATACTTTCGTTTCGTGCTATTATCGTTATTGCGATAACAGCACGTACTGTTACAGCGATAACAGGATCCATCATACACGCGAATAATGGTTTTCGAAAAGTTATCTACACTAGACTTTTATTCATGTAAAATATTCGAAACACCGGTGCAACGTACATATATATGCATGCCTGTCACAAAACTACTAGCGCCACAGTGCGGCAAGGACATTTTGCGAACAGCATTCATCTACCAGTGTCAGCCCCCTGGGTAAGGAGTACGAACGCCTGTGGTGAGCCTGATCCAAAAGCGTCCGTGAAACTGTGGATTTTAGTACTTAGCGTTGTCACGGCGTGCGTCGCTAGTGCATGACCGCACCGACGTGAACTAAGCGACAAGAACACAACCGACGTCATGTGTCATCGATGATTTCCGCTCGTCATCCGTGTTGGCATAACGGGTGATCGGGCTAACAATTTTGCGAATAGTGTTAGATGTAAAAAAATAATTGTGTCTCGGTATAAAATATATTTAGTGATCTGCGGTAAAAACAACCAATCGTAGGTAAGAAAAATAGTACTTACATTCATAAAAATAATGGTTTCGTTTTATCGTACCATTATCGTACCGAGTGAAATAAAAATTATCACAAACGCGAGATACGGAGCAAGTGTCCCGTCGATGAGACAAAATGTTTATTTTCGACGCGTGAAAATTGGAAGTGAGTGGGGGAAATATCGATTTGCCATTTTCATAGAAAGTCAAATTAAATAAAAGCTTGTAATATTGTTTAAACTGTTGCTTTCAGTGCCCGAATGCGAGACAAACTTGGAGTGCAGCGATCGATCGAGAACTGACGTTAAAATCAACACTCTCCATCAAGTTCTCGACAAAATTTCGGACATGAAAAATTTGCAGTACGTGGGATGCCAAGCACACAAGAGCTCCCGAAGAGAGTGATACACTATTATCTCGTCATGCGAGGACATTTTCTAGCGCGATCGGTCGACAAAAATAATCACGCAAGTAAAATTAAAACGAAAGACAATAGGAAAACATTAAAACTGTAAGATCGATTTATCTGTACAGCGTGTCATAATATGCAAATATGATGTGTGATAATTTTTAAATCTTTTGTTTGAATTCACAATTCTTATGAATTTTCTTGTATCTTTGTTTTTACTGCTTCCGCAAGGAAAAAAAACATTGACTTAATAGCTGTATTTCGTTATTATTCTTTATCTGTACAGCGTATTATAATGTGTAAATATGAGATGTGATCATTTGTAAAACTTTTGTCTGGATTAAAATTTCTTATGAATTTTCTTGTGTCTATAAATAAATTTTGTTTGTTGGGGTTTACGCAAGGAAAAAAAACTGACTTGATTTCTGTATTTCGTTATTATTTTTTATCTGTACAGCGTGTCATGTGTAAATATAGTGATAATCTGTAAATTTTTTGCCTGCATGCAAATTTCTTATGAATTTCCTTGTGTCTATAAATAAATTTTGTTTGTTACTGCTTCCGCAACAACAAAAAACATTGACTTAATTTCTGTATTTCGGTATTCTCTAAAACAATCTATATATAAGAATTCTGTCTATCTACATAGAAATTGCTTTCACCAACTGGTTGTACAATTCATTTAATGAAATGATCGCTCCATATGAAGTAGCAAAGAGTGCTTTTTGCATATCGTACGGCACTGGTTTGTTGCTGACTTTACTTCGGTGCGGTAGGAGAGCAGCGCCGCCCTTCTCGTCCTCGCTTTTGCGGACGTTTTGACGACACGGCTTTCGCACTCCTTACCTCTAGTCTTCCTGTACGATACCGATAAAAAAATGTGTTGATTAATAAAAAGATGACTACTTTCATCTAAAAAAAACTGAAAACTTTTTGAATACATTAATTCATACCAGCACATATTACGACCATTTACATCCTTTTTTCTCAAATGTCTCATAATACATCGTTCTTCGAAATGTTTTTCGCACACGTACTGAGACTCTTTCAGTCCCAGAATAGCATCGAGCCATTTTTTGTATCGTTCGACGTTTCTGGGCACGCGAAACACGGAGCATTTCTGCTTACAATTTTTGTACCCCGTTTTACAATTGCAAACCGTGCAACCCTTAGCCATTTTGCATTTTTTTCGCAAACACTACCAAAAAAAATTCACACTTGTGCGTAAAAACATGATAAAAAATGTATCACGGTAAATCGCGTAGAACTTTCTGGTATATGGTCGCAAATAAAGATTATTTCGACAATCGCGCCACAAAAACATACGTAAACACGTTGGGCGCATTCGCCGGTAAGAGGTAAGGGAGAAACTACTTCCCCTTGCTAGTAGCGACGCGTAGCGGCGCCTAGTGAATCGAAAAGTGAAGCCGATGAGCGTGCCTACCCCCACCACGAAAATTTAGCTTCGTTGCAAGACCTGTATGTAAGACCGTGCGATACATCGAGTTACGGCAAACGGCGCATGCGCTGCGGTCAGGAGAGAAAAGGACAGCAGAGCTACTTCTCTCTTCGTCGCACCACTACTTTTCCTTGCCGTCACGCACCAAGCGGCAGAAATCGGAATAAAAAACAGAGCCGCTAAGGGTGCCTACCTCCACTACCGCCATTGTCAGACCTGTATGTAAGACCGTGGTTTTGACCACGGTCTTACATACAGGTCTTGAAACTCGCTCAAAATTTCAGTGGTGGGGGATGGCCTCTTATTGAAGCACCGACTGTTTCAACTCGTGACCACGAGGATCGCTGCTATAGAGTGATGCAGGCTGTGTGAGAGAGACGGAAATATATTTCAAAAGTAAACAAAGCCCAAACCTAACCGCTGATTCACGCGACCACACGCGACGTGCTCTCCTTGTAAACTTATAAAAACGGAGATATTGAAAAATGACTAAGTGGTGTATTGTGCCAACGTGTAAAATAGGCTCCCAGAGTGAAAAATCGAAACGCTCAGTGTTTCGGGTGCCGAGAGACTTGGCGCAATTAAAAAAAAGGGAGGCCGCGATACCGGGAGTTGGGAAATTAGAGCCGAGACACGTTGTGTGCGAAAATTATTTCGAACCGAAATATATTCATCGAGAATGGGCGAAACAGGCGTTGGAGCCGAGAACCTGAAAAAAAAAATGAAAAATTATTGGGATCATTACAATAAATACTTTCCAGGCTGGAAAACATAAAACAAAGTTAGTGAATTATTTTCATTTATCCTACTCGAGAGTCCTTCGCTTAAAGGTCGGAAAAGAGGTGTTTTTTTAAATTTACCAACGCAAACCGTTTCGGAAACTGCAAAGTAGAGATTATTGAAAATGTCTCTTGGGACATGCATTAAAATTTTTCGAAGAGGAAATAAAGAATTGCCAAAGAAGCACTGTTTCTTAAGTATTTGGTTCATTCTCAAGAAATACAGCCTGAAGTGTTTCGGTCTGGATTCCACTTCGGTCTGGAATAGTTGCCACTTATTTTCCGGTCAATTAAAACAACGCGTAAAGCCTTCTTTCTTTTCTTTCTTTCTATAAAAGCTAAATTCTTTCTATAAAAGCCAAATTCTTTTTATAAAAGCTAAAACATGTTTTTCAAAAACCGACCGCGCAGGGATCGAACCCCTGAAAGCAGCATTACGAAGCTTGCACCGAACCCCTCGACCAACACGAGCTCACATTGACACCTATATAAAAAACATTCATATTCATTGTATCTACTTGGATAACTATAATCTTCTGGTTTTTTTTTCAGGTTTACGATAAAGCTACTTTTAATTGTATTTAGGTCCATCATGCATTTTTGACATTGAATATCATAATTTGCCTACACCAGCCAATTGTACAGCTAGGTTAGGTTCCTATGAGTCAACAATCGATTTCCATCTCTCTCGCACAGCCTGCATCACTCTATCGCAGCGACACTCGTGGTCACTAGAAGAAACGGCCGGTGCTTCAATCCGAGGACATACCCCCACCACCAGAGTTTCAAGACCTGTATGCAAGACCGTGGTTTTGACTCCTACTCAAACCTCCCAGACGATACACCGGTGAAAACTTTGGACAAGCTCAAAACCTCCACCCAATGACAGTCCAACGAATCCATTTGATCGCCTTCTTAAAAAAAATATTCCGTCGTTTCAGTCGAGCTGACGTGCCCATCGAAAATCGTTCAGAAAAAAACCCACAAAAAGTATGATTTTCACACAAAAAGTCTTCCGCGTGATTTTGATTGCGTACTTCTCCCATGCGCGTCCGCCTTCACGGCGTAAATATCCTCGAGTCTGGGCTTCGCGTATACTTTTGTCCGAAGCTGTACGGGTCAGATGCGCGGAAAGCAAAGCACATGTGCGCGGGCGCATTTTCATGTGCGTCGCGTCATGCGCCGCAACACACACACTCAAAGTCGCGGTCCACACGTACGAACGCGCGCGCGCGCGCGGAGTATATCGCTTAAAGAGACGCGAATAAGCTTCGCGTGGGCCCCGTTCGCCCCGCGCGCCGTTAATCGCATCGTAGTACTATATTTTGGCGGTTGAATCAGTGGCACGCGGTACAACGAACGTTCGAGAGGTTCGCGCGCTCGCGCCGTTTTTTTTTATTTACCCGGTCGCGAGCAAAGATTACAAGTGCCGGTGGGGGGGAGGGGAAACTCGTATTAATTTCGCGCGTGAATTTCCCTACTATGCTCTTGCGTTGAGCGCGTCGGAGAGACACAAAAGGCGAGAAAAAAAAACGTCGTAGGGCGCCAACGTGTTTTTTTTTTCGACTTTTTTGTTTGAAGACTATAAATCCTGAAGGTCGGTGAAGTATTTTGGTGTTATGGAGTTGCACACGCCGAAGCGGGAATCTCGAGGCTCGTCGGACGCGGCGATGATGCCTCGGAGTCCGCCGATGTGCGACACGATGCTCTATCCGTGGAATTGGGGCGAGGAGGCGCGAAACGTAAATCTTAGTCCCGGGAGCTCGTGCTCGTCGCCGGAATATCGGGACAACGGACAAGCGGGAAACAGTCGGAGCGGTGCGACGCAACGCTCCGGTGGCTCGGAGAGTCATCGCCGAGGCAGACCACGCGCCGACGCTCTCACGAATCTCATGATGCAAGGCAGCACATCGCCGAGCAGCATCAAGTGCACGTACTGCAATCGTGTTTTCCCGAGGGAAAAAAGCCTCCAGGCCCACTTGCGTACGCACACTGGTACGTTTTTTTAACATCTCTAAACCCCACCCCCCCCTTCCATCCTGCCCCTCGTTCGCCGGGTAGAAAAAATGAGACGCGCGACCACGCGGACGCGCGTATCATTGTTTTCCTCGCCTTTGCCATTTTTGACGCGGTAGTTGCGGGAAGGACGAAAAATTGGATCCGCGCGCTACCGCGGTACGTTTCCGGCTCTCGATCGCGCACGACTCGGGGCCTCGCGTGCGTCGTGCACTTTCAATTTCGTTCTCGCGCGTGTAACGGTCACGCGTCCCGCCGCGCACACGAGGCCGCCATCATGCGTACTTTAAATTGTTAAATGGCTACTCTCTCTCTCTCTCTCTCTCTCTCTCTCTCTCTCTCTCTCTCTCTCTCTCTCTCTCTCTCTCCTCTCTCTCTCCCTCTCTCTCTCTCACTCTCTCCCTCTCCCCCTCTTGCTGTCTCCCGCTCTGACACGATATTCCAAGGCACCGATGCACTTTTTTTCCACCTCATTTCTTTTTGTGCTCTTCGGAAAAAAAAACTGCCACGGAACTTCGAATTGTCGCTATTCTGCAGATCCTCGCGGAACGGATTTTTCGTTAAATCGTAATGACGATTGGAGTTCTAAATTACGAATTTTAGCGGCATCGTGGCTACTTTGTTTTGTTTTAGTAACGCACGTTTTGGAATTGTCGCGATTCCGATTGTTTTTTTTTTACGAGCAGCTTTTTGTTCTTTCTTATTTTATTTGCACAGTGGCAAGAAGAATGAAAAGCTTGCGTTTGGAGTTTGTCCCTGTAATGGAATGTTTTGTGGTCCTCTGGAATGAAACTTGACCCAAACAAACCTGGATATCAAACTTTGATTCAGCATTGAATCGATCCGCGATAAAAATTATCGACGGTCACTGCGGTGGCACAACGCTCTTCCGTTGTATTTTTGGTACGTGGATCGGCGAACAATGCGAGTTGTTTTTTGCTTGCATGCAGAAGTGAAGTTGTCCGGCAGCCTGGAGAGCGTGAAATTGTTGGGTTTGGTTGGGTCTGGAATCATTCTGGAATCGTTTGGGTTTTGGGTGTGGAAATTGTCCTGGAATTGTTCCGGTTTGTTTGTGTCTGGAAATCATCCTACAACTGGTTGGTTTGGGTCTGTAATAATTCTGGAATCATCACGGAATTATTTGGATCTGGAGTTGCCCTGAAATAGTTTGGGTTTATTTGGATCGAAATGAGCCTTGAATTGCTTGGGTCATGTCTGGAATAATTCTGTGATTGTTTGTGTTTGTTTGGGCCTGTAATAATTCTGTAATTGTTTGGGTTTGTTTGGGGCTGTAATAATTCTAGAATAACCATGGAATTATTTGATTCTGGAGTCGCCCTGAAGTAGTTTGGATTTATTTGCATCTCAATGAGCCTTGAATTGCTTGGGCTTTCTAGGGTCTGGAAATCAGCCAGGAATTGTTTGAATTCGTACAGGTCTAGAATCAGAGTGGCATTGCTTGGCTTTGTTCGGGTCTGCATCAGCCTTGCCTCGAATTTCCTGGAATTGCGAGCTAGAAAGCAGAGCGTCTAATTTCTCCAGCACAACAGAAAAACTAGGTTTCAATAGTAGAAACGACGCGTTCAATGCTCAAAGCGAAAAACCGACAAACCTTTCTCACTGGTGTAAATTCATCAAACTTGAACACCTGCCAAAAGCAATTCTATCGCTAACAACTTTTTTTTACCAACAAGCCTGTGGATCTCTATAAACGAGAAATCCCTCAGCCATCAAAATGGACAAAGATAGATGCAAACCTCGAAAGCAAAAGCTGATGAAACTCTTTTCAATTGACCATTTAGCGAAGACTTTTCGCATAAACGTTGAAGGGTTGTGTTTGAAAGGCCCTAGCCCTTTAAAAGAAACGTCGCGTTGGCTCAGATCAACCACAGTGCAGGAAAATTCTAGAAGCGTTTAAGGTATTCCTCTCACGGACACGAATATGTAACAATCAACTAATTTTTGTCTCTAATCAAGTGAAAATACATCCCAGTATACCGGTAAAATTTCAAGCCAAGTTACCAAACTTTTAACGAAAAATGATGACTAAAAATCGTCTCATTCATACAGCACTTTATGGAGATGAGGCACTGGCCACATTTGCATCTAATAATTTACACGCGAACTAACTCTAGATGCCTGATATAAACTGCTCATGCGTGTAAAAAAAATCTAAAGATTCCGTAACGACAATAAAAAATGACGTTAAAGTTTGCATCGTTGGAATGCAACGAAAATGATTTTTGTTTTATTTTGAAAATTTCCTTTGGCAGATTAACGCTACGAAAATCACGAGAACATTTTTCAGGGTGCTTATTTACCAATTTACAACAAACCTGCAAAATATGATTTTGGATAATAATGAAAATAAGAAATTGATAAGAATTTTCGTTGCGCTCCAACGATGCAAACTTCAGCCCCATAATAAAAACGGGCTCACCGAATGTTTAAACAGAATATTAACGATAAAACGTAGAAAAATGTGACTAGCGGAAGAATATCCATAGCTTCAACTTTTCAAAGAAAATGTAAAAATGTATAAATCTACTAAATTTGCGTGAAATTTTTTATTCCGGTTTATCGTCGGGTATAATAATTGATACTCATTTTTATTAAATGCCACTGCAATTTACCAATGACGGGCTTGATGCCCCGGCAAAAGATAGCCCTCTGCGAAAGGAATACCTTAAGGGGAGATATACACCTAGGAGCCAGAAAAAAGGTCTTTTTTGTGAATTTTTTCAAGGAAAACTATTTTAAACTTCGGTTTGGGGTTTTAATTATCTAAAAGTATATACATTCAAAAATATATCTAATTTTCTTTATTTAAAAATATCAAAAATATACAAGGCTATTGTATGATCCTTGGAGCGTCGTAAAAAAATCTGCGTATACGGTACCCACTGGCGTTTCTTCAAAAATCATCTGAAAAAAAAACCAAAAAGATTATTAAATTAGATACTATAATCTAGTACTTGTCATAGCCGATTTTGAAAATATCGATTTATGACAAAATGGCGGACGTTTGAACATAAATAGTTATTTTTGGGCCAAAAATTAGTTATTATTTTGCCTATAAAACAAAAACTAAGTAACGGAAAAAAAATCCTATGACAAGTACTAGATAATGGTGTATAGAATAACCACAAAAAACCTCAAGGCAATCGGTTCATTGGTTTTCGAGAAATTTTGGGTACCGATTTGAAAAACGTGGTTTTGAGAAAAACGCGTTTGAAAATTTGGGAATGAATAAATCATGAAATTTGTCAACTTACATGAAATCATCGATACCAAGCCCATAATGTTGGTCTTCTACGGTCCGTAAAGACCGTCAGTCGTTTTCGCTCCAACTTTGCGAATTCGTACCGAAACGATGAAAAATAAAAAAGACGAGGGTACAGGCGAGCGAGACGCAAAATTTGTGGGCCATCGGTGACTCACATCGTGATTGTAATTTCAGGCGAACGTCCGTATCCCTGCGATTATCCGGGTTGCACGAAGGCGTTCACACAATCGGGCCAGTTGAAGACTCATCAGCGTTTGCACACGGGTGAGAAGCCATTTTTGTGCACGGAGCCCGGCTGCGAGATGAGGTTCACCCACGCTAATCGTCATTGTCCCGATCATCCGTACGCGACGCTCATGCGCTCGGACGATTTCGTGTTGAAGCCGGTCACGGGTAACACCGATTTGCCGCACGACGTGACGCGCTGGCTCGAGCGTTACAAGTTGGCGCGAGAGCGCGAGGATCGCACGCCCACGGGCGTTAACAAGAACGAGAGGAAGAAGAAGTCCTGGAAGAGCTCGACGGAGAATCACCACAAGAGGATAAAGTCGCGGAAGGGCCTGATGATGGATTCGGCGATCGAGCAGGAGAATCGAGACTGCAAGTCGCCGATACAGCAACGGATTTACTGCAGCGAGAGCCAGGACAGCCAGGACGACAGTCAGGACGAGGATCCGAGCGAGGCCTGCGCGATCCTTCAGAACTCCGAGGACGAGGACTCGTCGACGACGACGACGACGACGACGACGACGGCGGCGATGGCGAAGATGCCGAATACTCCGCTTAGACGACCACTCGACAGACTGCAGCCGAAAAAACGTTGGCTACGCGAGGCTTGCCTCGAGCAACAGTTGGCCAAACCCCTGAGATGGGACGTACGCGCCGGAGGCACCTCGAACGTCAAGGTACCACGCGCGAGAATCTCCCTTTCCACTTGTTAAGGCGGGATATACACTTTGACAGGAAAAAAATAAGAAATATTGAGGGATTTTTTAAACTAAGAAATAATTATTCTACAATTATCAAACTTTAGGTATACTTTGATAGTATATTTAACCCTTTCAGTCACAGTGGGAGCGCTACGGTCCCACCCTTTAAAAAATCACCTCAGAGCTCTAATATTGAACCAATGCCTCTGAAAATACGGATCTAGGGGTTTTTTTTTGAGTCGCTGATCACGAATGACGTCAGATTTTTAAAATTCAAATTGGTGGATCTGATATAGTCGATTCAACTGGGCAATGTAACAATAAAAATTTCAATCATATAAAATGCTACTTTATCAGGAATATTCCTTCAAATATACATTAGAAATAAATATTTCAGTTCATTTGAGATCATTCTGCAACCAAAATAATTTATGACTGCAAAATTAAAATCCGTGGTCCCTTATCATTATCATTGATATGCATTTCACACACACACACACAGGCGCGCGCGCGCACGCACACGCACACACACACACACACACACACACGTGTATATATATATATATATATATATATATATATATATATATATATATATATATATATATATATATATATATATATATATATATATATATACATACATACATACATACATACATATATATATATATATATATATATATATATATATATATATATATATATATATATATATATATACATACATATATATACACATACATACATACATATATATACATAGATATATATCACGTCCGCCATTTTGAATTTTGAAAATCTAATGCCAGATTCGTAATCAGCGACCCCGAAAACCCCCGAGAACAAAGTTTTAGAAGAATTAATAAGTATTTGGAATTTCCCGTCCGCCATATTGGATCCGCCATTTTGAATTTTGAAAATCTAATGCCGGATTCGTAATCAGCGATCCCGAAAACCCCCGAGTACCAATTTTCATCAAAATCGGTGGAGATGAAAAATGCATGACTGAAAGGGTTAAGTAAACAAAACAATTTGGTAACTTTCGGTATTATGACCCCACCTCTTGAGGGGGTTGCGGGGTGAGGAATATGGTGGGGGAGGAACCCCATAACACTGTTCTTAAAAGAAATTGTGGCGGTACCGCCCCCCCCCCCCCTCCTATTTTATAAACAAAACACTTTTCATGAATCGTATGAACTTTTCACGAATTTTATATGATTTAAACTTGTTATCTCTTAGGATTTATCAGATATTGATTCGTTGATGAAATCCACCTTTGTGAATTTATACTTACGCCTCATTGTGGCAAAAGGGGCTGGTATTCGCTCACGAAACTCGTATCGCCGTTTGAATAAAAATTCACTGATGTGCATTTCACTGATGTGCAAAATTCACTGATGTGCATTCACTGATGTGCAATAAAAATTCACCAATGTGCATTTCGGAACCGTATTTCGGAACAACACCTTTTAAATCTCTCCACACTCGTTCAATGTTTTGAGTATGTGCGTGAGATTCAAAATTATCGTTGCGAATCGGCGTGCAGGCAAGCTTCCCGTAGACTTTGATTTGCAAAAAAGTTCAAACATTTTTTCAGTTAGAACATGTATAGTTTCTATGTGACGGTAATTAAAATGAAGAAAATGGCACGCATTTACAAAAAAAAATCAACATTTCACGCAGCATTTCTGTCAAATATGGATTCAAAAAGTAATTTTTTTCCCAATTTTTCAAAAACAATTTTCGTCAGGTAGAAGGTTCCAATATTATCGATATTTCTACCAAGCTTCAACTCAATCGGCTTAATAGTTTTTGAGCAATCCTCCACGCCAATTACGATAATGCAGTTTTGGGAAAAACGCGTTTGAAGTTCACGCCCGCTCCGAGTCCGAGCACAGCGTTGACGGGCTGTAACGTTTGAAGTTTTTCGAATTTCGCTTTGAAACTTTCGGAAAATATTCTACACATATAGTTCTATCGTTTAAAGAAGAAAAAAAAAGAAATCGATTTTTTGATTGTTGTAAATGTATATCCTGCCTTAAGACTAAAACTGCTCCAAAAATGCAATTTTCGACATCTTAAGGGGCCAGTCCACTTTAGCGTCACGAAAAAGGCTATTTTCGCGATTTTTTTTGAGGATTTTATAAAAAATATGAATATAAAAGTTGTTGGGCTTGATAAATAAAGTCTTGAAATACATTTAAAAAATTTTAATTCATTTTAATTCATTTTCAAGTACAAAAACTATAGTTTAACGTAGCGCCTCAAGAATAGGTGGGCTAGGTAGCTCCATCACAACTCGGCAACAACTTGTCTGAAACAAAAAAATCAAAGTCCATTAGATTCAGTATGACAACAGCTACAAAAAGACCCTCGGATATAAAGTTTTATCAAAAAATAAAAAAATAGCAGATGAAAAACGAAAAAAGTTTAAAAAATCGCGTTTTTTTCGCATTTTTTCGCAAAAAAGAGTAAAAATCAAAATTTTAAAATCATCGAGGGTCATCTTGTTGCGAATCATGTTTGCAATATGTGGTTCAAATTTCAAGAGAATCGGTTTATTAGTTTTGGAGATACGATGGAGCTAGACTTTGAAAACGTTGTTTCGAGAAAAACGCGTTTGAAGTTTATACCATGAAAAACTCTTACCTAAACTCAATCGGCAATTCCTGCACCGTACAAAATCCCTTCCGATTGCTCATCATCGTCGATTTCTTCAAGCCTTGCTTGCTTTCGATTTTTTTTAATTTTCAAAGTGGACTGGCCCCTTAATCTTACGCAGAGCCCTTGATACACCAGTGTGTCGGCACAGCAATTTTTTCGCGCGTAGTGAAGGTCCGCCTCCGTCTACATTTAACGGAGACTTTGTCCTTGGAGTGCCATATTTCAGGTGTTTACATTTTATTTTTTTTTAAAGAAACGAGTAAAGCTTTTCGAGTGCGGTTTTTTTCTTGCTTTTATTCATGATATACAGAACGTTGAAAAAAATTTTTTTTTGAAAAAAAAAAACCAAAATGGCGGCCGTTGCAGCTCCGCGAAAACAGGTCCTCAAATCGCGGAAGGTAAACGGCTGACATCACTGCCCCCTCTTTGTTGATCTGAAACACAAATTCAAAGCATATTATCGATCTGTGACCCTTTGGTCATGGAATGACGGATGGGTTTTTCGTTTAGTACAAATTTTGGAAAATGGCGGCAATAAAAAAAAAATCGAATTTTCGCGTTTTTTTCGCATAAAAAGATAAATAATAAATGCAAAAATGTATCTATCGAAAAAACGATCCGTCATTCCGTGAAGACATATTTTCTGAGTATGCTCTCCAAATTTCAGGTCGATATGTTAATTACAGCGGTCAGGAGAATGTCAGCCATTTTTAAAAACGTGTTTTCGAGAAAAACGCGTTTAAACTTTTGTAATGTGTTTGCACAAATGTGTTTATAATTACCGCTAATCGGCAATGCCCGGTCCATAGAGGCATCCCTCCTCTTCTTCTAGCTGCTCATGTTGAGCCGCTAACATCTCCCGCTAACGTCAAGGACAAATTCTCCCTTAAACGCCTTAACGTTTCCGCCTGTCCCTGTGCTTCGAGGCCTACTTTACCAGAAAAAACTTTTTCGCCCCATTGTAGGACGAGGACTGCGTGAGTCACGAGGCCGAGCAGCCGAGCAACGTGTTGATCGATCCGCGAATCAACGAGGAAGCGGACGTTGGCGAGATCCACGAGCGTGCCTACCGAACGAATCGGCTGTCCTGGGATCTCGTGGCCGACAACGATCTCCCGGTGAGCGATTACGCGAACCGCCCGGAACAAATTCTCTTCGAGACAAACGCGTTGCCCCAGCGGATACACTGGAGCTCGGCGCTCACCGCGCCGTTGGAACGCAACGACGATCACTCGGTGATGATCGCCCGAGCGCTCGACGTCCCGAGAATCGACGAAACTCGTTGGGACGTAGGATCGTCGCGGATCATCGACGACAATCGCGACGAGGATACGATCGTCGAGAGAATTCCAACGAGGCCACATCCGGAAAACGCGACGCGACCGACCGTTCTCATGCTCGCCGGTGCCTCGGCGAGCACGAGCCTCGTCAGCAAGGACAGCGTCATATGCGGTCCCGTTGGATCGAGCAACGACGACTCGTCCAACAGGGTGAAAGTCGTCGTCGTCAAGCAGGAGGACAGCGCGACGAGCGCGCCGATTGTACTCGAGGACAATCAGAAGTGGCTCGGGGCTTTGGCGCTCATGGAGCTCGCCAAGACGCAGGAAGAGGCGGCGGCGAGGGCACGAGAGATTGCCAAAAATCACGAGCCACCATCGACGATACGACAGACCATTGATTATACTCATCCGTAAACTGTGATCTGCTCTTTTTTATACGCCCCCCCCTCCCCCCCTCGCTACGAGCTCAGCCCTCCCATCTACCCTCTGCCAACCCAGGGCGTTTCTTTTTTTACGTCGAGTCGCAAATGGGTTTTTTTTTCGCGGCCCGCGAGCTTTGAGAAAAAATCAAAATTGCTCGACACTGTCATTGTCGCTTCGATGATTTTTTTTTCTTTTTTTTTTTTCGTCTGGTATGCGGTCCGAGATATTCGTAAGGAAGTCCAAAACGCGCCGGTCGGAGCCCACGAGGAAGACAATGATGGTCGTGGCAACGAACGAGTTTCGAGGCTCGCGCGGCCGCTTCCGGTTTTCAGGCCGCTCTTTCACTGTATAGATCGTTACAATTGTTTCATTCTTCTTTGCTTTATTTTATTTTTTTAATCGATCACTCACGGGAATTTAAGACGAGTGATCAATGCCGCGATCAAGGGGGAACCTGAATAGGCACGCTACAAAAAACGCGTTATTTTGCTCTTGGCTTTGATGAAACGAATCTTTCTAGAAAGTTCTCGCGTATTTTGTTGCACAGCTTGGTAGTGACGGAATTCGATAGACGGGGATTTTTCGCGCAAAATAGAAGGCAATTTTTGCAACGCCGAGGTCGATTGTCCTCTTACAGTCACGAGTGCGTTATTTTTGTTTGTAATAAAATGAAGGCGCAAACATTGGTCGCTTAATGTAATGTGAATCTGAGAAAAAATTGAAATGTAGCGAATTGAATAAAATGTGAGACTGAAAAATAAGTTTTTTTTTTCAGCCTCACAGTTTATTCAATTCTCTTGAATAAATTGTTTGTTCAAGAGAATTGAATTTTCCAAGAGAATTGTTCTAGAGAATTGAAAAATTCAATTCTCTTGAATAAAGTCAATTCAATTGATTAAATTGTGAGAAAAAAAAAAGATTTTTTTTTTCAGTCACAATTATTTCGATTTTCTATATATCAATGTTTTACTAAATTTTTTTTACTCATTTTTTACTAAATTTTTTGTACGGAAAAAAGACATGTTTTAAGTTGAATTCACAATTCAGTATTAAAAAATTACCGATAAAAATTACGTATTACGAATTGTATGAGGACGAACAACTTTGCCTCCGCGGCGCGACATTGCCGAACATTTTGTACGAACAATCAATATTTTCGTTAAAAAAAGAGACTTGTCAATGTCAAAATGTCTCGTTAAAAAAAGAAATTCGTCGTCAATTTCAAAATGATAATTAACGCAATGTAATGAAAAAATAAACAGGTGGGAAATTTTGGAAAGAAACGTTGATCAGAGCCGAGATAAAAATATCGCAAAAATTCGTTTTTCCCTTCAAAGTGAAACCGAGTATTTTTCAAGAGTGAGAGCCACAATGACAATCTTCGATTTTTTTTTTTATTGATAAAATGTTAACCGGATTTATCGCGTTTGTATACCTGTTTAGTATCACAGTTTGCCAATCGTTTTTTGTTTCCCCTCTATTTTTGTTTCCTCACAAATATCACGTACGAATCGACGTTTTTTTTCTCTCTTCTCTCCACGACCGAGATAACTACGTGATGTTTTTTTTCTTCATCCGTTGGCCGTTGCGATAACCGAACATTTCTTCTTCCGTTTGGCTTTTTTTTTTGTTTTGGTTTTTTTCTCCTTTTTTTCGGCGCGGACAGGGTTGTAAAGGCGTAATCGGTGGCTTCCGTACAAACGGGAAGATTACGCGAGTGTTACTTTGTTATTTGCGAGTCGGCGATGTTGACGCTGACCGATTTTTTTTTTAACATTTTTTTTTCTAAGGTTTCTCGAGCGGAACTCGACTATTGCCAAATATCCGTTGGACGTAATTATATCGTTGAGAAGGGGAAAACAAATCGGAGAATAGGAGAGATTCAAATGTACTGAAAGATTTTCGAGTTACTACAAACGTATAGTAAGCGTGGCGCGTGGGGAAAGGCAAATTTTGACAAACGGAGCAACGACAAGATCAGCATTTTCTTTTTGTTACCGTTCAATGATCGTTGCGACCGAAAATTGCTGGCTCGAAATATTGTGCGAGGTAGAAGCGAATAGCCGATCGGAAGGCCACTCCACCCGGACAAAAACGGTCGCCACGGAGGCCTCCATGCCTAAATAACTCAAACGAAAATAACTTTTCAAACATCAATTTCCAAGTTTTCATTGTAAAGTGACATCAACTCAAATTCGAAAATACTATTAACTGATTCATTCGAGAAAAAAAACGAAGTCTTTTTTCCAAGCTCTCACGACTGGAAGTAATTTTTACACAAGTTGATACGTCGAAGTTATTTTGGCCAGAGTTATTTCGTCGTGCTTTTGCTTCGGAAATGGGCCTGTCGAAATTTTGAGCTGATAATAAGATCGTTAAGGGGTGAACCGGTGTGTTCGGCCGAAGATTAATTTGGCCATTTGATGTTGATTTACAAAAGAATTTACGGAGTTTGTTGAATATTTACAATTGTTCATTCGAAGTATACGCCGAAAAGAAAACATTTTTTTTGGGATTTCGATTTAAAAATTTCCAATTTTTTGGATTACAACTGGAGACAATACCAAAGCGTTTCTCAATACGAATACAAAACACTGGAGAAGTGCGAAGTATTATCGAAATATAAAAAAAATCCGTTTGCAATCACGATTATCACAAACATTTGTTTTTCTCCGAAAACATGCAGTACGAAGAGTGTTTCTTCGTAAATCCATATGTTTTTAGAGTCCCCGATACTTTTCCGGTATTTTATATCTATACGAAGAACCGCTTTGGTATTCTGCTTCACGTTGAATCCAAAAAAATTTGAAAAATCGCAACGCTGCTGACTTCAGCGAGACAAAAATGGTGTCTGCAAGTTCAAATGAAAATTGCCAACTTTTTGGAAACGTTATTGTCGGCTCCAAATTTCATCGGATGCTCTCTTCCCCATTGATTGTAACATTAAGCTATAAACTTCGAGTATCGCCCACCATTTGTTTACCTCAAGCACGAATTCTCTCGGCGTTATTTAAGTCAAGCGGAGAGATTTCGTCTCGTCGGAAGAGAACATGTAGCCCGACGAAATTTCTCTCTTATTGTTATTGAGCAGAGCTTGATAAAGTGTCGTTTCTGGTTGGCAAGACACGGCCCATTTTTCACAAGACGTTCCAAACTGAAAAAAACGTATACTAATCGATCAAATGTGTGGACGTCCCACGATCTTTGTTTCTATATAAAGTGCCATTTTGTCAAACTCTGATCTCGTGTATCGTGAGGTACTTAAACGTGTTGCTGTTTGCCCGTTGATTGAGATCTTTTCGAAATTGGGGCGAAAAGTAGGACGATGCGAGGGTAAAAAAGTTGATGCCCTGTTGAGGAGCCTTCTTCGATGAGAAACGAAAAAAAAGAAAAACCATGCTCGATTTATCGAAAAGTGATCCTTTGATTTCGATCGATCGTTGATATTCCGCGTTACGAGAGAGCGCATCCGGTCGGCCTGAGTCGCGGTCGTGTGTGTTTCGTCGATGTATTTATTATTATTAATTGTCGATTATGTACTTTCTTTTTTCTACGAGACGCGCGAAAAACCTTGTGTGATATTTAGTATAATAAAACTATGATAAAGGTGAGAAAAAAAAGGAGTAAATGACGAAAAGGATGGACCGTGATTTGTCGAGTAAGGATGGGAGCTGTTTAAATTTCATACTGTGAAGTATTTCCTTGGTACAGAAATTAAATACTATTTATACAACGTCATTGTATCTTCATTGCGAATGTTACGCGTGTATTTGTTTCCTAAGACGTGGCAGCGTCTGGACGCCAAGTAATAAAAAAAAAGCGACGCTACTGACGAACGGGTCGCGTCATCTTCCCACAGTAAGTTGGTTTTAAATACAGGCTTGGAAATCCCGGAAGTGTCGAGTAGACGAATTGAGCGAAGCCACTCGCGCAGTTCCCGTTATGACCGACAGGGGCGCTGCGATCGACTGGCATTGGCACGCGTGCGACGGCAATACTTTCTATCTCTGTCTAATGTTCGCTGCACTTAATTAAAAATCTTGCACAATATCTTAAAATTAGCTATTTACAAATATCCGGAACCTAAAATTTCAGTGTATTAAGACACTCAATTTAGGTTTATTTTTTATTTAGAAAAAGGACCTTAAGATTTTGAACCTCGAACCTACTTGATCAACCAAGCAGATTAATCGGTACGGCAACTTTCAAGAAGCTTTTGCGTTACCGACAGCCGGTAAGGTGGACATTTCTAGCTGATTTTACGTCGATCAAACCGAACTCTGTTGGATCTTAAGAGGGAATGACACCTCATCGCGGTCGGTATGGTAGAACAATTATAGATTCCCAAAAATCTCTGAAACGGCTCTTCAGATCCCGTCGAAACTTTGCCGAACGATGTCAAATAGATAGACGAACAGCTGTCTTCCCCTCAAATTTTCTGAATTTGAGAAAAAAAATGTAGATTGGCTTATGATAAGCGAATCTAGTTTTTTTTCCTCAAATTCAGAAAATTTGAGGGGAAGACAGCTGTTTGTCTATGTATTTGACGTCGTTTGGCAAAGTTTCGACGGGATCTGAAGAGCCGTTTCAGAGATTTTTGGGAATCTATAATTGTTCTACCACACCGACCGCGATGAGGTGACATTCCCTCTTAAGGACATGGCTCACACGTCCGTTCGGTACAAATCCTACTGTCAGGTTCTCAGACGGATCACATTTCGGGCAACCGAAGAGAAAGACGTTCGTCGTTCAACAAAGCGGAAGGTGTTTCGTTTCTTTTTTCCAAAAAATCAAGGAGGAAAATTTAGGAGAACACTGGGAATCTGTACATCAGCTATCTCCCTCGCACTTGTGGCCCCGCGGTCGGTGTGACACATGGCCTTAATTGGATGAAACTATCAGGCCAGTTTGCGGCAGCGAACTTTAGTCTTGAAAAATGAATGGGGGAAAAAACATGCGACGAAACAAATTTTGCACCATCCTGGTGTCGGTAATATGTTCATATTGCAATGTACCAACGAGAGGTAAAACAGTTAGCTAGCTATACGATAAAGCGAGGATGTTGCACAAGTTCAGTCGGTAAGAACACTATCAATCTTTACCCACTGCGAAGCGTTGTTAGTCTGTTTTTTGACCGCTGGCGCTGCGTGCTGGGACTTCTCTAAAGGGAGAATATTGGTTGTTGCGAGAGGTCGTTACAGTAGAAAATTTCCGAATTTCGAACCATGAGTTTTAGCCTTTGTATTATCATATAGTTCTGTAAAAAAAAACCTCAGCCAATCTTCCAAAACTTCGAAATATATCAATAAATACACTCGCATGCGTATAATAAAATGATGTGCATCCAGTAAAAAAACAATCCCGCCTCTTCACCTTATAAATTATTATTTACGAACAACGAAAATTTCCATCAATAATAAGAATTTCCAGCGGTGATTTCATTTCTAAAATAACCTCGCGTTTCGCCGAACATCAGGCGTTAATTTATAGCCGCATCGAGGCCTTGCCGGTTAATTCGGGTTCGCGATTCTTGCACACGTGCGAAAATATTTTCCAAACTTTCAGTTTACTTTCGCGGCTGCAATTCGCTTCCATTTTTAACGTTCCTCCGCTAATAGAAATCCTCCTAATTTCGTCATATTTGTATTTCAACAAGAACGTTCCAGAACAATAATTCGTTTCGGGAAAAAATAAGAAAATTCGTTTTTAACGGTGGTCGACCAGCGATAATATTTTTTTACTTTCACCAACCAGATGTCGCACGCGTGTTTAGGAACTCGCGCGGATGGCAACGAGTAGTAGAAAACGGAAATCCGCATAATATGTTGGACGAGATACATTTTGCGAGGTTTCGTGCGCTTACGTTATGATTTCGCGGCATCCTCGGGTCTCCTATTCTTAGAAAAGTTACGCATGGTAAGCCAAGAGGAACGCGGTCAGTTACGAGGCGCGCGTTTCTGCAACATGAACGTAGCTGCCATGTACACCGTGATAGAAACCAGAGAGAGACAGACAGACAGACAGAGAGGGAGAGAGAGAGAGAAAGACAGCTAGAGATAGAGGGCGGAGAGACAAAACAGAAAGAGAATATTCAGAGAGCGAGAGAGCAGCGCCATCGCACGGTCATGCATTCGGACACCATTGTGTAGCATAGTACCCGGAAAATAGGAGGTTATGGTACATACCGTGTCAGAATTGCGTGGCAAGTTTTTCGGCTAACTTTATCTATATACAAAGAGACGAACGGTTCGAGCGAAACGACTTCACAATGTGACCTTGTGTTATTTCGCTCGGTAAATTTAGTGCCGTAGCGCAAAAAAAGGAGAAAAAATATGACAAACCTCAAGTACTCACAAAGAATCTTAGTAGGACAGAAGAATTGTGATTGGGTTGAGATAATTCTAGCGAAATGAAGGTCTATGAAAAACGACTCGACTATGGAAACTCCGGCGTTTTTGAGAGATGGGAACTGTCATCGTTAGTATACCAAAAACTTAGTTCCTCATCTATCCACTGGAAGCGCTGTGACATAGGGGTTTTTAGATATATATATATACAGCAATAGATAACCTCCTCAAAGTCTCTGAATTGTGTTACCGTGTTCCGTTGTAGTGTCGAAAGAAAGCAAACGGTCTATTGAATTCGGACAATGCCTGAAGCGTGCATGGTACCGAACTAGTAGAAAAGTTTGCTGAACGATACTAGAAACCGTTCAGTGCTTAAAGTTCCGCAGGACGAAGAATTGCGGCGAAAATGGGGAAACGGAAAAAAATTGCTGTAAAAAGTGAACCAGCTTAACTCACAAAATGATAAAAACGGTGCATTTTAAACATATACAATGCGTCTATTTCGTCTTTTTATTCCTGTTTCGTTATATTTATTTCCAGGTTCTTATTAACATTATGAAGAAAGCAAAAATAAAAACCAAAGTTGTTCAAACGAGGAATGCATCTACTGATAAGAAGAAAAAAACAGATGAATTATAGAGAAAAAAGGAACAAATTTAGACCGTATCAATTTGTTCACACCCCATCTCCATATCCCAACTACTCCAATGGCCAAAGACCAAATTGCAAAATAACAGAAGTTCGAACATACGAGAAATGACAATTATTGACTCAATAGACTTATGAGTCAATAATTGTCATTCTCATTTTAGGATCAGTAGTAAAAAATCTGTATAAAATTTCAATCCGAACGTCTATATATACAGGGTGAGGCATATAAAGTGTTACAGAGCAATAGCACTCAAACTATTGATCATATCAAAAAATCTTTCAGACAAAAATTTTAGTGTTTGAGAAGGCTGTCATACTGGACACCATCCTACACACACACACACACACACACACACACACACGCGCGCGCGCGCGCACAGACACATATATATATATATACTCCTTCGTATTGCAACAAAAACTTTCATCAACTATGCTTAAACTACTAAAAATGGGTAATATTAAGCTATATAAAATATTCTAGACTGCTAATAACTTAATTTTAAAAATAAAGAAACTGATAAGATATTGTTGTCTCGGTTTCGAAGTGGGCTAGGTCATTATAAATAAAACATCGACTTATTCATTATAAGTTAAATATAATCTAATATTATAAAAACGGTACATTCGTTATTGGACTTCTCCCCCGTTACGGTCACGCCTTTGAGTCAGGAAAAACGCTCCTTACTCCATCGGAAAAAGAAAATGAACAAATATTATCAATAGGATGTTATCAAACTTGGTGGTGATCCCAAAAGGTTCAGATTCAGATCCCAAAGGATTAGGCACTGCAGTATTCGGACACGATATACTGAATTCTCGTCAGTATCTAACGCAATAGATACTCTCCGCCTTTGCTGTCTTTGTGACAGTCAAGGAACGGCTGAGCGGCGGACTCATAATTTTTATTTAGATGACGTGGTTTCAAACTTTTGGAATATATTTGAATGCATGGAAATATAAAGTAGAGAAAAGTATGCTTAATTGAATTTTCAAGTCCACTGCGAGAAAAAACGTCCGCTCCAACTCAGACCCTTGGATTTCCTGCTAAGAAAACACACGCTTTTAGAAAGTAATGAAAGTAAATTAAATACCTATATGTACTGAACTTTTTACGGCAATATTACTCTTGGTAATATTGGTGACACAGCGCACTTCGCAGTTTGGACTAAACGAGTGCTTCGATATGTGCTTCGACGAGTTTGCATAGAAATAGAATAAAATGCATAGAAATGCAAAGTACAAAAGACAATATTGTCCTTACTCAAACTTTGAAGTCTATACTCGAAGTATACCTGCTCCAAACGATCCCTTGGATAACCTAAAAGGCAGACATACGTTTTTAGAATAAAAAGACAGTACATTAAATATATATACGTACTCACAGAGGCAAAAAGAATAATAGTATAAATGGCACTCACGTATATATATATATATATATATATATATCAACAGCTTTATTTTTTCAACTAGTTATTGTTACACACAATGTTTTGCCGGTGAAATGAAATATGACACACCATATTCGCACTATGATAAGAGTGATCCGTTGGATGCCATCTTTAGGACAACATTTGAATGATTTTTTACTATTTCCCGCCAGTATCAAATATCTTAAAAGACGGCATATTACCAATATCCGAAAGATGTCATGAAGAAGACGTTTTTTGTAATTCGTCTTTATGATACCCTTGGGACAACGTTGAACTAGATACAATAGATAACAGTAAATAGATAACTTTTCGATGACTTAAACAAGTAATCAGTTTGATAATATTTTGTGATACCTTTTAGACATAGGTTTTTCTCGCCTAAAGATATCATAAAAAAGATAAACTGACGGCTCTAACTTTAGTATTATGCGGGATGTCATTTGAAAGATGTCGAATAGTTATCTTACGGCCATGTCTCAAAGATAACCTGACAACGGTAACTTATCGACGTCAATTGGACATTTATGCTACCTGGGCAGCAATCAAAGCGCCGAATGGCCGAAAAACGGACTGCGAATTTTATTTTACACATTTTGTCGCAAATACGATAGTATCGAGCGATCACCCATGAGAAATAAAAATGTTCCAATCGTGAAAATGTCGGTCTGGGCCTCTTTTTCATACATTTCTTTCCATGAGCGTAATATATCATTGAAAAATTGATACGATGCGAAAATGGCCGCGAGAGGCGCCACCCTCGATTCCGAGTTGGTCACGTGCGCTTTTTTCACTGCGCTACTAGTGTGCGGCTGCGCGGTCACCCATCTGAGTATTGGGCGAGGGAAACGCTGTTCTAAAAAACTCCTGATCGGAAATCGATACGACGGGCTGAACTTTCGCGTGCGTGCATGCGGTCCGGTCGAAAAGAGACACACCCTTCAATCTCCATTCATCATTAAAAACCGCAAACTCGTGAATATTCAAACGACGAGTTGAGTAATTTTTCGTGTCTGGATGCGCGAGCACTGGGCACGTGGAAAACTGCCATGAGCAATTGAAGCGATAAGAGCGCTGAGCACTGAACATAGGTGGAACGCGAACCAACGGTGGAAAATGGTCGCTGGTCAGTTCGAGTCATCCCCGCCCATCTTTGTACATTCAGTGGCGAAACGTTTTGTCTGTCAGCCAGTTAACCTCGAAAAAGAAGATGCCAACGTTTGTAGAGAGACAGAACCTAGATCACGGGAGGTCAGGGGGCTGGCACCTCCTATCCCTTACCGTAAATAAAAATGCTATGCTTTTTTACCACTTTATTTAGTTCTATCTCTCCCCGTGGCGCTAGTAGGTCACTGACAATATTCATATTGCGCAGGCGCGAGGCCCGCACGGCGTACTTAACCACCCCGACGCCGAATACGACTATTTTGGCGTTTGGAGTTTAAGCCACGGTGCGGAATTGATGAAATTACCGAAATTACTTATATCCGTGCGTTAATGCCGTGTGTTGTGCACGGTTGTACCTCAGGGTACCCGCGTAAGCCTGAAAAGGTGCATTTTTCACCATACTAGCCAATCCCCGCATTTGAAGCTATGTAAATAGCTTAAAGTCTTAAAACACGCACACATATAAAGTCTTCGAACTATATGTGTGCGTGTGTGTATATATCAGCCTCCTGACGCTGGTAGATAAATTCTGTTCGCAAAATGTCCTAGCCGCACTGTGGCGCTAGTAGTCGTGTGACAGGCATGCATATATATGTAGGTTGCGCCGGTGTTTCGAATATCTTACATGGATAAAAATCTATTGATATATTTGGAATGATTTTCCGTTCTAATGATTTTCCATTTGAACACAATAAATAACGTCGCCATAACGATAACAGGCGAAAGCCACCAAAGTATCGAATCGTTCAGCTGATCGAAGTATTTAGAGCCGAAGGCTGTCGCACAACAGCCAACGCTAGGCAGTGGCGATTTCAAGAACTAAAAAGCCGGAACAAAACGTGTTTTCGTTTATGGTATAGGAGTAGTAGGCCAGTGTCAGGGTGCTGGTGTATATACATGGCCCCTGCGCGAGCATCAGGACTGTCCGAGAGCAACTAGCGCTGCGAGTGGCAGAGTAGGACACGACAAACAGAGGATATTTTGCGTAGCAAAAATTCTGAAAGATGCCAGGCCCCTGCGGCAGGTCAACCTCCATAGGACCCATGGAGACGGGATACAGAAGGCCCAAACTCCAATGGGGAAACAGTGAATAAAGTGTACCCAAAAAATGCGAATAACTGGGATGGGGCGTCGATCGAACGGGCCCTATATCCCGATATACATAGTAATATATCGGTCGACGAGGTGAAAGTGGTTGGACAACGTTCTAACCTCACAACAGACCGGCCGTGGAAGTATACTACTTTGAACGACTTTATTCGTTGTTTTCGAAATGTCCACTCAAGTATTTTAAGAGAAAAACTATTTTTAACGTAAAAATGTGAGCTTCGCTTTGCTACTCCGATAAAGTACGTACGAGAAATAAAATTCAACAGAAAAAACTACGCACCTGCGTGCAGTTACTGAAAAAATCATACTGCTTTATCAACACTGTATTTGTACCAATCAGTGTATCACTTAAACTTGAATTTTATTATAACACTGACACAATCGAGGTAAGATAGGTTAGTCATCTGTCCCACAGTCGGGTCGGATATTTTATATAAATACGAAATGTTAGGTGTAGTAAAAAGAAATCCATTATTTTTGCCTTCAATTTCATGCAAAAATAATAGATTTATTTTTACTACACCTAATATATAGAGCTCATTACCTTCGAAAGATCGCAGCGCCACCATTAGTATTCGCAATTTTGGGGGTGTGTTAACATTCCGAGATTGGACTCCTGTATTTAATCTCCGTGGGGGAAGCAGTAGAAAAAACGTTCGGAAAAATGTCGAATGTTCATAATTTCACCACCAGGGTCGCTTGGATAGGGAGAGACCGACCGATATAGTAATAGCCGAAGCACTGTCAAGGAACATCCCTCAGGTGTAGTCCTTCGATTTTGTTGAAACTTATATATGTTATGAAGTATTGAAAACTAAGTTTTAAGGGGTGAAATCAGCCCTCGAAAAAAGGGATGTCAAGGGGTAATATTGCAGTTCCACCCACAAGCAGTCGACCGATCGCAATGAAACAAAAACGAAAATTCTTCTAACCCGAAGCGGTGAAACATCCACTAGTTGCCGCAAAAAAAATTAAGGGGCAAATCACCCCTATTCGAGGGCTGGTTTCGCCCCTTAAAACCGTTTTTCCGTCGGAAAAAAATACGTGTCACTTAGTTGTCAATGCTTCATAACATATATAAGTTTCAATCAAATCGCAGGATGACACTTGAGGGATGTTCCTTGTGAGTACAACCAAACGCGACACGATGATTAACCTTCAAAAGGTTAAACATTTTAAAAAGCGGAATATCATCTATAAACCAATCTTGAAAAGGTTTTTTTGTTTGCTTTTATAAAATTGCTTTAAGGGGGAAGTACCTTCTGAATAAAAAAAGAATTATGAAAATCAGCATTTTTTTTAAAGGAAAGATTTCTTCACCAGAGAATTCGGGTACAATTTATTACTACATTTGGCTGTTACATGGCATTTTTTTCTGTACGTTGCTCGATCGTGTAATTCTCCATGACTAAACCTCAATACTTCCTGATGCCAATTGTCAAAGATTAGTACTCTCTCTTTGCTACAAAAAAAATGGCGCACAATTTAAAATGTCAGGTCATTTTGAGCCACTCTTCGCTAGACCAGCACACAAGTAAACTAAAATTAGTTAAAAAAAACGAAAAAGAAAGAAAATTTGTCTCCGTTCCAAATTCATAAGAGCCATTCGCAAATAATACGAAATTCGACAAAAACCTCCCCCATGGAAATTTATATATGCAAAAATATACTGCAAATTTATTTTATTAATAATTGTAATATATGCGAAATGTATGCCATATATTGAAAATATATGTTGCATATATGTGCCAAATTCTAATTTTCGTAACGTTTTTATGTATGAGATGTATATGCGTGGTATTACTGTATATCAATGTATCATATATCAATGATATATGTAGCATTTACCCTGCATATATACCACATATATTTAGCATATATGTTGCATACACACTGCGTGCATACCACATATATACTGCATAAATGGTACATATATGCCACATATATACCGATATGCGTAGCATATCTGTATATAGTGTTTATATGTAATAGCGTACCTTAACTGTAAGTTAAGCTTTTTTAAGTTTAAGTTTTAAGTTTTATTAAGTTTAACTGTAATAGTGCTTATACACAGCATATATTTTTTGTCATGAATATGTATAAAAAATGTATGCGTCATATATGACGCATAAATGACACATATATGAGTCATATATGACGCATACATTTTTGATATATTTTTCTGACAAAAAAATTGATTGAAAATATATCGAAAATATATGGGTCATGTATGCGTCATACATTTGGTGCATATATACTGAATATATACGTATTATTCTATTTTTCGTCACTATATATGCGACCGATATATATATATGTAGCATATATTTTCTGCATATATTTTACATACATAAATTTCCATGGGGGCTCACGTCATAATTTCTTCCCTCTTTCTACGTGCCTACAAGATCACCGTCAGAAGGCGTCAAATTCTTCAGCACAAAATAGATATTCTGTATTATTTCTTTAATAAAAATTGCGCAAAACATTGCGCAAAAATCAAAATTACGATTTTCGGGAGAATGCGCATCAGAATCACCTTTTCCCTTTTCCTCCTCGCCCTCGGTCATGTCACTTTACGTGCACACATTTATTGTGCAACCTCTTGGCGACCTCTTGCCGAAGGTTCTCCCGACCGGAAGAACATTCATCTCGGGATGTATACGTTCGTTCCTTCTTTTACCTTCGTTCGTCGGGCTACGCGGTTCCGTCCTTTTTTGAGCCGAGGCAAAGCGCAAACTGCGCACCCATCCAAGAGTCTGACCCCCCCCCCCCCCTTCTGCCTCTCGCGCGCTGCAGATCTACGAAATGCTCGACGAGCGGAAAATGCACTTTTAATTGCACGTCAAAGTCAAAGTCGGCCTCGGCGTCGGTGACGGCGCGGCGCCTGCTCGCCTCTGTGTCGCTCTTTTGCACATTTTCCGCGAATGCTCGTGAATCTACGTGTATACGCGACCGTTAACCTGCTGCACGTGCAACTGTCCGTTGTGTGAGTGTATGTGTGTATACAGGTATCGTGTATGAACGCATAGGGAGTAGAAAAAGCCTGAAGGTCCGCACAGCTTTACGCCCGGAATGCTTTATTAGTAGTCGCGAAACTCGCTTTTCTTTTGCTCTCTGATTTTACTTTTTTTTATCTCTTGATTTTGGCGCATTCGTCGTTCACCGCGCAGTTCATTAATTGGTTCGTTTTATACTTTTAGTCGAATTGGTTCGTCGGGGCTGGAATTATCGCTCCACATTTAATATATTTTATGGTAACGGGGGTGCGCAAACTTGGGGCCCAAAAAACAAGTCGATTTTTCGTTTTTTTTTCTGTTTTCGGGGAAGGAGTATACTGTGGGAGTATTCGGGGAGAGGAGGTCACTGAAGGTGAGGAGAAAATTGACACTGGAGTTATTATTATTTAACGGGTTATACGCAATTGGAAATGTCAAAAAATCGATTTTTTCAAATCGCATTTTCGGAATGTACAAATATGTGAGTATATTCCCTGAAAATTTCAAAACGATCCAGCGAATATTCTCGGAAATACACACATATTTGTAAGGACGCTCGGAGCGCGTCTCCGAGCGTCCGAGAAACTTCAAACGCGTTTTTCTCAAAACGGTGTTTTCAAAGTCGGTGAGCACGATTTCTCAAAAACGGCTCAACCGATCAGTCTGCAATTTTAACACAACCTTGTCAGATATATTCTTCAGGTATTGATCGAAGGAATAAGATTTCCGATAATTATTTCTATTTTTTTCAACGATTTAACGAAAAAAATTTGGTCGAAAATCGATATTGTTTCTTTCCGGAGCCACCATTTTGTCAAAAATTAAAACTTCGACTATTCCGTCGATCAATACCTGGATTCATCTTTCCCCTAAAAGAATCTTTTTGGTTTTTTCATTTAAGATAATCCAAACCGGAGATACTTTGCTCACTGCCGGACACTTTTTTTTCGGGGACCTCCAGGAGACTTCCTACAGGAGTAATGGTGATGAATATTTTTGAAAATAAAAAATTCAATCTAAAGCTAAAAGATGCCACTACACTGCCTAATACTTTGCGTTTTGCCCAAATGAAATCTTTTTCCAGAAAAAATTCGTGAAAAAACGACTTTTTTTGGCCTTGCAACTGCGTATAACCCCTTAAGGGGGGAGATACCTCCAGGCGAGGTAACAAATTAGCGGACTTTCATGATGTTTTTGAGGAAATAATTTTCTGCCAATTTTTTCATTTTGTAATGTTTTAATGAACCATTTTACATACTTAGGGCACGTATACTACTACTTTTGGCTATTATATGGTACTTTTTATTCATTAATCTTTCAAAATGGCTGAGGTATGGCGCGGTCTTGTAAGCTGCATTTTCAAAACTGGCGCGACGACAAGCTAAAAAACTCATCGACCGATTCGGATGAAATTTGGTATAAGCCTTTCTAACCTTATTGCCTGAAACATGACGCTAAATGTTTTTGAAAGTAAAAAAGTATTCTTTTACTGCGATATGTAGTCATTTTGTTTCGAAACATTCAATCTTTTTGTTTCAAAGCGTACCGTTTCATCGATTTTCAATATTTCTCACTTTTTCGTGTTTCATATTCTGTGTTTGAGTGTTAATGACAGAAAAATCTTCGTTGGTTCCTTTCAGATTAATCCCGCCGACGCTACGTGTCACGCTATCTGACAGCATCCGCCGCAACCCGTTTAGAAGACGGTGCCATACCTCCGCCATTTTTAAAATTGATTTAAGGCCTTAGGCCACAGTAACGGGTATAAAATCATGTGCGAATTTAACATTTCTTTCCGTATGAAAAAAGTGATTTACTCATAAAATTTATTACACATCTATTTAGTATGAATATCAAGCTGTTAGAAAATATATATATTTTTTTTCGATGTACAAAATGGCCGACTACTAATATTTTTTTTGTTATCTTTTTTTAGGCGCTCCGCGGCGTGAAATTCAGCATCCACAAGTTTTGACCTAGAACAAGAAACAAAAATTCTCGTCAATCTACATTAGAATGCCGAGAGAAGTACGTACGGTATTTAAAAAATATTGTTTTTTCAAAAGTTGTAGGTATTCGAACTTAAGAAATAAATTTTCAGTGAAAAATTCCGTTATAACTGCTCATAAACTGCTCATAAAATGAAAAGTTTTAGATTAATCAGAAATTCCGTACGTACTTCTCTGCGAAATGCAATTAGGAACATAACTTTTAAATTTGACGTAAATCGAGTGAAAATTGTTGAAGCCGTTTGTCACGCCAATTGGAAAAAACCTGTTTGAAGAAGTTTCGAGTAGTCGGCCATTTTGTACATCGAAAAAAAAAAACATTTTTCATACGAAAAAAAAAACACTTTTTCATACGAAAAAAAATAGTTAAATTCGCACATGAATTTATACCCCTTAGCCTAAGGCCTTAAAAATATCATTTTTCATATCAATATCAAATATCATATCAAAATCTCATAACAGCCAAAAGTACTAATAAAACATACCTTAAGTGTCAAAAATGATGAAGAAATCTTTTCTTTTAAAACAAAATCATGAAAATCAGCCATTTTTTCCGCGCCCAAAGGTGTATTCTCCCTTAAAGAACGGGCCGGCATTGCTGCATGGTCAATCAGTGTAGGTGCTTCTGGCTACTAGGCGCATCGAAATAAAAAATAAAAATTGTACTTTTAGTATAATAATAAAACTTTCATCATGACCGGATACTTGTTTGAAATTTTGATATTTTCTGATCGAAGTTTTCGACTCGAAAAAAATTCAATTTTCGACCAAAAAACGACTTCTGTCATTGGTTATTAACAAATGTATAAAAGTATTAAAAAATAATCCGGTCATTCGACAGAAAATGTTATAAACTATGTTCCGTCCGAATTTTAAGTGTCTCGGACGAATAAAATACTTAAAAAATAGTGTAGGCGATCTGACTCCACAAAATTCGTCCTACCTCGGTCAATTTTAGGAATTTTTACAAAGTCCCTGTCGGGAATTGAAGTTAGACCCGACGCTATAAAACTATGCAGAAACTCGTATGTTCAAAATTTCAAGCTTGTGCAGACCCCTTAATATGTATTTATTCATGTACACTGAAAAAAAATTCGTTCATCCATCCAAAGTTCAGTTGGTTTAACAAAATTGTATCTTTAAATACGTTCAACTTGATTTTTGATTGGCATAACAAAACAGTATAGGGGGCGTCCATTAATTACGTCAGGCGTTTAGGGGGAGGGGGAGGGGGTCGAGCGAAATCTCACCCAATCTCACGTGGGGGAGAGGGGGGCTTCGGCAAATATCACGTAATTTTAGTAATTTCAGTAATTTTCGTAATTTTAGTAATCACGTAATTTTTATCACGTAGGGAGAGTCTCCCTACTACTTTACATGGTGGAGTAAATGGTACTAAAACCGCAGTTACTTCTACTACAATTTATTTTCCGTGAACGTATGCATTTTGAAAAATCTCACGTGAGATTATGGGAGGGGGGAGGGGGTCGAGCAAAATCTCACGACATCTCACCAGGGTGAAGGGGGGGGGGGGTCGAAAAATCGCCGAAATCACCTCACGTAATTAATGGATGCCCCCATAGTTGGACAGTGACCAAAGATACATTTAAACTATCTGCTTATTTAGCACGTCTGAGCAACTGTTCAAACAACAAAATTGCGAGACAACAAAATGCATTTTGCACATTCAACGATTCTTTTTTCTCAGTGTGCACACTGAGTCTAGATCGGTATAAGTTGGTTCATCGATATACTTAATACGTGCACGGTAATTATGTGAATCCACCGGGCAAGGGTGCACAACACACCGGGCTGCCGTCAAAAGCAAAGGATGCAAAAGTTTAGGCGCGTTTGAAGGCAGCGAGAAGCCGTTGTGAGGTCGCGCACCGTTACGGTATGTTTCTCAAAGAGGGTTTTCCTGGCGCGCGCGCGCAGTTTTGTAGGTAATTCAAGCGACTTAAACGCCCTCTACCGGTGCAAAGTGGTGATTGACCCCTCTGCATTCGTCCTGACGACTTCTTTTTACATCCTTCCGTACCGTTCTTTCTCTCTCTCTCTCTCTCTCTCTCTCTCTCTCTCTCTCTCTCTCTCTCTCTCTCTCTCTCTCTCGCTCTTTCTCTCTCTATGTGTTCCTCTCCGATCTTTATACGGGAGTTATTCCATGACACGTATAAAATCTACAGAGACTCACACCCAAGCAAAACCCCGGGCGAGACGAGAAATATCCTGGCCAGAAGGAACGGGAGGAGGTAGAGGCGAGATTACCCCGCGTGTATTACTGTTAGGTATAGCAGAGCTTTTACGAGTGCGCCACCCTTATTGTGGCGCTCGCACAACCGTAATGCTTAAGCAAGCATTATTACACGGCGTCGCGTTCCGCGAGCGCCGATTTACACCGTGAAAAGAAAGTTTTTCACGTTTAAAGAAAGTTTTGACGTGTTAATTTTTCCAGTCGCGCTTGTATTAATTTGTATACATATACACACACACACACACACACACACACACACACACACACACACACACACACACACACACACACACACACACACACACACACACACACACACACACACACACACACACACACACACACACACACACACACACACACACACACACACACACACGCACGCACACACGCACGCACACACGCACGCACACACGCACACACACACACACACACACACACACACACACACACACACACACACACACACACACACACACACACACACACACACACACACACACACACACACACACACACACACACACACATATATATATATTGTAGCGTGATGACCACTATAGGGACGATTCTGAGCGTACCCTTCAGTAGCTCAGCGTAGCTTAGTGGTTAGAGCGCTCGACTGGCAATCAAGAGGTCGCGGGTTCGAATCCCCAGATGCACACCTCGTTTTTTTCCGCCTATTTTCACGAATTATTTTCCGGTAGTGTAGTATATATGCAGGCATGTTTAAATTTCTTTATATGTGTGGTCTATATATATATTAAACTAATTTAGTTTAGGTTTCATGGGAACTGCTAAACATATCGGGTTTAGAGTATAGATAAATTTTCTCCGAAAAACGACGCAGTGGAAATTGCGAAGTTAAACCTTCCCTGAACGGAACTTTACGTTCGAATAAAACCACCCCAACTTTCGATGTTCGTATGCGAAGCGCGCCCGACTTTGAGCAGGTCACCACCCTCAACCACAGGAGGGTCTATCCTACAATTGCGGCATCGTGTTGGGGGTCGAATTAACGTGTCCGAGTCAACGCCGAGTAGCGATGTTTCGATAAGGAACACGAGAGGGGGGGGGGGGGTGGTAAAAAACAGGGTGGAAGTCACCCAACGGAACGAACGGTCAGCTGTTCGCAGTCGGGGAATGCGTTAGCTATGCACAATTGCTTTTTTTGTATTCCTACGTGGCTAGCCCGACGAACCGGTTTGGTCGCCCGTCGTTTCTCGTTGAACGTGACGACTACGGCCACCTGCATCGACTTTGTTCCTCTCCATTATTCAAAAAAGGAGTGCTCGCAACGCCCGGCGAGTTTACGTCTCTGTCGCATTATCGAATTAGATCGAAGCACTCCGTTTTCGCGGACGAATTGAAGAATTTTCAGGAAATCGAATCGTAATTGAGTGGCACCAAAAACATTTGTAAACGCGAACTTCTATTAGAGCAATACAAATGTTTTATTTTTGGGGATTTCACTCCTCATTGTAGCCGCCATCTTGAAGGTATCAACTTTGTGATAAATGATGGGCGACTTATAACACTCCCGGATACGAAGTGGTTTGGGAATCAGACAGGTCTTTATAAATTTAATTCTCCCTATTCGCGATTCTCACGTCCTAAAGGTGGCGCAGCGATATTTCAATATGGCAGGTCAAAGTATAGCCTGAAACGGAAACAATTACTTCGTTCTTGCATAATTTCGTGTGAGTTGGCTACTGGATTTACCTCCATGGTATATGGTAAAGATGCTACTGCGCTGAATAATCTTACGTTTTTTTAGCCGTCAGCTCTGGATTTTGATTTCTTAAGGTTATGAGAGACGCTCGCAGGTTTCGCGAAGAAGTGATTCTATTTTTCAGAGTATACTTTTTACAAGGGGCGTCTGAAATATGTATATATTGTATATTACAGAAATAACTTTTTATATTGCTCGATTTATTATTTATAAAGATACAAACTTGAAAAGGAAAGCTCTTGTGGAGTGACTACAAACTCGCCTCGATGGCCTAAAGAGAGTCATTTTTAGAGCCAACAACCACTTTTTTAAAGAGACTTTATCTTTAGGTGGCTTATGGAAAGACATTTCAGTTTTATTATCTATCTTGCACCCTAGAACACAGCAGAATCTCGAGTAATTTTTCGTCTCTTTAATTTTGTCCATTGTTATCAATGTATTTCGACAAAGTTCACTATACTGATAGAGCTTCTGCTTTAGGCCGCGAGAGGCGCTAAGATTGTTGGGGATCGCGAATAGCGTCTACCATTTTGAATTTCGCTTCTTTCGCGTTTGAAAATTCGTGTACGGAGCGAGTGCAAAACCTTTATCCGCGGTCTTCCATCATGATCCAACTGATTTTTCGCTCGGCCCCAGGAGCTGCTTGATCCATCAGTGGAACTTTTTTTCTCCCCCGAGGGATCCATTTGTCACGTGACTCTTTGGACACATACTGATATTCGGGTACGAAGCGTTAATTTTTATAATATGACATACTGTAGAATAAATATGGTTCAATGGTCTTGGGGGAGAGAAGAAAATCAAGCCTAATAATATCAATAGCAATAATAATAACAATAATAATATTATTAATCAACATCCTTGGTACAAGCATGGATGTTCGTTCGAAGCGTGCTTAAAAGAGTCCAAATTCTATAGGGGAAACGGTAGAAAATACGTCCGCAAAAGTGTACAAAATTCAGGTGCAAAATTTCGCCACTAGGATCGCTCGGATAGCGAGAGACCGAGCGATACAGCTGTAGGCAGGGTACTGACAAGGAAAGGTCACGAGGTCGATTTCTCTGATTTCTGTGAAATTTGGCATGCTTGTAGAATGGGTGAAAATAGGCGACACGTAATTTTTCATATCTGCAGAACCTGATTTTTAAGGGTTGAAACGCACCCTCGGAAATTGGGGTGTTTTCCGTCGATAACGTTTTAACGATACAAGATATGAAAAAATCTCAAATTGCACCAATGTTTATTTTTTCGTGTACTGTAGATTGGAGGTGAAAACGATAACGTTATCGATAAAAAACGAAAAACCCCCATATTCTCGAGGGTGCGTTTCACCCCTTAAAAATCGGGTACCGCAGATATAAAAAAATACGTGTCGCCTATTTTTACCCATTCTTCAAGCATGCCATTTTTCATTGAAATAGGAGAGCGACCTCGCAACCTTTCCCTGTGAGTGAAAGTGACCGCTACACGATGATTAATCGTTAAAAAATAGAAATTGAAAAGAAGCAATGAACGGACGATTTTTTAAATCGTATTCTATTGTACGGGGTCTTCCCCCTTAGTACATTCCCCACCGTATTCCATCTCTCATTATCATCTGCCAATAAACGAACTAATTCATCCGTTAAAATCATCCTGAAGACGTTTTTCGTAACGCAATTGTTGTGATACCAGAAATGGGAGCACGAAAATCGTTGGTATTGAGAAAAACAAAGAAAATAATTCACAGATGCAAAGGATTGGCATTGAGATTGGTACTTTATTAAATAATCAATTTGTTTGCTACTATATACATATGCCGATAATGAAAGACACGAGAAATGTATTATTGGGAAGATGAATAAGTTCTCGCTGTTTTTTCATGAAAATTAATACTTCATATAAAAAATCTATTAAACCCTTCGAAACTGTTGTGTGACCAACTTTTAATGATTCTGCAAGTTCAGATAGCGTCTGACATGAGTCTTCATGAAGTAATGCCTTCAATTCAACATGTAAATACTGCTTTTTTTGCACGAAATTTGTCATGTTTAACACAATGAAAAAAATGTTCTTTACACTTAGATGAAATGACGTACGTAGACTAAATTTGGGGGACTATCGCTCTTTGTTTTGTGAAAAAAACCTGCATAACAAAATGGCAGCCCTTTAAAAAAAACGCATTTTTTCGCCGAAAAAAGATTTCTAAATCAACGTTTGACAAAAATCGCTTCCTGATGGCCCCGCAAATTAAATTTCCTTTCGATTCAGCACAACGCATTTAAAGGTCAACGGTATAAAACATCGTATTTAACGTTTGTTTTTAACAACCCAAACAAACAAACCCGCGTGTTCCAGACACTTTAAGGATGCAAATTATGTTTAAAAAACTCGAGTTTTTCATCGTCATGCACGGTACCGGAAAACGGGGTTAATTTGACATTAAGGGTAACTTTGACAGTTTTTGGGGCTCTTTTAACAGAGCGCCAAAGTACGGATTAAATGTGTGCACATTTAAATGTGTTTAAATTTATAGTTCAAGTTTATTATAATGTCGATAAAGTTGATTGGAATGTTACTCAAGTTGATTTTGATCTTAATGATAATTATAAGACTGATAATGTGCCTAAAAAAGAACGCCGGGTACTTGATATTTTGATGTAAAATGTTTCCTTAATAAAGATGACAATTTCAGTGTGAAAAATCGTCGTGTTTCATTTAATTCCATGTATAATGCATGGAATAATAATTTTTTTGTCAACGAAACCCCACACTCGAGGTTACTTTGGCACTTGAAAAAAAAAATATATAAAATTGTGGGGGGTTGGTGGGGCTTGACTTTCTTATACTTTTGATAGCCAAAGGACACGTTGTTCTATTGGAGCAAAAAAGTTGGAATCGAGGATGTTAAAAAAAAGTTACCTACAAAAACGTCCAAAACCTGTTCAAAGTAACTTCATTTTACCGTAACCTGTCCTCAACATCTACAACCCTTCGACCAGTTTATAATCGAAGCTCATGTCCTCTCTGTCGCGAACCGAATATCAAGCGTCGATTTTTAGTCCACTAAAAGAGACGAAAACCCAGCACTTTTAGCGTAGAATTAGAATTTTCGTCTGAAGCTAGATGGTTGCATACTGAAAGTAACCCCGATAAACCGTTGCCCCTCAACTCGCCTCAACCCTAAGAAATAGGGGTTGAAAGCTCAAAAATCGCCGTATCTCGATAATCAATAGCCCGATGAAAAAATGTTTCAAACAAAAGTTGTTTGCAATAATAAAATACGTATTAAGTTATCTAACGACCAATCCCCTATCTTTGAAAATAGACACACGAATCAACCCCGAATTTTCTAATCGTTTTTTTGCCGCTATTTTCAAAGATAGGGGGTTGGACGTCGGATAACTTTATACGCATTTTATTCCTCCAAACAACTTTTGTCTGAACCATTTTTCCATCAGGCTATTAATTATCGAGATACGGCGATTTTTAACTTTTCAACCCCTATTTCTTAGGGTTGGGGCGAGTTGAGGGGCAACATTTCATAGGGGTTACTTTAAGTATGCAACCATCTAGCTTCAGTCAAAAACATTCTACTGGACTAGTTTGTCCCGTCGCGAGCCTCGCGAAAACTAGAACGTGCGATGTTTACTCCACCAACCGTAAGTCCATCCGCGCCGCCGAGTTTTTTTCCCCCGACTCCGGGCAAACTTATCCGGAATTCATGACTTCTTAGCCTTCTGTTGCCCACACGTGAGACACTCTCTAGTCACAGAGGGTACCGGCTGTCGTACAGCGCCGTTTCTCGCCCGTGGGTGAGGGATGATTGAGAAAAAAAGACGCGAGCGGCGTTACGGACACTCCGCGCTGTGGGGGGGGGGGGGGGGGGGGGGTGGATAGAAGACGCGCGACAGCGAATGAGCGAGTGGGAGAACGTGACGACACACACCGGGCGAGAGCGTAAGAGCGCGCGGTCGAGTTCACTGGCGCAGTAAGGTTCCGGCAACAGTGGTGCGTGCATGCGCGCGCGTGGGAAAAGTGGCGCTTCTTCCCTCCAACGATTTTGCGCGAAAATTCCTCCCGATAAATGCCACTAAAATTCACGTTTCAATTATCGAATTGAAAAAAAAGTCCCGTTACTTTGGAATGGCGGAAAAGCAAAATGGCGGCGTAAAATTTGGCTCGCGTTCGAGAAAAAGCTGATGAGAATTTTTTTTTTCCCTCGGGATCGCGCGAGTGTTTTTCGCCCGTCCGTTCTTCGTTTACGATTTTTACCCCGGCTCTTCGCGTCCCGAGTGTTCGGCGCTCAGTCGCGGGCCGAAGCGGTACGTCTCGTCGGTAGTGACACTGGTGAATGTTCAACTTTTTCGGGATTACACGAAGCGTCGTACGAAAAAGCTCGAATTCGCGATGGAACGGACGGCGTGTTCGCTTCTCTGCTGCTTGTTGCTGATTGGTCAAGTTCAAGGTCAGTGGAAGACGAGTGGCGACTCTTGTCGACTCGGATTTGCGATACGAACGTCTCTTTGTCGTAGAACTTTGCTTTTTCTTCGTATAAGCGCTATTTTCTTTTTCACTTCCGGTACACGTTCGTCAACCACGAATTTAACGTATTTTTTTTTCGTTCTTCCGAAAAATGCGCCGTCCGATCGTTGTCGCAATGATAAGTACAGTAGAGCGTCGATTATCCGAATCAATTGGGACCGGGCGCCTTTCGGATAGTCGAAAATTCCGATAACCGAAAAGCAACATTCCGTGGGCGAAAAATAACGTTGATTCTTTCAACGTGATAAAATATATATATTTAAAAATACAACGAACATTAATATGTTAATAATACAAGTACATTCTTGGTGAATTGCAAATACCCATTGTATCATTAAATGATATAGACTGATGTTAAATATGCATTTAAAAATAATCAACATTCCTACATGTTTGAGTTCTATCTACTTATTTATGAAAAAGTCGACGATTCTCTTCTGCTTCAGAACGTGTGTGCGTGTGTGCGCGCGCGCGCGCGCGCGTGTGTGTGTGTGTGTGTGTGTGTGTGTAATTCGATAGATTTATTATATTATCTAAAAAAAAAAATGATTAAAAAATTTGATATCTGGAAAACTACTATCGATATCGACAAATTGTATTCTTCACTTTTTCGTGTCTCGTCGTAATACACAAGAATCCATTATTAAATCGCTGCGCCACGGTTATCGTAGAACTGCCATAACCCAAATCGCCATTCGGATAATTGACGTTTTGGATAAGCCAAATCGCCATTCGGATAATTGACGTTTTGGATAAACCAAATCGCCATTCGGATAATTGACGTTTCGGATAACTGACGTTCGGATAATCGACGCTCTACTGTATCGTCGTGTCTATCTCGATTCAATCGCTTGAACAATTACTCGGTAATCGTAGTCATTTAAATTTCATCACAGAATTATTAGTTGATATTTTTCGCAATATTGCTATTATTTTTTCGCAACTTATTCGTGTCTGCTCTCGTGAAGGTATCGATCGAATGAAACGATTCCATAATTGTAATAATTCATGAAACAGTTTCTATTAAACTCTCAGCTCTCGTTTTCAATTATTTACGTACGTGAGTCATAAACATGCCTAGATTTACATATATTATATGATATATGATATTTTTAAATACACTTTCTATTTTTGTTAATTTGCCGCGTGAAAAATCATGATTCAAGGGGATCATGATTATTAAAAAATATTCTATGGCGACGAAGAAAAGTGTACATCGATCCGTTATATATATATATATATATATATATATATATATATATATATATATATATATATATATATATACACAAACGCTAAAAAAATCAACACATTTTCTATTTTTTTACATTTACCGCGTGAAAAATCATGATTACAGGGGATCGTGATTGTTAAGATTTTTTTACGATGACAAAGAAAGGTATACGTTGATTAATTATTATTATTATTATTCGTGTTATATATACCTACTAGCCTAGGCTAGCAATTTTGTTTTCTACGATACTGAAGTTTGCATCGTTGGATTGCATCGTAATTTCATTTCTTTCGGCAGATTTCGCTTACAAAAGTTGTTCAACCATTTTTAAAGATATTTATTTAGCGATCTACATGATAAATCTATAGAAAAAGATCGCTTATGACAATAAAAATATGGAAATTAAAATGTAAAATGGAACGTCGTTGCGTTCCAACGATGCAAACTTCAACACCATTTGTTTTCTCAAATTTCAATGGATAACAAATGTATATATATATACTAGCCTGGGCCCGGGGATTCGTCCGCGCTTTACCGGTTGAAATAGTTATTCTGACTACCTGGTCTACAGTTGAAAATTCACCGTGGTAATTTTCTTAAAATTTATATTTCATATATCCTGACTTTTTGTCCCTTACATCTTTAATATAAGTATAGATAGATTGAGTATTTACCCTCGAAAATTTCAATGGACACATTGATTGATCTTAACTTTACTAATTAAAAAAGCACTAAAATGAAACCTTTGAATTTTGGAAAATACGTTATTTTCTGAAATGAGTTATCTAAAATTAAAATTTAATCGATCTTACAAAATTTCATTATGCACTACGTTTTTCGTTTTTCTTTCTTCGCCGTTGGTGAAAATAAAAAGATTTTCTCGGTTGGTTACTCTAGAGCAGGCGACATAGAGCTGAGCATGCGAGAAGCAGGCTGTTCGTAGGTCGACTCCAGCCGCTCGTAGCGTTTGTCCTTGCGATTTGTTAATCGTCATCGCAAAGCAGACGGATACGGCGAACTGCACTCGCTTGAATTGAAACGGAAAGTTATTGGGACGAAGTGGTATCCGCGGTATAAACACCGTCTCACCCTGTCCGCACCCCGTTAGAACTTCTCCCTCGATGACGTGTTGTTTTAAGGCGTTACCCCCACTTGTAGCGCAAAAAAAGGCCTTTTTCATGAATTTTTTAAAAGAAAACTACAAAACTTTTTCAATCGATCAATATACCATCTTAAAGAACACATCTTGAAGAACTTTCAGTGATTTTTTTATTGAAAAATATTACATTGTTTAGTGGCAAATGGCCGTCAATGAAATAATGTTTTTATATACACGGTTTGTGGTGACCAACATTGCGGCGAAGTGGATCATCTGAAAAAAAATGCGGATGGATTTAGTCAAATATAAGTATAAACGCGTCTTTAATCGAAGGATTTTAAAAAATATTCATTTTTCACAAAATGGCGGACAGTCAAAGTTAATGGTTCGATTTTAACGAAAAAAATCGAACGATTAAGGACTACATTTTTATGTATTAAATAAGCCTGCAAAATTTCAAGAAGATCGGTTCATTAGTGTTCGAGTAATCTTGGTCACCGACTTCAGAAATGCCATTTTGAGAAAAACGCGTTTAAAGTTTCTCTTTCAACGCTCTTTCAACGCGGATTCTTCTCTTTCAACGCTCATTTTTTCAAAATCGCAAGTGGGGTAACCCCTTAAAGCATTCAATTGCTCAACTTATACTCGTTCGATTTAAATGAAACATATACCATTACCTTCGCGGCATTTTACGCTATACAACAGAGCAAACCATTTTTCACTCGGTTCGGTAGTTTTCAACCCTTTACGGCATAGTGTAACACTGGTGTTACACCTAATTCAATTCAGATGTTGACGATCCAAAAGTGTTTTTTAATTAAATATGGCGGTTGTAAATGCGTTTCAAGGTTCCTAGGACTTCGATAACTACTAAAACATGCCTGTTAAACTTTTATTTTTCACGTAGCGGGTGTCATCAATAATGAAAGTGCGAAAAAACGAACTTTTTACACCATAAATCTGATCACTACCAATCTAGCAGGTTGACCATAACCAAAAAATCGGTAGAAACTTGATTTTTGATCCACTGAATACGAACCAGAAGTATAAACCGTCAAATTGAAAATGGCGGATCCAATATGGCGGCTGTAAATGGCAAAAACTATAGGATTTTTTTCCAAATTTGATGATCTATCTCTTTTTTTGGGGACCTTATTTCATGTAACAGCGACCCCGAAAACCCCGGAGTACCAACTTTCGCTATCATCAAACCACGTTTTGCATTTATAGTTCGCCATATGGGATCCGCCATCTTGAATTCCCGAATTTTAAGTGCAGATTCGTAATCAGCGACCCCGAAAACGCAAAGAAAAATATATGCTTCAAAGGGTTAAGGGGAGGGTAGGGGTTTCAGCGTGAAAAAAAACACTTCTTTGCGATTTTTTTTTCATCTATACGGATAGAGTAAATTTATTGAAATCTTTTGTACATTGTTAAGTGTCATTTCAAGAACATTCCGTGAAATTTGTACGCGAAAATATCCACAAACAAGCCGGTGACAAAGTTTTTCCAAGAACATCTTTGGAAAAACACGATTTGCGGTGTTCACTGTATCTCAGCTAGAAATCATCTGAAATCAAGTACCATTAAAATTTAGTCAAAGTATCATCAAATCCTCCCCCCAACGGCCTTTGATAATTTTTTTTTCATTCCTAAATTTTTGGTGGTCATGTAAAGTGAAAAGTGCTATTTTTCAGGAAAAATTTCGCCATTTTGGGGGTGGAAAACCCCCAATGTAAAAAAATCTCAACCTAACCGTTAGGGGGAGGTATTTTATATGTAGAAAGTGTGTATCAAGTTTGAAATAAATCGGTCATGTAGTTTTCAAATGGCAGTGAACACGGACTTTGAAAAAGTGGTTTCGAGAAAAACGCGGCACCGGCTTGTTTGTGGATATTTTCGCGTACAAATTTCACGGAATGTTCTTGAAATGATACTTAACAATGTACAAAAGGTTTCAATAAATTTACTCTATCCATATAGATGATAAAAAATCGCAAAAAAGTGTTTTTTTTACGCTGAAACCCCTACCCTCCCCTTAAGTGATGCGAGGACATAGGACAGCCATACTGGCAGACTACTAATTTATTATAAGTATATATATATTCACAGGGTGAGGCACATAAAGTGCTACAGAGTAATAGCACTCAAACTATTGATCATATCCAAAAATGTTTCAGACAAAAGTTTCAGTGTTCGAGAAGGCCGTCATATTGGACCACCCTATTTTTTTATCGGTGGAGGCGGTGAAGCAACGTCAAGGTCAACTCCACTTTTTTTAAAAATGGTATGGTACATTTTTTTTAACCATCTTGTGGTACACCTCTCAAGCCGCATAAAAACATCAAGGGGTCAAAGTCGTTCAAGGTCATTCAAGGTCAGTATCGATGATACAAATCTAAATATCTGGGAACACTACCAAATATTTGATAGTGATCCGAGGTATTTAGATTTGTATTTCATTTTAATAGGTGACCTTGGATGACCTTGAACGACTTTGACCGTCTAATGTTTTGATGCGACTTGAGGTGCTCCACAAGATGGTTGAAAAAAATGTACCATTCCATTTAAAAAGTGGAGTTGACCTTGTAGCTTCAGCGCCTCCGTCGACAAAAAAAACGGGTGGTCCCGTATGACGACCTTCTCGAACACTGAAACTTTTGTCTGAAACATTTTTGGACATGATCAATAGTTTGAGTGCTATTGCTCTGTAACACTTTATGTGCCTCACCCTGTATACATATTGGGGGTACAAGTACGTTTAAAGGATTTCAAAACATTTTTTGTGAAAATTGGAGCTTTATTGCGCAAAAATGGTAAATTGCTTGTCGAGCCGCTTCCAACAATTCTGCAAGTTCTTCTGTTCGACACGAGTCTTCGCTCAATAATGCATCCAATTCTCTGCATCTTCAAACGTTTGTGGCCTTCCTTCACGTTCCTTATCCTCCGTGTCAAAACCACCACTTTCGAACCGTCTAAACCAGTACTCACAAGTTGATAAGCCTCACACAGCAATCGACGACCTTCAGCTGCGTGTTTTTTGTTTCCAATGGAAGCAAAAACGTCAAGCTTCTCGCAAGTTGCGTTTCGCTGGCACAAAAGCCAACATATTTGGAGTAAAAAAACCTATATTGTCTAGACATCGAGAAAATGAGACGTACCGAAAGCTAAAGCCTAATGATAACGCTTCAACATGAGGGTGGTTAGGTTATGGCCCGATGCGATTTAATACTAGTAGCGCCCTCTCTTGTGAATCCTCTAAAACCCACTTATACCCATAATAAAGATACACAAAAACTTTTCGATTTTTTAAAATTTACCGCGTGAAAAATCATGACTTAAGGGAATTGCGATTATTGAGATTTTGTCTGTGGCAACGAGGAAAAATATCTATCGATTAATAACATTGTGGGCCCACACACATATATAGTGTGGGCCTTATATATAATGTCGTTACGAATAAAAACGATATTTTTTTTCTTGGCTGTAGAAAAAATCTCATTGATCACAATTCCCTTAAATTATGATTTTTTCACGCGTTAATTTAAAAAACATACGTATAAAGTGTGTTGAGAAATATGATTACATGGTAAGTTTCCTAACCAAACCGTAAACCTGAATATTAACAATTGTAGATATGGCTCTCAATAATAAAAGCATACATCTTTTGGCATTACATTACATTATATATATATATACACATACACACACATACATACATACATACATATACATACATATACATACATACACACATAAACACATATACATACATATACATACATACACACATACATACATATACATACATACATACATGTGTCGATGTAAATTACACTCTAAGAGGGTTCCGTATTTCCTGCGGCGCCGAAAGATTTCCCGCGTTAAAGCTTTCAGTCCACGTGAATTTTTCATATAAGGAGACACCGGAGAGAAGAGCGAGAGCGCGCGGGCGTGAGGAAGAAATTCTTCGCCAAGGGATATGATATCCTAGTTCCAGGAGCTTTGTGGTGAGGGACTTCATCTCTTTCTCTCTCTCTCTCTCTCTCTCTCTCTCTCTCTCTCTCTCTCTCTCTCCCTTTCTCCCTTATGTCGAAAATAAAGCGAAAAATCGCTGGTCACATTCGACACAGGGATTTTTATCGGATTCTCGGGCAGGATGCTTTTATCAGCCGCATAAAGCCGGATTAGGCTACTCACATATTCGTTGTGGGAAATCTATCCTCTGAATATATCCTTAGTTCCTCAACCTACCTTCTCGAAGGAGAATCGTCGGTTCTCAAAAAAAAATGACCGTATTAAAAAGAAATAAGAATAATAAAGAAATAAAAGAAATAAATAATAATAATAATAATAAATCATTGTTATAATAATAATGGTCATTATAACAATGATTATTATTATAATAGCATAATAATAATAATAACTATTGTTATTGCATAATAATAACTATTGTTATTGCATAATAATCAACTATCATTATTGCACAATAATAACTATCATTATTGCACAATAATAATAATTATTATTGCACAATAATAACTATTATTACACAATGATAACTATTATTACACAATAATAACTATTATTACACAATAATGACTATTATTACACAATAATAACTATTAAGGCGGTGCGGCGCGGGCGGCGGAGAGAAAGAGAGCGGCGAAATAGTTGTAAGATAGGTTAAGTAGAATAAGGAAAATATAAGGAAGAGTGTAAGGGAGGAGATGAGACGGAGGCCTTTGTCTCCTCTCGAGTTCGATTCGGAATCGAATGAAGCATACATACATACAACAGAATAAATGAATAAATAAATAATAACTATTATTATTGCACAATAATAATTATTGTTATTGCACAATAATAACTACTGTTATTGCACAATAATCACTATTGTTATTGCACAATAATAACTATTGTTATTGCACAATAATAACTATTGTTATTGCACAATAATAACTATTGTTATTGCACAATAATAACTATTGTTATTGCACAATAATAACTATTGTTATTGCACAATAATAACTATTTTTATTGCACAATAATAACTATTGTTATTGCACAATAATAACTATTGTTATGGCACAATAATAACTATTGTTATTGCACAATAATAACTATTGTTATTGCACAATAATAACTATTGTTATTGCACAATAATAACTATTGTTATTGCACAATAATACCTATTTTTATAGCACAATAATAACTGTTTTTATTGCACAATAATAACTATTGTTATTGCACAATAATAACTGTTTTTATTGCACAATAATAACTATTGTTATTGCACAATAAAAACTATTTTTATTGCACGATAATAACTGTTTTTATTGCACAATAATAACTATTGTTATTGCACAATAAAAACTATTTTTATTGCACAATAATAACTATTGTTAGTGCACAATAATAACTACAATATTAAAAAATAATTACAAAAAAGAAATGCGCAGCCGAGCGCGTCTCGGAACAGTACCTACTCGACTTTTCGAAAATGCTGTTTCTTTGAAACCCACATTTTCGTTAAATATGTTGTTTTGCTGCTAACTTATTTTTAAGCAATACTTCGGCACTTGGGAGTTGCAGGGTTTTCTTGTCGCTAAATTAATTCTTGATTCCATTCTGGTGGATTTGCAATTTACAGCTCTCTATATACAAATGCACATGCATAAGTAACTATATGCATATATATATATTTGTGTGCATGTGTGTATGACTGTAGATACGCAATTTCTACGCGTAAGATAGGACCGGCAGAGTTGGGCGAGAGATAGAACGGGAGATTATAAATTCAATTAAGTGAGCAGATTATTCGAGCAGAACGGCAGGAGTTTCGGGCGAAGGGAGACGAAATAGGAAGAGAGAACTGAATACCCACGGGAAGCCTTAATTAGCCGGCGATAGATCATCGCATATACAGTAATTTACATATGGCAGCTGAATTCGCGTATATGTATACGTCTGCGAGGGTGTATAAAAAATCTATTCATCGGGTCTTCCACTTTTGATTACAATTTGAAATAGTTTCCCCTCGGTCCACGCAAGAGTGGTGGGGACCAGGGGCGACGAAAAATCTTGAGGGGTCCTCCGGTGAACAAAGAGGCAAAGATAACGAGGCACCCTTCGGAGCTGGCGGTCGCCGGAACTCTCCATTTATCTGGAAGCATCGCAGAGTTGTTGCAAGCTTTAGTCAAGGGTGGGGGATGACGATATCTTTTTTGCTCTCTCTTAGGGGGCGTCCATTAATTACGTGAGGCGTTTAGGGGGGGGGGAGGGGGTCGAGCGAAATCTCACCCAATCTCACGTGGGGGAGAGGGGGGCTTCGGCAAATCTCACGTAATTTTAGTAATTTTAGTAATTTTAGTAATCACATAATTTTTATCACGTAGGGAGAGTCTCCCTACTACTTTACATGGTGGAGTAAATGGTACTACAACCGCAGTTACTTCTACTACAATTTATTTTCCGTGAACGTATGCATTTTGAAAAATCTCACGTGAGATTAGGGGAGGGGGGAGGGGGTCGAGCAAAATCTCACGACATCTCACCAGGGGGAGAGGGGGGGTCGAAAAATCGCCAAAATCACCTCACGTAATTAATGGATGCCCCCTTAGGGGAAACAGCTTACAATTGCAATTAAAAGTAGAAGACTCCGAAGGAGCAGGCACTTTTTTGCGTAAGGTATATATACATTAGGGTAACCCAAATTTGAGCTCTATTTTTTTCCTTTTTCTCACTATCCAATAATCTTATTTAAAGAAGAGAAAAAAGTTGTCGCGAAATCTGCGAGCGGTCAAAAAATATTTCGAGGTCGCTCAAGCCTGCCGAAAATTCAAGTTTTCATTGAAAAATCGATTTTTTTGTGAGTTCACGTCTCACCCAGGAATTTGACGCTTTATAATTTTTCAATCAAGCTCGGGAAAGCTCTAGCCGGCCAATGATTATTCAGTGGTCGCTCAAGAACTGCGAAATTTCCAATTGTCGCGAATTTTCTTTCTCTTCTCACTCATAAATTAAACACATTGTAAAATTTTCAAAACAATTAATGATTTTTTTTTCTTTGGAGACGGTTGTTTTATAATTTACCCCACACTTCTAACCCGATAAAACGGGGGACCTATAATTTTGTTTACGGACAAGAGCTCTAAAGAATTATTTTATGAGAACGAAGATTATAATTCTTGGGTTAACAGTGTGAGGTAACTTTGAAAAATCTGTTTGTAAAAAAAACGATTAATTGCTTTGAAAATTTTACAAAGCGGCAAATTTATGAGTGAGGTGAGTAAAAAAAAAAATTGGCGAAAATGGGACATTTTGAAGCTTTTAAGTGACCACTAAATATTCATTGACCGACTAGAGCTTTCGCGAGCTTAATTTAAAAATTATAAAGCTTAAAATTCATGGGTGATAAGGGAACGAAAATCGATTTTTTAATGAATATTTGAATTTTCCAGAGGCTTGAGCGACCTTTCAATGTTTTTCACCGCTCGCAGATTCCGCCACAATTTTTTTTTTCTTCAAAAAGGAAACTTGCATGGTGAGAAAAGGGAAAAATAATAGAGCTCAAATTTAAGCCACCCTAATATATATATATATATATATATATATATATATATATATATATATATATATATATATATATATATATTTATTAGGGGTGTGCGGTTACTCGATTCACTCGGGTACCCGATGACGGGTTCCGTTTTTGCATTACCCGCCACTGTCGGGTATCCGAATTTGGTCATAGGGTACTCTCAAATTTTGGGTATTCGTAAACGTCGAGTACTCTTAAACTTCGGGTATTCGTAAACTTCGAATATTCCTAAACGACTCGGAGATCCGTATTTATTATTTATATTTATATTTTTTTTATCTAGGTGTATCGATCAAATAATGGGAGAAAACGAAAACTCGAAGAAGGCGATAAAACGAATAAATGATAATACTGTAAAAATATTTTTTCGACTCACTTTTCTATTCTGTGTGTGTGTATGTGTGCGTCTGTTGGGGCGGAGTGAAAAACGGTCAATTTTGGCGGACCGTATCGTAATAACGCGGGAAAGTTGCGTTTTGGCATTACTAAAAAGTGAGCGAAAGGAAAAAATTTACAATAAATATTTTCTGTTTCGGCAAACGTCCTAAAGATTGGAATTTTTTAACGTGGGTTTTAAGGCAGTCCTCTAGTTTCTCGGGTCGAAAAAATCGATTTTTTTTCATAAATCACATCTACAACATGTGTAGAAAATGTGTGCCAAAGGATTTTTCGATATTCGAAGTGGTTCACAAGTTACAGCCCTGGAACGGAGCAGGTATGAGCTTCTGGAAGAGGCTGAGCGGTTCAAACACAATAAACCGCCTCTTTCTGAAGCAGTTCGAAAAGTTATAAAGCCAATTTATGAGGATTTATCCAAAGAAGAATTGTTAAGCAGATGCCTGGGAGCGGAAACTCAAAATAATAACGAGTCGCTCAATTCGTTAATCTGGACTTTTGCTCCGAAGCACCTCCATTCTGGGCCAAAAGTGGTTGAAATCGCCACGTTTCTCGCTGTCATAATCTTCAACGAAGGATTCAAATCTATCCTGAAGACCTTGGAAACCGTGGGAGTGAAAATCGGCCCGCAAGCTAAAGGATATGTTCAACAGCGTGATAGCTCTCGGATCGACCGGATCAAAGCCTCCTTTTTTGCAAATTGAGGTCTTAAATCTTCAATAAGAACACGCAAAAACTTTTGAGTGATTTGTATAGCCAAAATAGTTTCAACGAATAAGAAAAGTTCATTTTCGTTCGATTCCAACGTTGCGAACTTCAACGTCATACTTTCAAAATAATTGGCACGATATGCGTAGTATATTTTTTTGAATTGGTTTCTTTCGAATTGGTTTGTATGAAAATTCTGCATGAGATCTTTTTTTTATTGAGTTTCCTTAACATTTAAGGTTAAAAAGAAGACTTGTCTAGATGAAACAAATAACCAAGATGTATATTATATACCATTCATTACAAGATGTGTATATATATGTATATATATACACACACATCCTGTAATGAATCGTCAATCCTGCAACTGTCGATAGGTCAGATCATGTCCGATTATCTGCTAGAATTTCAGTTTAGTAAAAGTCCCATGGTTTTTTAGATTTATGGCTTTATGTTATTATTTTTTTTTAATTATCTGCTTTTGGTTTTTCGCATGCCATTTCTACAAATGATCACTTTTTTTTGACAAGGTAAAAAAAAAAATCCTCTTGGTTATTTGTTTCATCTAGACAAGTCTTCTTTTTAACCTTGAATGTTAAGGAAACTCAATGAAAAAAGATCTTATGCAGAATTTTCATACAAACCAATTCGAAAAAACCAATTAAAAAAACGTCCTACGCATATCGTGCCAATTATTTTAAAAGTATGACTTCGAAGTTAGCAACGTTGGAATCGAACGAAAATTAACTTTTTTTATTTATTGAAACTTTTTTGGCTATGCGAATCACTCAAAAGTTTTTACGTGTTCTTATTGAAGATTTAAGACTTCAATTTGCAACAAAGAAGGCTTTGCATAAGCACAAAAATATATAAATGAAAAATGAACAAAAAATTCGTTGCATCGCAACGATGCAAACTTCAACGTCGTTTAAAAGTTGCTTAGCTATTGTTGATTCATATCATTTGTACAAATGGCATGCGAAAAACTAAAAGCAGACGATTTTTTGACAAAAAATGACAAAAAATTACCAAACAAAGTTGCGTCTCAAGAAGTGTTTTCGGCGGTGCAACGAGTCGCCGAATAACGCGGGCGATTTTTCGTAAATTGGGGTGAGATAAATTTTCGCATTCTAACGCATGACATACCGAGGCGAAAATAAATAAATTCGGTTGGCACGAGTCGCGGCCCTCTCGATTTGTACGGAGTGTCCCATATATACATCTATATACGTGTGTACAGGCACCCGCGAGTGTGGGCGTTCGGTCACCGCTGCATATATATATATATATATACACACACTCACACACATATATACACATATACACACGTGTGATATTCACGGACTATATACACGCGTGAAGGGGGGGCACAAATTGTTCGTGTCCGGTGTGTACGTACTAAATAAAACGTGTTTTATCAGGCTCGCTCTCGCGAACACATTCAGTTTGTTTTTTCCGTGTTTTTTTTTTCATTTTTTTTTATTACATCCCGCCCTTTTTCGTCGAGTCTCGTTCACTCTGGTTATTTCGCATCATTCTCCTCACATTGTTTCGATTCCCGGAGGTGAATGTTTATTTGTGTACGTTAACGAAGTATAGTAAGTAGGGCTGGGGCGGGAGGGGGGGGGGTTGATTCAAGTTGTATAAATGGAAGGGATGAATAGTTAACGCATGCATTTTTGTGTAATTGTTGAACAATTCGTTTCAGTTATTTGGCACGCTTGCACGTTTTTAACGTCATTGACGTCAGTCTCGTTTGGGTTTGTTTAGGTTTGTTCGGGTTTGTTTTGTTTTTGCAGGTTGGATGAAAATATTTTTTTTTGCTTTGGTTTCTCGTAATGCACCGGTGTTTATTTCCGGTGATCTTGCGGCTCGGGTACTTTTGTTCTCCTCTGTTGTGCCTGTGTCAATTGTCGCGGCTTTTGGTAATTTGCCCCGTTTAGCGGCTTACAAACGTAATGGAGAGCTCGCGCCCTAGTTATCGCGACGTGTTGCCATATTACGGTCGGCGCAGGCGTGATGTCACGACTCCCCGAATACCTCGCGACAACATGAATATATATATATATATATATATATATATATATATATATATATATATATATATATATATAAATCTAATTTCAAAAGTAAATTATTCAAGTTAAATATCTAAGAAAATGATTAAGGATGCTGCTCACGGTGTTTGCGGAGCAGGCGGCAAGAGGGGAATGCATATGCTCAAACACGGGCGTCTGTCGCGGCTGCCAACCCCGAATAATCAAATTTTCGTTTACGTTAAATAAATGTTTGCTAATAAATATGTGGAATTCGTATAACTGGCTATTTGGAAATGTTATTAATCTTTTTTGTTTATTTACATCGCGAATAAGTTATTAATCAAGTTGAAATGTGGAAAACGCGCGATTTAGTACTCAGTAACTGGTATCACTGAGCTCAGATACGAGCGCGACATCGCACAGTGGTTCCAAACGCCGAAAAGCTGGCCAAAAATCGAAATCATCGAAAAAACGGATGGTGGTGGGTATATATAGGTTTTGGGGATCGCTGAATCCGAATCTGATGTTAGTTTTTCGAAAAAAATGAGTCAAAAACAAAATGGCGGACCAAACAAATTTTTATATCAACTTTAAACAATAAAAAATGATGTTATAAGGAGTTTTTGAGGTCGCTAAATCGAAATTTGACATCAGTTTCATAAAAAAAATGCAAAACAAAGTAAAAAACAAGATAGCGGACCAAAAAAAAAATGATTATAATTCAGGGTGTCTACCGACCTGAAAAGTCATGAAAAATCTTAAATGTCATGATATTACACTCGAACCTGAAAAAGTCATGAAATGTCATGAAAAATTCCCAGTCTACCTGAATTACTATACCCTACTAAATTATCGTTGAGTCTATATTCAATATAAACTAACTTTGCGGTACTTGTCGATAGAGACGCGAATATCGAATCGATAGAAAATAAAATATAAGAAAGTATAAGAAAATGATGCGTTATCTCAACATATTACTTTTTCGTTGTTATTCGTCTAAACCCGTGCGGAAATTGAGTTGGGGCTGTGATCGGGCCCCAATAATATTTCCCTAACTTTATTCGGGCCCTAATCTGGAAGCCACATGATGGCCGTTAGCGGCCGGTCACACTTTGTCAACGAGGGCCCTTAAAGACGCAATGACCGGGGCCTTATAAGTTGCCTCAATGGCGCCTCATCAAAACCATTGTAGCGCCTTGAAAATGCCTCAACGGCGCCTCATCATAACCATTTCAGCGCCATAAAATATCCATATCAGTGGATATACGTGTATGTTAAATGCGTCAGGGTATATCTGTATTTGTTTTTATGTAATTGTTCATGTGCATAGGTGTAGGCGTGAGTACATGTGTATGTATGTGTGCGCGCGTAGAAATGTGATTGCGTATTTCCATGTGAGCCTTTATGACAAACTGCCATGACAAAATTAATACAAAAAATAATCCATTCTAAGAAATAGATGTGTAGTAGATATAAAAAAAATATATGGATCTACTGAATCGCTAGAATCTATTTCCATTGAGGGAAAGATCTGGAAAACAAAGACCAATTTATTTACTTATCCTACACAGTCAGATAAAGTTTACGAATGGGAAATATCAGCGAAGTCTTTAGAAGAAATAATTTTCCCTATGATGAGTATTGAGCGGAAATTAGTTGCTATAAAAATGTCGAGAAAACCGGTTGGCACTGTGCACACTTATGCGCTAGCATTACCCCATGTATGAGTGAAACCATGAGTAATTGTTCGTATCTATGTAAAAGGTTTTTTTAATTTGATAAATAAATACTGTCTGATGTTTGTCTGCATATTTGTGTTCATCGTTGATTTTTTATTTGCTAATGCCCGTACGCTTTTTCCCAATTTGCGTTCGATAATATTATTCGATCGATGTATATAATCGATTTGAATAATTGAAATACCATCAACCATGTAGCCTAAGCTATTTATACTGGTTTATCGTTATAATAGTCAGATCTGGGCCTATTGTGGAGATCCCTACTTGTTTATCCCTATACTGACCAAGTCTGGGCCTATTGTGGAAATCCCTACAGGTTTATCCCTATCATGGCCAAGTCGGGTCCTTTTGTGGAAATCCCTACAGGTTTATCCCCATAATGGCCAAGTCGGGGCCTATTGTGGAAATCCCTACAAGTTTATCCCGATAATGGCCAAGTCTGGGCCCATTGTGGAAATCCCTACTAGGGAAGCACTAGGGAAGCCCTGAAAGGCCCTTATTTTTATTAGGGATGCCCTATCAGTTTTCCGCACAGGAAGCGACTAGATGATATTACTCAAAGTTCCTAATTGTATGTAATATTTTTCTAGATGTTCCCAAAATATATTTCTTTATAGCAATCTTGAAATTATGTTTGTCTCCCATTTTTTACTACATATGGAATTGTACAGTTTGGTGACTTTTCGTTTATTCCATATAATTTTTATTGACATACAACACATATCTGTTTGAAACAGCAGAATAAAAATATAAAAATTTAGAAAATCGGTCGCACTGTAAATCATTAAGTATACTTCTATGCCAGAAAGTCATGCTAAGAGTCATGAAAAAATCCCCATTCCTTGCCTTAAAAGTCCTTAAATGTCATGCAATTTCAGTTCGGGTCAAAATTAGACACCCTGTAATTGTCAATCATAAAACCTGTTGATTAAGGGGTTTTCGACGTCGCTGAATCAGAATTTGACATTTAATCAACTTGGAAAAAAAATTTAATTAAGTTTTTTGAAAAAAAAAATTTATTGTTTATAGCAAATTCATTGTTTATAATGTCAAAATCATTGGTAGTATGTATACTCAACATTAAATAACTTAAACAATTTTTTTTTGCCGGTATTGGGCTTCATATAACGTAAAAATCATATTTTTAGCCATTTTTTTAAGTAAATTTTCAAATTGCATTTTCTCAATTTCGGGCAAATTCGGGCAAGAGTTATTGGCGTCATAATTTAGTGCTATGATGCCCTTACCATGTGCAATTAATTTCAGCCCGGGATCTAGCGGGACTTTCGAGAAAATGAGAAAGTAAAAGTGGCATAAAAATGACGAAATTTTGTAATTTACAAACAATAATATATAAACAATGTACAAGCACTTAAAATTTCAAACAAAACGTATTTTACTAACCTCAGATATGCCTCTCTTCGAAACAATTCACTTCACCATGAATAATTAACACTAACTTGTCTAAATTAAATGTTTAAGTCAGAAAACACGTGACATTCACGAAATTTAACCTTAACTTCACGACGCCACGCTGCCAACAAGTGTGTATTATTGGCATTGGTAATGCTGCGTTCTTAAAGTACAGGTACCAACCTAACATATGGCACACAAAAAAGTCCCATATTTAGTAACGCGATTTTCCCTATTTTTGGCCAACTTTTCGACGTTTGGAACCACTGTACCTCGTGAGCGGTACAACTTGGAAAGCGGTGAGAAAAAGTAGTTGAGCCGGAAAAAGAATGCGCAGTCGAGGGACGACGCGTAATTGATTTGAAGGTTATGTCGAAAGACATGGCCTGCAGCTTCTGTGAAGAATGATTCAAAATATTTAAATACTCTTTATGAAACCGCGGTAAGAAATTTATAGCAAGGAAGCAATAGTTTGTGCGTTTTATATTTTGGCGCCTATTCAAAATGGCGGACTTGACAGCAGCGTTGCCACGTGCCGCAGGGCGCCTTATCGTTTTACGCGAATCAGCTGAAATTTCTTGTTTTATTTCACGAATATCTCTATAGCGAGACAGACAAAACGCCGTACTCTTCGTTGAAATTATTCATAAAAATCTCAAGATTTTTTCCGCCTATTTCCATTCAATTCTTACTATTTTTATTATGTTGGGACAGTCGTATTAGAGTTCTTATGAAGCTTTTGCCATGTCGCCCGTGTATAAGAGCCTAACTTCAATAATTAATCGCTCATCAATCACGCAGACGAAGTACTTGAAATTTTACACGGAGTCATAACACCTGTTCGCAAATATCCTCAATAAGTTTCAACAAATTCTTACTATTTCGCGATAGTTGAGCAACCTCTTTACGTGTATAATCATTATAATTACTCCTTACGTGCATAATAATTAATAATTGTGACTGGTCGGACAGAGCAGTTAAGGGGTTAGCCCCACTTGCGATTTTGAAAAAATCGATTTTTTATTGCTTTTTTTGAAGTATAAGTATCTGAGAATATGTCCTGAAAATTTCAAGTCGATCCGAACAAAATTGACTGAGATATGAGCGTTGAAAGAGCGTTGAAAGAGAAACTTTAAACGCGTTTTTCTCAAAATGGCATTTCTGAAGTCGGTGACCAAGATTACTCGAACACTAATGAACCGATCTTCTTGAAATTTTGCAGGCTTATTTAATACATAAAAATGTAGGCTTTAATCGTTCGATTTTTTTTCGAAAAAAATGGCCGTTTTATAGCCAAAAAACGGCATTTTTTTTTTTCGTTAAAATCGAACCATTAACTTTGACTGTCCGCCATTTTGTGAAAAATGAATATTTTTTGAAATCCTTCGATTAAAGACTATTTTATACTTATATTTGACTAAATCCATCCGCATTTTTTTTCAGATGATCCACTTCGCCGCAATGTTGGTCACCGCAAACCGTGTATATAAAAACATTATTTCATTGACGGCCATTTGCCACTAAATAATGTAATATTTTTCAATAAAAAAAATTACTCAAAGTTCTTCAAGATGTGTTCTTTAAGATGGTATATTGATCGATTAAAAAAGTTTTGTAGTTTTCTTTAAAAAAAATCATGAAAAAGGCCTTTTTTTTGCGCTACAAGTGGGGGTAACGCCTTAAGTGAAATGACGGTTTATGATGTTTTTTTTTCAATGGACCTAAAGAAAGGCATACGAGGTACATATTCATTCTGTGGATGCTAATATTGCATCAAATATATAATTTTAAGAGCAAAACTATGCATTTTTATATATTCATTACGCAAATAAGAAAAACTTTTGTGTTACTGTTAACTTGAAAAAGTACAACATTATCGATGATTATAATGATAAAACTGCGTCAGCGAATGTTTTATCAGAACGAAATTTGGAGTAATTTATAATTGTGCCTATTTATAATTAGGTCAGGAGATTATTTATTATCACCATTAATTAACATTAAGTGTTGCCGAAATACGGCAACTTCGCGGACATTGAGGTTGGCAGCAGTGCTTGTCATTCGCTAGCCAACATTCGTAATTTTCCATAAAACCTTGATAGTTCAATATTGAATATATATGGTTTACAATGGGCAAGATGAATTTTTTTCTCTACATGTTTAGAAATGTTTAGTTAGCGTTAATTCGTTGTTAGCAATGGTTTATGTTGGTGCTAAATAGCCGAAAAAATTACATCACTTATAGGTGCTAAATAGCAGAAAAAATTTCAAAAAAAAATGGTAAAGCCTCAGTATAGTCTGGACAATAACATATGTTTGAAGAAAGTTTAATCAAGGATTGTGGTTAACGCATTTATTGTAATTTATTGTACATAACTTTTGTGTCGGGGTTAATTAACATTCGATTGAGAAAATTATTAATTGAATTATTGAGAAATCATTGAGTCATTTGGTTAATGCAGAATAATAATTTATTATATTTAATTATTCTGTATTGAGTCAATTGTTCAACGAAATCTTAATAGTTAGAGAAATAATTTTTTTCGTACGATTTTAATTAAGCCTGATGCAAAAAGGATTTATAATAAAAAACTAACTTTGTTGTACTCATGAATATTTCATGAAATAAGTTGGTTAGTGTAGAAAAGTTTAACCCTTCGTTATCAATGTGGGCTTAAACGACCCAGCGTTCAACTTTAGCGACACATTTTTTTCTTCTCTTTACGATTTTTTTTGCATGTTGGCATCTGATTTTTTATACGACAATTTTTTGCACATATTGTGCGATTTTTGAAGTATGTTCGCGAATTTTTTCATGGTCATTCGGCTGATTTCAATTTGACCCAGTGCGACAAGCATGTCTCTCCAGATAAGTGTGGCAACGCAGCGTTAATATAATTAATGATTATTTTATATTAACTAAATTATTTAATGGAACCGAAATTCGAAAACCGCATTCAAGAAATAATTTTTGTAATCAAATTTGAATTCACGTTGAAACAAAAGGTAAACTAAATACGCGACTAATTCTACTTTTTCCTTAATGAATTCAAATTACTACAATTACAGTTGAACCTCGATATAACGAAATCCTCGATATACCGAAGATTTGTCCATTCCCTTCCGATAGACACCGGAAACCTTGATACAACGACACAATAATGTGCATTATGCTCTAATTCCTAAATGCTTGTAAACATTGCTCTAATTTAAACCTTTCTTTCTTTAAAAAATATCCCTATATTTATAGTACTAATATATATTTTTTAAAGAATATTTTATGGAACATCATCTGGATATAACGAAACCTCAATATAACGAACTTTCCTAGAGATTCCTTATATCGAGGTTCTTAACATTTCTTATAAAATTAAGTAGAATATTTTTTTAAAGAGGAAGAATTATTAAAAATAATTTGTCGATACAAGAACCTAAACAAACCCAAATAAACGCCGAGTGTATATATATATATACATATATTGGGTCATCCTATATATAACGCAGTTTTTTTTCTCACTATAATGTTTCATAATTGAGATAAAAAATTTCTTCTTGAATATAAAATATACTCCCATTCATTTTCTTCAATGCTCTTCCAGCTTTCTGGTAGACTTTCAGGCCCCTCTTCCAAAATTCATTTATCCACGACGAAAGATGCAATTGAAAAAAACCGCATTATTCATGGGACGATCCAATTTATATTCATAGCTATGTATTGTCCACCAATTAAATATAACTAATAAGTGTTCCATGTTAATTAAATTATTTAATGAAACGTTGATAATTGAAGGAATAATTTATATATATATATATATATATATATATATATATTGTATATTCCTTGAATTATCAAGGTATGTGTCCACTATAAAACTGACCTGGGCTGACTAAATCCGTTATCAGGGAATGCGAATGAATTTTTTATCGAAAAAAAAATGGAATCCAGGTTATGAAAATAAAAACGTTTATCCCATCGAAGCAACGGATACTCGTAACAATAAAATATTTCAACGTTTCATCTAAATATTCCATTGGCCACCTGCGAACGAACAATTTTGTTGATCCAAGCGATTTTTCTTCTCTATCCGTATATTCAAAAGCACAAACCAATAAGCCCCCGGAGTCTGCCTATTTCGCGAAGGTTATTTTTGTCCCGCGGTGTGTGCCGAATCATCGAGAACGGGAGCGCAGGCGCGTCCAATGCCTTCCGCACATGTTCGTCGCCGCAAAGCGCACACGCGGTTGTAAACACACACACACACCGACACACGCACACACGCACGCACGCACGCACGCACACACACACACACACACACACACACACACACACACACACACACACACACACACACACACACACACACACGCGCGCGCGCGCGCACGCACACACACACACACACACACACACACACACACACACACACACACACACACACACACACACGCGCGCGAGGGTTAGGAAAGCCTGGGTACTTTTTACTCGCGTGATACCCGGCTTTGGGTTGGGCTGTTATTCTTGTGAAAAAAACGATACGGGAGTCGCGGAACTCTCTGCGTATAGTTTCGCGATCTTCTTCCCTCACGATTATTTTCATACGACGCATCGTCGTCGTCGTGGATTCGTGGCGATCGATTTATGGAGAAGCGATTCGGCAGGATCTACACGTGTTATGTGTGTACCCATCGAGCTATCGTGCGAAAGTTATGCGAAGGGCATCCTGTTTCGCGGTGATGCTCGTACGATGAATTCTTGCGGGTCCGATTGCTCGCCGCAACAATTGTAATTGTCGTCGCGCTCAATTCGTGACGAAGAGAGGGGGGGGGGGGAGAGAGAGAGAGTAACATGATTCCTAAATATATCAGTGTGCGTAATGTATATGTACATAGACACTAGTGTATATCGAGGATGGATTTCAGGGTTACATCTCAAACGGGTCTGCATAAGCTTACCCTAAAAACAGATTTATTAATATTCTTTGCTGATGAGAGTATTGGCGTGACGATCTTGGGATTTTACACACAATCGAGACATATGTCTCGCCCCCTTTTGATGGCCCCTTTCACACCGTACAACTTTTGTCTGGAATATTTTTTTGTGACGTCGAAAATTACCAAGTTATTTCGGGTGGCAGAGATAAGAGGGGCACCCTGTGTGTTTATGTATATATATAAGCGCCACACAATATTGGAGAGGTAACGTCTCAGATTTTCTTTTCCCTTTTCGTTCTCCAATTTTCCTTGCGCTTCTTCCTCCCCCTCCCTCTTTCTCCTTCTCTCATTTGTCCAGTGCTTGCCTCACCGCAATATAAATATTTATGTATTTACGTTTAATTCATTTGCGAGATGTGTGTGCACACAAATTATGCGATTCGCTTGACGAGAGCCTGGGCGCCGAGAGTTTTTTAAACAGTTCGCCGGGACGATTCGCGACGCAAATTTTCATGTTGCCTAGAGCAAAGTGTAGTAGCGTATACATAACAGCGTATTATGCGCGGGTTTTTGTTTATGATATGTATATTGACCCGTTGTGTATATATATATATATATATATATATATATATATATATATATATATATACTACGGGTCAAGAGTTTTCGATCACTTTGAATAATTGCAACATTTCGACTATTTTCATACTTTGCGTGACTATCGTAACCTTCTATTGTAGGTCACTGGCGTCTCCAGCGAAAAAAAATACGGTGGTCCCGTATGACGTTCTTCTTAAACAATGCGACTTTCATCGGAAACGATTTTCTTTAGATATCACCAAAAGTTTGACTGATATTGCTCTGTAACACTTTTAAGGGTTATGCCTAGTTGTAACAGTCGAAAACTGCTAATTTTTTATTATAAAATCGTGACAATAATTTTCTAAAAAAATTCGGTATTTTAAAAAGTATCATCTAAAGAACACTCTCATTTTTTTGGGTAAAAATATTGAATTTTAAGCGGAGGGTTTCAGCGTGAAAAAAAAAACTTTTTTGCGATTTGTTTTTCATCTATATGAATAGAGTAAATTGATTGAAACCTTTTGTACATTGTTAAGTGTCATTTCAAGAACATTCCGTGAAATTTGCACGCAAAAATATCCACAAACAAGCCGGTGCCGCGTTTTTCTCGAAACCACTTTTTCAAAGTCCGTGTTCACTGCCATTTGAAAACTACATGACCGATTTATTTCAAACTTGGTTCACACTTTCTACATATAAAATACCTCCCCCTAACGGTTAGTTTGAGATTTTTTTTTTACATTGAGGGGGTTTTCCACCCCCAAAATGGCGGATTTCTTCGTGAAAAATAGCACTTTTCACTTTACAACACCACCACAAATTTAGAAATGAAAAAAAATTATCAAAGACCGTTGGGGGGAGGATTTGACGATACTTTGACTAAATTTTGATGGCACTTGATTTCAGATAATTTCCAGCTGAGATACAGTGAACACCGCAAATCGTGTTTTTCCAAAGGTGTTCTTGGATAAGCTTTGTCACCGGCTTGTTTGTGAATATTTTCGCGTACAAATTTCACGGAATGTTCTTGAAATGACACATAACAATGTACAAAAGGTTTAAATAAATTTACTCTATCCATATAAATGACGAAAATTCGCAAAAAAGTGTTTTTTTTCCACGCTGAAACCCCTATCCTCCCCTTAATCGATTGTCCCCAATGTCCTGGAAGCACCTCTCAAAAACGTTTTTTGCAGTTAGCAATGCCCTTCTGAACCAGGTTATCTAATATAAAAAAATCGAACAGATTCCGTTAGCACATTAGTTTATTTTATGATTAATCGGCGGAATTTCCGAAATAACAAATTTGAAAAAATGGCGCGTGTCCAAAGTGAGTTGATTTTGGCGAAAAAAAATTGGCATTTTTTGTTCATCAAATCGAAAGTATAAATCGGAGATGGTCCTTGGTTTAAATACTATATTTTTACATCTAAAAAAAGCCCTAAAAATTTCAGAAAGATCGATGCAGTAGTTTTTGACATTTCGTTCACCGACTATTGAAAAGTGCTTTCGAGAATAAAGCGTCTAAAGATTCGAACGACGCTCCGAGCATTCCGACGGGCGTCAACATATCAGCCTACAAGTTTGTCAATTTTGATCCGATCACCTTGACATTTTTAGGGAACATTTATAAGATGGAATACTGTCAAAATAAAGTGGTTTTGAAAAAAGTGATTTTTCGACTCTTACAAGTAGGCCTAACCTCTTAAATGCCCCACCCGGTATTTTAATTTCAACACGACGGACACATCCGCTTACCATCACGATGTGGACTTCGATGTGTCCGGTAACCAGTGGCATACATCCAACGGAAAGCAACAGTCGAGAAAGCTGCTTCACTGGTACTCGAATTCGCTGGGCAAAGAGCTACCAAGCTTTCTCTATTTTTAGAGATGGAATCTTCCCGTCCTGCTCACTGTGCTAAACGTCTTCGTGGTCGTTGCCTTGCTTCTCTCTCTCTCTCTCTCTCTCTCTCTCCCCCCTCTTGCTATTTCTCTCTCTTACCCTCGTTCTCTCGCTCTCCATTTCTTCGTATCTCCCTCGGCAATGCGGGAATTGCTACGAAGCTCTAACCCGACAATATATGCCATAGGACGGTAGCGCTAAAGCTTCCTACAGAAATAACGAAGCAAACGAGAATTGCGAGGCTGAGTTTCTCGCCTCTCTCTCTCTCTCTCTCTCTCTCTCTCTTTTTCTCTCTCTCCCTCCCTCCCTCTCTCTCTCTCTCTCTCTCTCTCTCTCTCTCTCTCTCTCTCTCTCTCTCTCTCTCTCTCTCTCTCTCTCTCTCTCTCTCTCCCCCCCCCTCTCTCTCTCTCTCTTTCTCTCTTTCTCTCTTTCTCTCTCTCTCTCTGCCCCCCCTCTCTCTCTCTCTCTGTCCCCCCCCCCCTCTCTCTCTCTCTCTCTCTCTCTCTCTCCCCTGGTTTCTTGGATTTTACGTCCATCGGTATCCTCGTGAACACAGTATCGCGAGTAATCCGCACGTACAATCTTACTTCTCACTGTCATCGTGTATACGCACACACGTGGATGTACAGAGGTACATGTAAAATTCATAATGATTCAAATGTACGTATGTATGTGTGAAAAAGCGTAAAGATAAGCACGTACGTTACGTGACCGACCCCCCAGTTCTCTTTGGCTCCCATAACTAGGATAACTTACACAGACGGGGATAATTATTCATGGCTTGGGATGAGATTTCAGGCGATAACGAGAAAATTTTTGCGCGTGTAGTAACACGGCAGAGGAGTCCCAGTAGTGTAACCCGGCGAATGATGTCAACGGCGACGGGGATTTTCGTTGTCAGGGTGTATGCGCGAGTCTCAGTAGTAACGGCGACTTTGTCAACGGACACGCGGGGAAACGGGGGGAGGATGGAGGCGTGGGGTGTTGCGATTGTGTTGGAGTGTAATGGAAGACATTTCAAGCTTTCTTTGTCGAAAAGTCAAGCGCGGAAAAACCGCTCGTTCTCGGGTTCCGTAGCACTCGTATGCGCGTGGTAATAACCTTGCGAGACGATTTATCGCTGGTAGTGTACGTGAGAAACGTGTAGGGCTGGTTGTGGTGGTAGAGGAAGGTGCGGAGGTCGATGGGACGGAATGGAAATGGGCGAGAGTGGAGTTAGCTGCACTGCGAGATGAGGAGGAGAAGAACGTGTTGAAGGGGAAACGTGTAGCGGTGGGGGTGGGAAGGATCGGGTAGGGGCAGGTGGAGAACGAAAATGAGGAAAACGGTGTAGGGTTGGAAAGTGTTGAGTTGAGCCGGACCGTGCAGAACTGGAACGTGTTGGGTTGGAGCTTGTAGAGATGGAACGTGTAGAATTAGGACGTGCAATGTTGGAACGTGTATAATTATAACGTGCAGAGTGGGAACGTGTAGTATAAGAGTGTCTACAGTCTAAGTCTACAGTCTACAGACTAAGTCAAGCAATGCGCGTCGATTCGAAAAATCGACTAAGTCAAGCAATGCGCGTCGATTGGAAAAATCGACTAAGTCAAGCAATGCGCGTCGAAAAATAATCGACAGAGTCAAGCAATGCGCGTCGATTCGATAAATCGACTAAGTCAAGCAATGCGCGCCGAAACGTGTAAAAACGTGTAGTATGTTTGGGTCGGAATCTGCTGAGTTGGAGCGTGTATAGTCAAAAGGTGTAAGTTTGGGACGTGTAGAGTTGAAACTTGGAGAGTTGGAACTCGACGAGTGGGGGCGTTTTGAGCTGGATCGTGTAGACTTGGAACGTGTAGAGTTGGAGCGCGTGGAGTTGAAATGTGCAGTCAAAACGTGTAGCGTTAGAACATGAAGAGCTGGAGCGTGTGACGTTGGAGCGTGTAGAGTGGGAACGTGTAGAGTTGAAATGTGTGGAGTTAGAACGCGTATAGTCAAAACGTGTACAATTTCAACGTTTTGGCTTGACATGTGTTGAGTTGGAGAGTGTGAAGTTTAACTGTTTAGAGTTGGAACCTGTCGAGTTAGTACGTGTACAGTGAAAACGTGTAGTGTTGGAGCGTGTGGAGTTAATCGTATAGAGTTGAAAGAAGTAGAGTTGAAACGTGTTGCGTTGAAGCGTGTAGACGGGAATCGCGTATGCGAGCACGTGAATACTTCGTACCTCCCACACACCATAAATACGACATTCTCCCGTTCAAAGACAATTTCATTTTCCAGTCACAGTGCCCAAGTTATTTGCGTCAATGCCAGCTGCCTTTCTGCATTACCCATCGGGACCTGCTTCTTGAGAATATCCCCTTCTCTCTGTTCAAATACATTTTCGTAATGAACGAGCTCCAAGAATGTTTTTGTGCACCACAGAAGCGGCGAAAATGTATCAGAATGTACAGAAATGCCTCGTGAGGCTTGTCTTTGCAGCTCCACGTGAACAGGAATATTGCAAACGTGTCTGACGTCGAAACCTCATTTAACATTCTCGTGCGTTCTGGTGTAGGTGTGTGTACGGAATGTTTCAAAAGACGTTGATCAATGGCAAGGTCCGGCCATTCAATCAAGCACCGCAGTGGCGAAGAGCGAGTGAAAATGACCCGGGGACGAGGTCGAGAGAAGTTAGCGCGACAGTTTATAGAGACGTCGTTTGATTCACCCGGTTTCCTTGCCAATCTCTCTTGTTTCTCTCTGTGATGGTACAAATCTCGCAAAGCCATACACGGACGCACGCACGCTTTATATCCGACAACAAAATAACAACCAAAATAAATGAAAGCTTGTGGCGCTCAACTTTATAAATGTTCAATAAATTTCATCAATTCAGTTTCATTAACCGTATTTGATTTGGCACAATCGTAATTAGAGAATTTATTATCACACGTTTATACTCTGTTTTAGGATTTTTATTTACGAAATCTAAGGTTGTTTTATGGTAAATTAATACAGTCGATATGGTAACGGATTTATGTATTAAAGATTATATGTCTAAATTTATAGTCGAGCTTTTATTTATAGTCACATATAGGTGACTTGGTAATCAAAAACGTTTTCTGCTTTTTAGTACATTGAATAAAAGTTTGTAAAAAAAAATACGTATAAATTATTTTCTACTTTTTAGTCTTTAATTGATTTCACTAGAGCTCTGAAATTTTTGGAGAGAGATTGATTCCAAACGAACCGGTGTTATTATTGGTTGATTGTCGGGAGAAATCCTGGTGAATTGTGATAGGTGGCATCCATCATAGATGTTGGCTCACCACTTATTGGATCTCAACTTTTAACCTATTTTACCTATTGGAGCCTTTTAACGATTGTGCGATCTGAGAGCACTTAGAGGCAATTCATATGTTCTCATGCACTTTCCATGTATTGCCACCTCTTAGATGCATGTTTGGAAAATGTCAGAACTCTAAGTAGTCGGGAAGTGGGTGAAATATCGATTTTCCGTTTTGCATCTCACACCAAGTCAAGTTAAATAAAAGCTTGTAAAAAGATAACGACAATAACGATGATCATCATAATAATAATTAAAAAGAATAATAATCGGGCAGCGCGTATTTTAAACGATAAACAGAAAAAGAAAAATAATAATAAATAATAGAAATAATAACTACCGAAATAAAAATTGTAATAGTAATATGTGGTTGCGTCATATTGTAGACAATACAAATATTAACAATAGCAAAACTAACGACAACAATAACAATAAAATTAATAATTGTAACAATAATAACGATAACAACTGATGAATAAAAATAACAAATTAATCATCACTACAGTAATGATAGTAATACTAATAAATAATAGTAATATGTGCTCACGAATTTTGTATATATAAGTAACGAAGCCCGTACACATGAGTAACGAAGCGGCATTTTTAGCGCATATTTTACGATTTATTTTAGAGCGAACGTGTTCAATGTAGGTCGTACGGGAGATCTCCCAGCCCTATCGACATTCATATACGTACAATACGTTTCAAGATTCGTAAACACACGTACACGAGAGTAGGAAAGAAAGAGAGAGAGGGAGAGAGTGAGAGAGAGAGAGAAAGAAAGAGACTGACCATTAGCCATGATAAAATATAATGGACGTGTACCAGCCCTACGGTGATATTCGAGCTGTGTACCAACAAACGAGCAAAGCCACTTCCCTTCCCCGTCTTGCCGCCAATCACTGTGCTTTCCCGTGTCTACATCTATGAGCAGAGGCAGAGCAAAGGCTGGACCTTGTCCTGCATATTTTAGCCACTTACAAACTGGCATTGTATCGTTTTATATACAAGAATTATGTATGCAAAATGCATAATTATGTATTTTCGTCCACACATTATTTGCAATGTTACCTAATCTTACACACACACACACAGACACACACACACACACACACACACACGCGCGCGCGCGCACACAGGCACACAATGTATATTATTGTGAAGTTTTAAAAGTTTCAAAATTTATGTCTTCACCATATATATTATGGTGAAGCACGGAAATTTTTATTTCTTTACGTACGGGCCACAACAAGAAATGTTCGTACATTATAAAAAAAATTAAAGAGTGGAGAAAAATGATCGCATCCCTCATGGAAATTTATATACGCAAAAATATACTGCAAATTTATTTTATTAATAATTGTAATATATGTGAAATGTATGCCATATATTGAAAATATATGTTGCATATATGTGCCAAATTCTAATTTTCGTAACGTTTTTATATATGAGATGTATATGCGTGGTACTACTGTATATCAATGTATCATATATCAATGATATATGTAGCATTTACCCTGCATATATACCACATATATTTAGCACATATATTGCATACACACTGCGTACATACCACATATATACTGCATAAATGGTACATATATGCCACATTTATACAGATATGCGTAGCATATCTGTATATAGTGTTTATATGTAATAGCGTACTTTAACTGTAAGTTAAGTTTTTTTAAGTTTAAGTTTTAAGTTTTATTAAGTTTAACTGTAATAGTGTTTATACACAGCATATATTTTTTGTCAGGAATATGTATCAAAAATGTATGCGTCATATATGACGCATAAATGACACATATATGAGTCATATATGACGCATACATGTTTGACATATTTTACTGACAAAAAAATAGATTGAAAATATATCGAAAATATATGCGTCGTGTATGCCTCATATATGCATCATATATAGTGTTTATACGTAGCATACATGTTTTGGTCAGAAAAATATATTGAAAATATATGGATCATATATGCGTCATATATTTGGTGCATATATACTGAATATATACGTATTATTCTATTTTTCGTCACTATATACGCGACCGATATATATATATATATATATATATATATATATATATATATATATATATATATATATATATATATATATATATATATATATGTACCATATATTTTCTGCATATATTTTACATACATAAATTTCCATGGGGGATAGGACGGTTTTGAAAGGGACCTAAGTCATTTTTTGCTGTTCTTCTAATTTTTGCTTCAGATTATAATTTTGTACGTGCTAAATAAAAAGACAAGAAAAAAAAGTCAGATCATGAGGTCCAAAAAGTTTTTTTTTCATTCTTGATATTATTGTATTTGGAAAACGCCTTTTTTTTCTTTTCAACATAAATATGTGAAAATTTTTTTGGACGTAAAGATGTTGTTTAAGGGTGTGCCCTATAGGAAATTAATGTTCAAAATACCTTTTGAAAATTCATTAAAATGAACGAAATTAAGTACTTAAAACTAATGAAGTTAAACTAATTCTAAAATACTACATTTTTTAAATATCTTTCGAAAATTAATGGAAAATAATAAATTAAAATCGTCGAAACTAATTGAATTAAACTAATTTTAAAAATGTCTAATTTTGAAAATATTAGGGGAACATTAACCAAATTACCATTGAATTAAAACAATTGAAAATTAATTTAGTGATAATTTAGTTAATGTAAATTAATGTTTTCTAAAGTATTTACAAAATTAAACATTTGAAAATATAGTTTAATTCGATTAGTTTCAACTATTTTATTTGATTAATTTTAATTAATTTTATATAGCCTCGCGTATATCGATGCAGAATCACGTGTCGTGAGAACAAATGTTTCCCTCACGAATCGAGTACTCAGGCAAGCGCGCACACGAAGGAAAAAGAGGATGCAGAGGGAAAGAAAGAGGTTGGAAGTTTACACGATCGCGTTTCTCCGATCGATTTAATGCGAGCGGTAATTCTTGGCAGCGATACCCGAAAAGAAAAGAGTAAATAAGAAAAAAAAAATAAAGACAAAAAATAGTTTCGTAACGAGATAGAAGGAATTCCCAGATCTCTCGTTACGACTTGGATTTTACAACGCGCGTTTTCGCCTCTCCTCGGGCTGAGATGCTGCCTTGTTCTATTTTTTTGTCTCCTTTTTCGTTTTTTTTCGTTCATTTTCTTCATCAATAAGACAAGGGGTTTGTGAAAGATTGCATCGTCTGTCTGTTTCCATCGCTCTCTCCTCCCCCCTTTTCACTCTCTCTCTCTCTCTTTCTCTTCCTTATTTTCTCTTTAATCCGGGGCGAAGCTTCTCAATCTTGAAGTACACCCAAGATGAGCTTCGTATTTTGCTGATACGGGGTTTTCCACGTCGACTGGACGAACTTATAGAGTCTTCTCACTTTAAACGCAAAAAAGGCTATTTTCATGAATTTTTTTATAGGTTTATATTATAGATATTGATATAAAAGTTGTGACACTTAATGAATACACTTTCGAAAAACATAAAAAATTTTTTTAATGTATTTATGTAACCCAAACAAACTGTAAACGCGTTTTTCTCGAAACAACGTTTTTCGACGGCTTGTTGATAAAATCTTCGTAACTACTGATCCTATTCTTATGAAATTTTAACCACATATTCTTTACAACTAGAGCTATAGCGCATATCAAGGATTTTTTAAAATTTTGATATTTACTATTTTTTCCCCAAAAACGGTGAAAAAAATACCTTTTTTTTTGTTTTTTTTCGACAAATCTACAATTTGTTTAGGACATTTTTTAACTACCACTTTCGTTTATAAATAATGACTTAAATAAATAAAAAAAAATTAAAATGCATTTTGAAAGTGTATTTATTAAGTGTAACGACTTTTATATCAATATCTATAATATAAACTTATCGAAAACATTCATGAAAATAGCCTTTTTTAGCGTCTAAAGAAAGAAGACCCTTTATTCGATTGGAACGCGAGACGAAACGAAATTTGCAAGAAAAATGAACAGCCTGTCGACAGAAGATAATAGAAAAAAAAAATAACGTGACAGCGTCTTTATCGCATCTTCAACACACTTTTTTCTTTATTTTTTTACTATTATTTTTTTCGAAGTTTTGTTTATTTATTCATTATTTTTTAACTAAAAAGAAAGAACCCGTAAAAAAAATAAAAAAAGCTAGTTCCGTCCTCATCGAATTTTTATAAGGCTCGAATTACTGTTATTTTTTATTTAATTTATTTAATTTGTTTTTATTCGCTTTATTTCACTTATTTGTTCGATTTATCCTATTTTGATTATTTTATTATATCTTTTTTTAAAACATTTTCTTTCCATTTTTTCCCATTTGTACCGGGCCAACGGCCTTATTGCACTTCAACTTTAACCCAAACAAAAAAACCTCCCAAACAAAAGAATTCTCACGGGATGTCCCGTACAGACGTTTGTCTCGTGTGGGTTTCTTCTCGCGGCCAAGATTGCGAGAATATATCGTTTTATTGAGCCGCCGGGTGTCCCTCGAAATAGTGGCGAGGGCCCCGAAACCTCAAGACTCTTAAGTACAATCTTGTGCATCCTGTCGGTCGCGCGCACAGCCTTGTTTCTCTCTTTTCTTTTTTGCCCCTTAATCATTTTTGTGTCACGTGCCGAAAATCTGTTCGACCGGATCAATTACCCGCATTAACGATCGGGGTCTGCTTTTTTCTTCTTTGTTTCTGCATCTCAGGTTTCCGAGGCGAGAAGGGCTTCGGATATATGATCGCAGAACAAAACAAAAAAGCGTGAAGCGTCTTAGCCGAGGGGTCAGATCGGAAATACCGCAGTGTGTATCCGATACTTTGTCATAGTCGACCAATCAGCGAGCTGTCGTGCTGATTCCTGATTCTGAAAAGTTCCTCGACCCTCTTCGGTCAATTATTTATTCTTTTTTCCCCCCATCCTCATCGATGGCTTTTTTGTCGTGATTTTTGTGGAAATACATCGAGAATGCTTCGAAATGACGAAAAATTACATTCGGATATGCACCAGAGATGGGCATACTGAAAGCATTGGAGTAGGAAAATAATACCGAATACATGTCAGATGGATATTCGTTTTTTTCGATAATGAATCCACCTCGATTCAGTATTCGTTCTGAGAATGAATAATGAATCCAGTTGGATTCAGTATTCGTTCCGAAAATGAATAATGGTTGGATTCAGTATTGTTCAGTAAAGTTGGATTCAGTATTCATTCCAAGATGAATAATGAATCCAACTGAATTCAGTACTTATTTCAATATAAGTAATGAATCCAATTCGATTCAGTATTCATTCCGTATTCGGATGTCATTAAATTGAATAATCTGGAAAAATTGACAGATAACATGTTTATTCTATTGAAAGATTATCGTCCGATTACATTATATTTACCCAAGGGAAATCACGCCTTTAGTATCTAGTAACTGAAGAAATGGGGGCAGAAATGGGACATTATATTTGTCCCATTTCCATTGTCCATTTTTCCAGATTATTCAATTCAATGATATCCGAATACGGAATAAATACTGAATCGCGTTGGATTCATTACTTATGTTAAAACGAATACTGATTCCGGTAGGATTCGTTATTCATTTTCGGAACGAATACTGCATTGAGTTGGAATCATTACTTATTTTCGAAATGAATACTGAATCCAGAGGGATTCTTTATTCATTTTCGGAATGAATACTGAATCCAGTTGGATTCTTTATTCATTTTCGCAACGAATTTTTAATAAGTTTCTTTATTATTTATGAGTAAAAAAAATCGAATATCCCCAACCCTGATATGCACGTGCGTTTACCATTTTTTTTCGAACACGCAAAAATTTGGAAAAATATTTTTAGGTCTGAGGTTGTTTTTTTTTCGAAACTCGAGGTTATTTTTGCCGGGCCGGGTTGAAATTCCGAACTTTGATGCTTCGACGGTTTAAAATTCCGAATTTAATGTTCCGAACGTCAAGATGGGGCCGGGTTGAAATTCCGAACTTACAAGGAACATCCCTCAGGTGACACCATTCGATTTTGTTGAAATTTGGATATGTTACAAAACACCGAAAAGTAAGCGATACGTATTTTTTTTTGTCGGCGGAAAAACGGTTTTAAGGGGTGAAACCACTCCTTAATATAGGGGTGGTTCACCCCTTAATTTATTTTTGCAATGTCACTATAGTGGATTTTTCATTGCTTCAGATTAGAAGAATTTTCAATTTTTTTAATTAAAATCGGTGGACTCCTTGTGTGTGAAACTACTATATTACCCCTAGAGATGCCTTTTTTCGAGGGGTGGTTCCACCCCTTTAAACCGTTTTTTCGCCGATAAAAAATACGTATCGCTTACTCTCGGTGCTTTATAACATATCCAAATTTCAACAAAATCGAAAGGTCCCACCTGAGGGATGTTCCTTGTTAGACTGATCAGGACGCTCAAAACTCCGGAGGAATACTAGCCCGAATGATTAAAACTCCGAAAGAATTTCACACGAAAGACCAAAACTCCGAAAATCTGAACACCGTAAAAATAATTCGGCTATGGAAATTTTTAAAGTTTCAAAATTTGCAATAAATCGACGAATTATTTCAAGAATTTTTTTTATTTAGAAGTGATTTTGTGTCAACTTTGAAATTTGTCTAGACAATGTTATACGTTCTGCATCATTTACAGTCAACTGTGTAGACTTTCGCTGGCATGATCTTGACATGGGGGCCGGGTTGAAATCCCGAACTTTGAATGCTTCGACGGTTTGGAATTCTTAATTTTAATGTTCCCAAATGACAAGGTTCGTCAAAATCATGCCAGCGAAAGTCTACACAGTTGACTGTAAATTATATAGAACGTATACCATTGTCTAGACAAATTTCAAAATTGACGTAAAATCACTTCTTAATAAATAAAAATTCCTAAAATAATTCGTCGATTTATTGAAAATTTAGAAACTTTTAATACTTCCATAGCCGAATTATTTTGACGGTGTTAAGATTTTCGGACTTTTGGTCTTTCGTGTAAAATTCTTTCGGAGTTTTGAGCGTTCTGATCATTCAAAGTTCGGAATTTCAACCCAGCCCCTTTTTGCCCTCAAGCAAAGTATCGGGGAAGAAACGTGTGGGGATTTAACTCGCGCGGAAACCGTTGAATTGTTTATAATTTGTCGCTTCGATCGGAAGCACTAGAAGTACGAGGGAAAACCGAGAAAAAATGATATGGGTATGAAAAAGGCGCAATTGTTATTCGACGATACGGATATCCGGAGAGACTCTTCATTGCAGGCGGGGTATAGAAATGTTCTGTTCTCCGCGATCGCAATGCATGAAGTACAAGTTATATAGAGGGTGGCCCGAAAAGTGACGTCCAACGGAAATACCTATCCGAATCATCCCCCCCTTCATGCTCTACCATCTTCTTTACTTTTCAAAAAACAAAGCGTTTTTTTTACTTTTGAGATATTGACGTTTGCATCGTTGGACCGCAACGAAAGTTTCGAAATCCAATTTCTTTTGGCACACTTAGCCCTCCATAATAACTCAAACGTTTTTCAGGATCCTTATTAGGGATCTTTAGCCTAAATATGCAAGAAAGGATTCTGGATGATAATAAAAATAATGAAAAACAAAAATGAAAAAGAATTTTCGTTGCATTCCAACAATGCAAACTTCGTTTATTCTTCCCTTTTGTCTATGTACTATCCTCGTTACTTTTTTAAAAATTGTGTTGTCGTTATGAAGTGCACTGTTGAGGAATAAATAAACGACCAAATGAACACTAACCTGAATGCCTTAGATTTTGATGAAAAGTTTAAAAAATGGGCTTGAGAAGATCGGTCACAAATTTCAGATTATTAAAAAAAAATACTTATACCAGTCTGAGTGACTTCCAATTGATTTAAAAAACTTTCGAGTGAAAAGTGCACCCACGAAAGAGAGAAAAAAAATGTATGGTACAGAATAGATAGAGAAAAAAAAATTTTGAGCTTTGTTTCTCGGAAAGTAAAAAAGATCGTAAAATGTAGATGGAGATGATTCGAATACGTGTCATCCAGATGTTGCTTTTGGACGTCACTTTTCGGGCCACCCTTTGTACGACAATTTTTCGATTTCTGACGAGATGCACAGTGACTTTTTTCGCCACATGGCGTTTTCTCGCATACGTCCCCGAATTTCACACACATGCGTGTACTTCAATGTGCAATACTGTAGATTGACGGAGCTCGGCTGCGGTTTCTCCCTGGCCGTTTTCTCGTTCCTCGCCTCTTTTATTCCTACATTTCGTCCCTCGTCGTATTCTCACGCTCTTATATTCGCCGTCTCGTCTTATACCGCGACTAAGTATTTTGCGAACGAAAAATAGCGACACGTTCTACCGCGCGGGTTATGAGCCTCGAAAATTGGCGTCCTCGTTTTTGCGCTCGCGGGAAAAAAAAATATCGCATTGAGATTTCGATCGAGAAAAACGACGCAAGAGTTCGTGAGCTCGTTAGTTTTTGGTTCCTTTTGGGGTGTTTCTTTCCGGTTGGAAGGGATACACGTATTTGAGAAAAAAAGGAGCCGAGCGAATTGAAGAAAAACAAAGGATTCGCGAATTTGAGAAAAAAAGAGGATAAACAAATTTGTGACGAAAAAAGAGAATGAGGGAATTCGAAAAAAAGAGGATTAACGAATTCGAGAAAAAAAACGGAGAATAAACGAATTTTTTAAAAGAAAGGGGCTGTGCCAAGAGAACAAAAAAGGGACCGAGCAAATTTGAGGCCTAGAATAAGAATGAACGAATTTAAGAAAAAAAACCATGATGAACAAATTCGACAAGAAAGAGAATCAACGAATTGGAGAAAAACAAACGGGGATGCACAAATTCGAGGAAAAAATACGGAGGAACGAATTTGAGAAGAAAAAAAAATGATGATGAACGGATTTTAGAAAAAAAAAAACAAGGATGAACAAATTTGAGAAAAAAAACGAGGAACGAATTTGGGAAAAAAAGAAGATGAACGAAATAGAGATTAAAAAAATGAGGATAAACGAATCTTAGAAAAAAAGGGGCTGTGCGAATAGGAGAAAAAAGAGCCCGAGCCAATTTGAGGACAAGAAAGAGAATGAACGAATTTGAGACAAAAAACAATGATGAACAAATTTGAGAAAAGAAAGAGAATAAACGAATTGCTGAAAACCAAAGAAGGATGAACAATTTTTTAATAAAAAATACACAACGAATTTGAGAAAAAACGAGGACGAACAAACTTGAGAAAAAGAACGGAGGAACGAATTTGAGAAGGAAAAAGGCGAGGATGAACAAATTTGGGGGAAAAAAGAATATAAACGAATTTGAAAAAACCAAGTCGCCGAGCGAATTTGAGAAGAAAAAAAACAAGGATGCACAACTTTCAGAAAAGAAGAGAATAAACGAATTGGTGAAAAAACAAGGATGAACGAATTTCAGAAAAAAGAAACCGGATGGAGTAAGTAAAAAAAACAAGCTGAAAGAATTTCAGAAACGTTGTTTCCGAAAAAAATTCCTTCAAATCTTCGGCCCACATTATTTTGAGTTGAACAGTGTTGAAATGTACAAAATAAAATTGTGAAAAATGAGGAGCGAGAGACAGAGAGCGATGGAGCTACGAGCCTCTGGGATCGCGGTATACACACAGTTCCACGGTGGCACGCGCGATTATCTTTCTCCGGAACCGGAAGTGCCCTCCGCTGCTCACCCACCTGGTGTGTTTCGTTCGTTTCCCCATTCACGTTCCGTTCGAAACTCTGATATGGCGCACACGAGAGTGACCGGGAGGCAAAGAGCCCCCATATGTTTTTCAGAGCACACACCCTCCCTCCCCTTGACCCGTACACACACATATATCTATCTGAAGATACGTCTATGTGTATAGAATATGAATGTATAACGATGATACACGTGCAATGTGCACCGAGCACGATCACCCAACCGTGTTCACCGGAACTCCTACCTGGTCTCGTTGTACACGTACATTCGACGTTTTGACTTCACATTACATACATATATAGGTGGATGCCTACATAACAACAATAACAATAATAATGTAATTTGAGGAAATAATAAAGACTATAATAATTATAATTTAAATAACAATAACAATTTTGTTTTTATACAATAACAGAAATAATATTTAAAAAATAATAATAAACATACGAATAAATAATAATAAAATAAAAAACGCTGTATTCCGCGAAGCTACGAATGTTCGGAGGCGAATATCGTTCGTAAAATGTCAAATGGTCGAATTTTCATATATATATATATGTGGAAAAAATCAATCAAATTGTTTAAGGGGTAACACAACTCTAGCGGCCGAAAGGAAGGCCTACCTTTGACGATTTTTTTTTTGGAGTATAATAAAAAGAGTGGGAATTCTTTTTAAAAGGATTATTCAGCATATATTTGGGTATAGAAAAAAATTGATTATTATTCTTCTACAAAATGACAGTGAGGGAGCCAATGTTCGAAATGATTTAAAAAAAACACCTCCAGAAGCGGAAAAATTTCTTGTGAAATATAAGATCTGGAACAAAAAACTTTTAAAAAAATCGATACACTACTGGCTATAGAAGTACGTAGGGATTTTTTATTCCATCAAATTTAGTAAAAATGATGCAGTTTTGACAAAAAATTCGATTCTCTGCTAAAAACATGAGCAGTAAATTGTTCATAAAATAAAAAATTACATTGAATCGGAAAATCCCTACGTACTTTTATAACGGAGGTAATTGCGGAGCTACTGTCAAAATTTCAAACTGATCCATGCAACCGTGCTGAAGTAATGTGTTCGCTAAGATTGAAAAACGTGGTTTCGAGAAAAACGCGATTCTATGATGTTAAAGCATTGTTTAAGCAATAAAAAAAAACTGATTTTTTCAAGATCCTGGAGTGGCCCCTTAACCGTTTGGTGTTTTACGAACGGTCTTCGCTAAAATCATTTCTTTTTCAAATTTAAAGAACTTCACGGTTTAAAAAAAATCAAGATTCGCGAATCGCGATGCTATTCACGACTGAAGGGAATTTCGGCTGATTGCTCGAAGCATATTACATTTCGTAAATTCGCATTGTAATATATTTTGATCCAAAGGCACCGAGCCAAATCGTGGCTTTGTTGTACAGCATTATGTCTGGAGCTACTCCAGTCGAGTGGAGAACCTGGAAAGAGGGAGAGAGAGAGAGAGAGAGAGAGAGAGCATATAACAAGGAAAAACTGTGCATATGCTGTGTGGGTCGATTATATATATATATATATATATATATATATATATATATATATATATATATATATATATATATATATATATATATATATATATATATATATATATATATATATATATATATATATATATATATATATATATATATATATATATATATATTGGGGAACCATTATCGGATGTAACGAAGCGAGCAGGCACGGGCCATTCAGGACGTCGGCTCTCTGAGCTCAGCCAATGGGATATATAGATATGAGGCATACGTGAACCGTAATATACATATTGTATGGTCGGAAGCTCATTCGAGAAATCTATCGGAGCGTTGCTCGTCACTTCCCCGCCATGAACATGTTTCTATACTATTTAAATCTCGATAAAAAATGACACTCCATTTAATTTATCAGGTATATGCATGTCATAATAATATCTAAATGTATATATAGAAATTTCCTAAATCTATTCGATATGATTGTTACAAGGGAAAATGAAAACCGAGTTGCGAAGAAATAAAATAAATAATAAAAATAAAAATAATTAATTTTCGCATTTGTGTGCCCCGTCGTCGAGAAAAAAAAAAATTATCAAAGATGCATTTTGAGGTGGATAAATGGAATTCAATTGCATTTGGAAAGGTTTTTTTTAGGAGTGTTTCGTACTCGGAATTTAATTATCTTCGTTCTGCTGGATTCGAGATGGAATTTCGATTTTTTTCCACAATGCTTAATTTTTTCTGGCAAATATTACTCAGAATCACGAAAATACGTTGTATATTTTTTCGAAGAGAACTTGAAAAGTCATTGAATGTCATATTTTTTCGGTCGCGAAATCTTCGCGTCATATACCTCATACTTGTCACCCAGTATATACAGGGTGTTAGGAAGGTCGATGCAAAGTCTGAAGAGGGTGATAGGTCACCACGTAAGGAACATATCTAACTTAGGTTACCTTAGTCCAAAGTCTAAGGATTTCGAGTTATCATGGTAAGTATGATTTTTAGAAAATTTCCCAAAATTACTATTTCGTTCAAAATTACTAATTCCCAAAGGTACTAATTCGTTTACTTCTTATGTTAATGATATTAAAAAAATTAGCATTATTGTTTTGAAATAGCATTAACATAAGAGGTATTTTTATTTTTTGACAAGTTTTTAATTATTCAACACGTCCCATTTAGTGGCTTGTGGGGATCCAGATGATTGTATTGGTGTTTGTCGATTGAATACACATTAAGCTAAGACGAAAATAAGTTTTTAGTTACCAATTATTGTCTGTTTGAATATTATAAACGAGTTTGTACCTAATTTTGGGAAATTTTCGAAAAATCATACTTGCTATGATAACTCGGAATCCTTAGATTTTGGACTAACGTAACCTAGGTTAGATATGTTCCTAACGAGATGACTTGTCACCCCCTTAAGGCTTTGCATCGACCTTCCTAACACCCCGTATGTTTATTCGTGTCGAGAGCCTTCAATCAAAACACAGCTTCCTCCGCCCCCCTCCAGCCCTGTCGCTCATGCATTCTTTACTAACTTCATCGACAGGCCCTCGGGCTCTTGCGATATGCTGCCTAGCCTCGTTCCTAACGAAGAAGCTTTTGTTTTCCCTCAGAAGCAAATTAAGTCCTTCCCTTTCTCTATCTTACCCTCTCTCTCTCTCTCTTTCTCTCTCTCTCTCTCTCTCTCTCTCTCTCTCTCTCTCTCTCCTCTCTCTCTCTGTCTCGACCACTCTCGCTTTTCCTTTGTCCTTCCTTGTCCATCGCTTATACGAGTCTCATGTCGAGAGTGGTGTCCTCGATAATGAAAGATTGAAATCCAATCAATAGGCATATAGGTATCCAATCAATACGTCTATCAACAACACGAGACTACACATATCGCTCAGGATAGGCGATACTCGTCTGCATATTATGTATTGTGCACATGTAAATGTACAGGCACAATATATATATATGGGGTGTCCCAGAACTAAATGCGTTCCCTGCAATGGGGAGTTGGGGGTGAAATTCTGCGTCGATTGATATAAGCATGTGCTGGTCTCAGATCAACCCCGAATTATTATTAATTTTTAAAGACGGGCCAATCACGTGCGCCCGATGAGCCGGCGTACGTCGGTGAGCGTTACGCCGGCTTATCGGGCGCACGTGATTGGCCCGTCTTTAAAAATCAATCACGTGCGCCCCCCTTTGAGGGGTCTTAAAAAATAATAGATCAATAAAATAAAATTTAAAAAAAGTCTGATGAAGATGCGATAAAGACGCGGTGAGGTAATTTTTTTTTCTATTACCTTCTGTCTACTCGCTGTTCACTTTTTTTTGCAAAATTCATTTCGTCTTGCGTCCCTACTCGTTTTCATCGTTACTCGTAGCACGAGAAAATTTTCCGAAAATCGCCTGCTCGATCCAATCGAATAAGGGGTCTTCTTACTTTAGACGATAAAAAAGGCTATTTTCGTGAATTTTTCTGATAGGTTTATATTATAGATATTCATATAAAAGCTGTTACACTTAAGGGGTTAGGTCACTCTAGAGGCCGAAAAAATAGGTTTTTTGGGAATTTTTTTTTTCAGAAAAACTACAAAATAAATGGAGATTACAAAAAAGGATGTTTATCATACATATCAGTGACTTTATACAATAATGTTTTTGAAGCGATTAATTTCAAAATGGCGGCTGTGCAGCGTTTAAAAAAAAATCCTTCGTACTTCCATAGACAATGTATTTTTCAAGATATAGTCAACATTTCAAGTGAATCGGTTGAAAATTGTCTGAGTTATGTTTCCGGCCAACTTAAAAAATGCAGTTTTGAGATAAACGCTGCACAGCCGCCATTTTGAAATTAATCGCTTCAAAAAAATTATTGTATACAGTCACTGATATGTATGATAAAGACCCTTTTTTGTAATCTAGATTTATTTTGTAGTTTCGCTGAAAAAAATCCCCAAAAAGCCTACTTTTTCGGCCTCTAGTGTGGCCTAAGGCCTTAATAAATACACCTTCGAAATACATACAAATTTTGTAAATGTATTTATGTAACCCAAACAAACTTTAAACGCGTTTTTCTCGAAACGTTTTTCGACGGCTCGTTGATAAAATCTTCGAAACTACTGAACCGATCCTTGTGAAATTTTAACCACATATTCATTACAACTACAGCTATATCACATATCAAGGATTTTTAAAAATTTTGACATTTACTATTTTTTTTGTCAAAAGCGGTGGAAAAACACGATTTTTTTTTTTTTTACGAAAAACAACCGTCATTTTGTTATTTTTGTATATATCACAATCGTATGATATACGCTATAGCCATCAACATACTGAATCCAAAACCGGTTGATTTTTTTGTTTCGGATGATCCATCTCCGAGATATCATCAACAGCGCAGACCTACAATTTTTTTAGGACATTTTTTTAACTACCATTTTCGTCTAAGAATAGTGACTTGAATAAATAAAATTAAAAAAAAATGTATTTCGAAAGTGTATTTATTAAGTGTAACAACTTTTAAGTATAGCAATATCTATAATATAAACCTATGAACAAAAATTCATCAAAATAGCCTTTTTTTAGCGTCTAAAGTGAGAATACCCCTTAAAAATTAATAATAATTCAGGGGTTGATCTGAGGCCCACACATGCTTATATCAATCGACTCAGAATTTCACCCTCAACCCCTCATTTCAGGGGGGTTGGGGGTTCAGTTCTGGGACACCCTGTATATATACGGACACTGGCGGATGGGCGGTCGAGGTTCGACTCCAGCGGTCTTTCGAGTTAAGCAGCGTTTTGCATGGCCGATACTCGGAGCGGTGACCGCTTAGCCGTGCACCGGCTGGTGCACAGCGGAAGGCCAAAATATACTTCTGAGACCTTGGTGAAAATACTTGAGTTAAACGTCTGTGCACCAGAGAATCCGAAGAATATGGGGCCGTCTATGCCGGTACGGGTTTTCCACAGTTTCCCCGTACCCTCGGAAAATGCGGTATAGTGTAGCTTAAGACGGCTGTAGACGCAACGGAATGTTAGTTTTGATTATCGACGTGTGGGTAGGGAGTGATAGGAAAGGCTTCAATTGGGACGGCTAATAGAGTTGGAACTCAGGAAATAGAAGAAAAAAAATCCCATAGAAGTTTGACAATAAAATGAGTTCAATAAATATGCACCTAATTGAATTAACTAAACATATGAAACTATTGAAATGAAGGTAAACAAAATAAAACGACATGTCAGTTTAAGGAAGGACACCACTGTGACGGACCGAAGAAAGGTCATTTTTCCGATTGAAAAAAATCTAGATTATTTATTTGGAATTTGGAAAAAGGTATGTTATTTGACATAGATTGACCTTACTTCGTGTAAATTGGAAAAAAAAATAAAAAATCAACAAGGTTATTGAGGTATGATAGAGCCTCTGTACACAAAATTTGAGATCCAATGGCCGGATCGATAAGATAATAATGGTTGGGTTGAAAAATAAAAATAAACAGTTTTATAATCTCTATAAATGTAGTTTTCGTTGTACGGAACCGTTTTTCGAACAAAAATCACTAAATGGCGGGTGTTAAGAGAGAAACGTGTAATTTTGGCGCACTTATTACTTATATTCGGGGGCTTAAAAGTATTAAATTCAGAAAAACGGTCACGTATCATGATAACCACTGCATTTACGGAAATTTTGGTTTTTTTAAATGGAAAATCGGACAATTATAGCGAGATTTGAGTTCGGTCAGGTCGAAAAAAGTCGTTTAGAGAAGAACGCGATTGAAAGTTTTAGTGTACGTAAATCGTTGCGCTACCTGCCCTCACTAAATCTTCTATAAATTGGTCAATTTTCAATCATTTAACTTCAACGTATTTAAGATATTCTTGAATATGTATACTTTGCGAAAATGCAAAAAAATCGTTTTTTGGACCCGTCACAGTTTTGTTCCCCCTTAAGTTCAGTATACAGTGTTTTTCATATATATATATATATGAGGAGCTAGCGCACAAAACCGGCCTTGTCCATGAATTACTGTAATTACTTTACAGCAGAGGTCAAAAACCAAAATAACCAAATAAAGATGAGTACGAATGTTTAACCTTTAATATATGAATGCTCTATTAACATGTAAGCCTGGACATGGCTTCAGTTTAATAAAAATACTAACTACCACTTGTTTATTTTTATTTTTATTTTGGACAAGTCCGGTTTTCAGATTCAAAACAGATTCTTTGAATTGAATATAAATTTGTTCCTTATTACAAATTTAGTAATCGTACACAAATTGTTTTGAATGCAAATGAAAATGCAATGTTTTTTTTTCATCCAGCCAGCTATGGACAAGTCCGTTTCTGCTTGAAAAGGCAGTTTTTAATAAATTTTAACGTGTTTAGAGCCGTATTTGATGCAAAATATTTCGGCAGCTAATAAAGGTGTGCTTGAAGAACACGAGAAAAAAAAATTGTCTTACTGTGGACAAGTCCGGTTTTGTTCGCCAGCTCCTCACATACAGGATGTCCCTCTTATCTCTGCCACCCGAAATAACTCGGTAATTATCGACGTCACAAAAAAATGTTCCAGACAAAAGTTGTACGGTGTAAAGGGGGCCATCAAATGCGACCAGTTTCTTTTTTTTTCGGTGGAGGCGCTGACGCACAGTGAAGGTCACCACTACTTTTTAAAATGGAATGGTACATTTTTTTTCAACCATCTTGTGGAGCACCTCAAGCCGCATAAAAAACATTAGGGGGTCAAAGTCGTTCAAGGTCATTCAAGGTCACCTATTAAAACGAAATACAAATCTAAATATCTCGGATCACTACCAAATATTTGGTAGTGATCGGAGATATTTAGATTTGTATCATCGATACTGACCTTGAATGACCTTGAACGACTTTTTGTGACGTCGACAATTACCGAGTTATTTCGGGTCGCAGAGATAAGAGGGACACCCTGTATATAATATGAATCGTCTGAATTACGTACGCGAGTAAATTTCAATTCGGACGCCTCGCATCGTTTCCTCGACCCTGCTCACTGAGACTCGTGTGGGGGGGTAGAAGTTTTCGAAAACCGCGCTGCAAAGCGTGACGCGCTATACTTTCCTGCAATGCCGGGATAGAGGTGGTTACTCGATCGAGAACTAAGAGCGAAGCACCGATGGTCGAGTCTCGAACTCATATAAGTTTCAAGTTTCCTTTGTGAAATATTAGTACTTTGTCATACGTGTATTCATACGCACATATATGTGTATAAATATATGGGTGAGTGCATGTTACAATTTCCGCTACACATGGAAACTCGTGTTCCATGCTGTAACTGCGTTGAATTCGAGTTTCCATGCAACTGCAATAATCCGACAAATGTGGGTGTCTTTATATACAGGGTGGCCCGAAAAGTGAGGCCTGAAAGAAAAATCTAGATGCCTCGTATCAATACCCATCCGAATTACCTCCATCTATGTTCTACGATCTTTTTTCCTCTTTGAGAAATAAAAAACGTTTTTTCCCTTTTGTGCATATACTTCACGCGTGATTTTTTGAATTTCTGTTATCGTTGTGGAGTGCACTGTTGAGCGATGAATAAACGACCAACTGAACACGAACGTTGGTTCTTCAGATTTTTATGAAAAGTTTAAGAGGAGGGTAGGGGTTTCAGCGTGAAAAAAAACCACTTTTTTGCGATTTTTTTTCATTTATATGGATAGAGTGAATTTATTGAAACCTATTGTACATTGTTAAGTGTTATTTCAAGAACATTCCGTGAAATTTGTACGCGAAAATATCCACAAACAAGCCGGTGCCGCGTTTTTCTCGAAACTACTTTTTCAAAGTCCGTGTCCACTGGTAACTTGGTACAAACTTGGTACACACTTTCTACATACAAAATACCTCCCCCCAACGGGTAGTTTGAGATTTTTTTACGTTGAGGGGGTTTTCCACCCCCAGAATGGCGGAATTTTTCGTGAAAAATAGCACTTTTCACTTTACATGACCACCAAAAATTTAGAAATGAAAAAAAAATTATTCAAGACCGTTGGAGGAAGGATTTGATGATGCTTTGACTAAATTTTAATGGTACTTGATTTCAGATAATTTCTGGCTGAGATACAGTGAACACCGCAAATCGTGTTTTTCCAAAGGCGTTCTTGGAAAAGCTTTGTCACCGGCTTGTTTGTGGACATTTTCGCGTACAAATTTCACGGAATGTTCTTGAAATGACACTTAACAATGTACAAAAGGTTTCAATAAATTTACTATATCCATATAGATGAAAAAAATTCGCAAAAAAGTGTTTTTTTTTCACGCTGAAACCCCCACCCTTCCCTTGAAAAGTAGGCGTGAGAGGATCAGTCACTAAAGTTCAGATCATATAAGATATATTTATACTCGTCTGAATGTCTTCCAGTTGCTTCGACAAACTTTTTGGAGGAAAGCACACACACAAAAGAAAAATAAATAACAAGCTAAACCATCTGAAAACTGGAAAACATTTAAATGAAAGCGTTTTTTTCTCGAAAAGTGAAAAACATCGTACGACATATAAGGGGGTGATTCCGATATGATGATTAAGATTGCATCGTTGGAACACAACGAAAATTAACTCTTTTCAATTGTTCAAATTTCTTTTTGGTTGTGACAATCACTGAAACGTTTTTACGTATTCTTATTAAAGATTTACGACCTCTACGTGCCAAACAAGCTTTGCATAAGGATAAAAATAAAGAGACGAGCAAAATGAGAATTCAAAAAAAATCGTTGCATTCCAAGGATGCAAACTTCAAAGTCATATTCCGATAGGTATTGTTACGAGACACCCAGACGTTCCTTTCGGACGTCACTTTCCGGACCACCCTGTACATATATATATAGCCATGTAAACACGAATATGGTGGTTATGCCCATCGGACCATTAATATCGTAGGATAACTTCCGTCTCTGCAGAATCACACAATCGAAATATGCACAGTGTGCGTGCCACAAATGAATCGGTCTATTCAATTCAACAACGTCATTACGGTTCATCAGTATTTGAAAGCGTTCCGAAAATAATCCGTTACGAGCGTGGGCAAGCTTTGAAATTTTTACCTGCACCTCCTGTCGCCCCCCCCCTGCTCGTTTGTTCGCGATTGGAAATTCAATATTGAAAATTTTGAGGGCGGTTTCGACTCTGAGTGGCGGGCGCAGAGGGGTGGGAAAGGGGAGGAAACAAACGAGCGACGGAGAAAGAGAAGGGGGGGGGGGTAGGAGAGGGCTGAAGTTTTAATTAGTTCTATGGCGTTTCACAAGTAGCGGGCGCTAAGTAATTTTGAATGAAGTTTCGGTCGGGATTCACGTTATCATCGGCGCCGTGCGCGTTGGACCGTTCTATGAGAGAATCCCTTATTCATGCGTCCACGGTTCCACGGGGCATTTAGTATCGGCCGGGAACTCTCCGTTCCCACTTTGCACCAGCGGCCTCACGATATTATTTTATCATTTTTACTCACGATTCTTTGTCCTTTTTTCTCTATTTTCTCAATTTTTCACTCCATTTTTTCCTTTCCCTGACTTTTTTCTTCAATTTTTCCATTTACTCGATTTTTGCACCGATTTTTCCATCCTTCCGAATTTTTTCCAATTTTTTCATTTAGAGGCGAGTTGGGTACAATGTGTCACGGGGCACGGTGAGCTAGATGCGATTTTGTCGGAGGTGTGTACCTCGTAAATTCCGAAATTTTTGGCGTTGGACTGCGATTTATAGTTGGTTTCATCACGCCTAAAACGAAGTCGACAGCAGCTCACAAAGAATTATTGATAATTAAAAATTGATTTGAAGCGTGGAAAAAAAAAATATTTCGCTGGCCGGAAAAAAGTAAAATGTAACGTAACTTTCTGTAGCGGCTCTGGTTTTCGGTCCTAATCGATAGTTTTATTATTCATAATGAGCTCAGTGACTTGTGTTTTCCCATTCGTAGTTTAATTGATAGTTATTTTAATAGATAATCAAATATTTAACTAGTGGGGTACAATGTATCACCGAGATGTGGAGCACAATGCCCCGACTCCCAATGAGGAAACAATGAAGTGACGACACTCCGAAGAAGCGCAATGTGTCACGGGCCGCTGTCAATGACAGCCTCGGATCTACGATTTTTCCGAGCCGGGGCAAAAAATTGGCATTGGCGCCCCTCCCCTTCAGCCTTTGAGATAAAGGGGCGAGATCTCTTTAGACGCCCGAAAATAAGTCGGTTCTCGTGATTTAAAAAAAAATGTGATAAGATAATCGCATCATTCAAAAATTTTGACGTTATCTTATTACAACTTTCAAGTGGTAAAACTTTTTTTTCTTTTTCAAAAAGTTATTGATCGATCTGGCTGAAATGTTGGGCGCTTTCTCACTATAACATTATTGAAAGGATATACCTATAAAAATATCAAAAGGTATAAAATTGAAAATTAAGTAGGCTTTGTAATCAAATGTTCATATTTTTTACCATTTTCTCAACAATTTTTACCCCGAAAAAGTAATTTATTTACGCGATAACCTTGAAACTTTAGGTATATCCTTCCAATAGTCTTATAGTGAGAGATCTGGCAAAATATCAGCGCGATCGATCAATAACTTGTGGAGCTATAACACGAGCAGTTTTTCAAAAGACGCCTAAAGGAATACCTCATCAAAGTTCGTCTCCTAGGCAGTTTTATTTTCGATAGCTAGGATCACGACGCCATTGAAACTCACCAAAGCGCCCTGGATGTTAGGCGCTTTAGTGAAACAAGTTTTTTTCAAACACAAGAATTTGGCGCCCCCTTAAATTGCCGCCCGGGGCAGGTACCCCGGTTTGCCCCCCCTTAGATTCGGGGCTGGTCCATGACGTGCGATTTTTGAAAATGAGACGCTCCTGTGATATCACTGATTTTATACTGATACTGATATACTGATTTTGTTTGGGTTCGTACTGTTGTGTGTAAAAATATGTTATCTATGTTAGAAAAATATAGAAGGTTTAACCGCCTCATTGTACCCTACGTTTCGCAGTAGTTGTCACACTGTACCCACCTATATGATACATTGTACCCCACCCATGGGGTACTATGAGCCAAGCCGCACATTTTTTTCGATCCCATTATTTTGGTATTTTTAATCTTTTTGAAAAAAATATGGGAGCTTCATTGTACGCCCAAAGGTCTATAAAATTGGTTATGACCTTTTATTCTAATCGGACTACCTCGATTGGAGTAAACATTCGTTAGAAAAAAAGTGCCACCCCACCTTCCCTTACCCAATTTTTTGTCTATTTTTGGCACACCAGAGGCGTCTTCTCACTTTAGACGATAAAAAAGGCTATTTTCATGAATTTTTAAAATATGTTTATATTATAGATATTGATATAAAAGTTGTTACACTTAATAAATACACTTTCGAATACATAAAACAAATTTAAAAAAAATGTATTTATGTAACCCAAACAAACTTTAAACGCGTTTTTCTCGAAACAACGTTTTTTGACGGCTTGTTGATAAAATCTTCGAGACTACTAAACCGACCATCATGAAATTTTAACCATATTCTTGACAACTAGAGCTATAGCGCATTTCAAGGATTTTAAAAAATTTTGATATTACTATTTTTTTGTTGCCAAAAACGGTGAAAAAACACTTTGTCATTTTTGCATATATATAAAAACGTAGGATATGCGCTATAGCCATTAACACACTGAATCTAAAACCGTTTGATGTTTTTGTTTCGGATGATCCATCTCCGAGATTTCATCAACAGCGCAGACCTACAATTTTTTTAGGACATTTTTTAAACTACCATTTTCGTCTATAAATAGTGACTTGAATGAATGATTTGTTTTTAAATGTATTTCGAAAGTGTATTTATTAACCCCTTCGTTGGCAGAGAGAATTCGACAAATAGTGCCCAAAATGGCAGGAAGTTTTCTTAATCCTGAAAACTTGTACTCCGGGGTTTTATAGGGTGTTGATTACGAATCTGAACTTAAAATTCAGGAATTCACAATGACGAACAAATATGGCGAATAAAAATAAAAATAATACAGATTGATTCGAGCAAAATTTTCAATTTCGGTCCGCCATTCTACCGTCGCCATTTTGAATTTTCAAATTCAAAGTTCAGATTCGCAATAAGCGACCTCAAAAGTCCGGGAGTACTAATTTTTATCTAAATCGAGTAAAGTTTTTGACTTTTGTCCGCCATTTTGAATTTCCAAATTTTGTCTTCAAATGCGGATACAGCGAGCCCAAAAACCCCCGAATGAGGCTCCGATTTTAAGTCAGAGCAAGTTAAATAGGGAAATAAAGGTTGACGCTCTATAGCGTCAATGCCACACAGGGCACGAAATTATTTGACGCACTATTGCGTCAATGCCAACGAAGGGGTTAAGTATAACAACCTTTATATCAGTATCTATAATATAAAGTTATCAAAAAAATTCACGAAAAAAGCCTTTTTTTAGCTTATAAAGTGAGAAGACCCCTTAAGATCTAGTTGTTTACGAGAGATCGTAAAATACACTTTTAGGGTTTTCAACCAACGGAACCCACCCTTATCGAGGAGGGCGTGAGATTTCGAAAAAATCGTTTCTGTCACGGTTATGAGATACTCATCATGAAACGATCGTGAAACACTAACGAGCATTTAGATCGATCCAGTGTTTTGGTGTTTTATCTCGATATTTCGTTGGCCACGTGGCAATGAACGATTTCGATGATCCAAGGGTTGTTTTTCGTGCATACGGATACACGTGTGTGTAGGTCCCGGATCACAGTCGGGTTCGGATCGTTCGAGGGAGTGAATTTACTTCGTTCATTACGAAAGCTGAGCGCGTGCTGAGTACCCTGGCGGGCAGTGGGACATTCTCCTGGCGATTCGTGCGAGCGCAACCCCTGCCACGAGCCTTTTTCGCATGGCATACGATCTACTTTACGACTCATACGTGACTTTGGACTGACGCCTTTTACGAGCGCGCTACCGTGGGGACGAAGGGAATATAAGGTAGCTCTGGGAGAGGGAGAAAGAGGGGGGTAGAGTCGGTAAGAATGTAGCTCTGGTAAAAGACGAGCTATGTAAGCTCATGTCCCGAGTGAACGAATGTTGGCTATAACGATATATATACAGGGTGACTTGGAAGAGTGATGTCCAAAAGGAACATCTACATGCCTCGTATCAATATCTAGCCGAATCGTGGTGTTGACGTTCGCATCGTTGGAATGCAACAAAAATCATTTTCTCTTATTTCTCAAATTTTCTCAGGCAAATTTGAGCTGCGGAAATGACGCAAAGATTTTTTTAGGATTCTTATTTAGTGATCTACGAACTAAATCTGCAAAATAAGATTTTGGACAATGATGAAAATAAGAAGATTAAAAAGAAGTTTCGTTGCATTCCAACGTTGCAAACTTTAACATCGTTCCGAATCATCCCCATCTATGCTCTACAATATTTTTTTATTTTTCGTCAAAACAGCATTTTTTTCTCGATGTTTGCTTTAACCTAGTTTTTTTTATTTCTCTTTTGTGTATGTACTTTCCTCTTGGATTTTTTTCGAAGCAATTGAGGGTAATTTGGTCTAGTATAAGTATTTCTTTGTATCATCTGAACTCTAGTGACTGATCCTCTCAGACCTATTAGGTCTGCAAATGAATTCTCTGCCCCTAACTTCTACTCGTCATAAATGCGATTCAAATCTGAATAATTTTCCCGCGACGCATGCACTAACTAGCGCCATCTCCAAGCTTTAGATTGAGCTATCAAAGTTCATCCTACTACGCACATAACCTAACATTTTACTGGTTGACGCGATGTCTATCACAAAGGAACATTTGAGGCATTGCCTTCATTTCGCATTCCAATTGAAAAAAAAAAACGCGTTTGAAGCGAAAGACATGATTTGTTCGGCTGTTGGTGGAAACGTTGTATCATATAGCACGTGCGAAAAGTGGTTCCATCGGTTTCGAGACCGAAATTTTAACCTCAAAGATGAAGAGCGGCCTGGACCACCAAAAAAATTCGTAGACAATTGCCCGAAATATGGCAAAAATGTGTAGAAAGTGAACGAGATTACTTTGTTGTTTGAGCTTGGGTTTGTTTTTTAAAGAATTAAACACTAATCAAGACGAAAAAGGCCGAGAATGAATTTGCGGACCTAATATTTACAAATCAACGTTAGTGTGTCAGTTGGTCATTTATTGATTGCTCAAAAGTGCACATTCCAACGATACCACGAGTAAGAAAAATCGCAGTAAATGTACACACACAGATGAGAAAAAATGAAGTGCTTTGTTTCTCGAAAAGTGATAAAGATAGTGAAACATAGATTAGATGGGGTTAATTCGGCTAGGTATTGATACGAGGTATCTAGATTTTCCATTTGAACGTCACTTTTCGGGCCACCCTGTATGCGTGTAGCATATTACAGTATAGTAACTCTTGACGTACACGTATATATGGGGTAATACCGGGGGCCCGTAATAGAGTGGAAAAGGGCAAAAGTGAAGGTATAAGGATCGTTCAAGTGGATAAAGTCGATGAATCAACGAGAAATTAGATTTCTCGAGGGCGCCGAGAACGAGCGAAAGGAAGAAGGGACGGGGGTAGGGAGGATGGGCTTTCCCCCAAAGGTCTTGGGCGAGAAACGCAATTCGGTATACTCCTCTCACTCCTGCCAATATCCACTGCTATATAAACACTAAATTCGTTCGCAGGACCCCTATCATTCCCTCTCCCACGTTACCCTACCACTGGCTGCTGCTTCAGCTCAGCCTGCGGGAGGCTGAGGCGCAAGAATAACTGTAATAATAAAATGGCCCCTGGAACGACGACCTCGATCCACGTCCTCAAAGTGCCGCGATGCGTTACTTTTGCAGGGTTCTGAAGCTTCGGAAAAAGGAGTCGAACATTGTGTGTAGGGGTGGGTGTGTGTGTGTTGATCAACTTGGAGGTCCATTCGCGAAGCTCATTTGCGCCGTTATCGCAGCGATCAATTGGATTGACGACGTGTTGTAGATTGGTCGGACGTGTCTGACGGAAATGGAAGATTCCACGTGGTATAAACGGGAAGAGCGATGACCATTTTTACCGGTTCGTTTGGTTTCTTTTTGGCTTCCGGTAGGCGCAAGATGCTGAGCTTGCGTTGGAGAAACATTCGGATCCGGAATGAGTTTGTCTGGAGGCTGTTTGGGTTAGTAAAAGAAAGGGGCCAAAAAGTCGCGAGATTTTTTCCCGAGGTCGGGATGTTACAGACAAGTGATACATAGTTCTGCTGGGTTTAAGATTTTTTTTAAATGGGAAATATCGATAAACAATGTAGTTATTATTGTTTGATGAAAGTGCCGTGGTTGATGCATGGCCAATCGCTGTAGGTGCTTCGAGCAGCTAGGATCGTCTGAAATGAAAAAAAAAATGTACTCTTACGAGGAACATCCCTCAGGTGACACCCTTCGATTTTGTTGAAATTTGGATTTGTTATAAAGCACCGAAAAGTAAACGATACGTATTTTTTTTTATCGGTGGAAAAACGGTTTTAAGGGGTGAAACCACCCCTCGAAAAAGCAAATATAGGGGTGGTCCATCCCTTAATTTTTTTGCAATGTCACCATAGTGGATTTTTCATTGCTTCGGATTAAATAATCTTTCGTTTTTGTTTAATTAAAATCGGTGGACTGCTTGTGTGTGAAACTGCTATATTACCCCTAGAGATGCCTTTTTTTCGAGGGGTGGTTTCACCTCTTAAAACCGTTTTTCCGCCCATAAAAAAATACGTATCGCTTACTTTTCGGTGCTTTATAACATATCCAAAGTTCAACAAAATCGAAGTGTGTCACCTGAGGGATGTTCCTTGTTAGTATAATAATGAACCTTTCAGATGACTGGATACTTTTTCGATATTTCAAAAATTACGGCAATGGCAAACTGTAGAAGAAAAGTTCGATTTTCGATGAAAAAAAAACAACTTCAATTATTTGTTATGACCAAACGGATGAACGTATGGAAAAATCATCCGCTCATACGATGGAAAATGTTATTAACTATGCTCCTTCCGAATTTAAAGCGAATCGGACGGATAGATTTCGAGTAACGAATTGTATCCCATTTCGCAAAACGTAGTGTTTGCAAAAAGGTGAGAAAAAAAATGTAGCGCAGTGGGTGACTTTTCATAAAAATCGTCATAACTCGCTCAATTTTTGGAATATTTGCAAAATCTTTCTCACACATTGAAGTGAGGATCCCAGGCTATAAAACAATACAATACAAAAATCATACTTTTGACATTTCAAGGTGATTGAGAATACCTAAATCCAGAATGAGTTGTACGGTTTAAAAATTATATATATATATATATATATATATATATATATATATATATATATATATATATATATATATATATATATATATATCCGATCGATTACGAATACCCGGAGTAGTTTCGCTGCGTACCAATAAAAGTTCGCACGCTCGTTTGCCCTTCATTGTTTTATATATATATAAACATATATCCTAAACATGTTATAAGTATTTTCCGAGTCCCCGTGGAGTCTCCCCTAACTATTTTCCCTCATAACATAACTATTCCCAGTTTTCTCGTTCCGCGCCGAGTGTTCGCAGACCCTCTTCAAGTCCCACACACCTAACCTCCTTGCGCGAACGTCGACGCCCGTCTCGCCCTTTGCCGGCTTTCGCGTTTGCACACAGGAATGTAATCACACCGGATGCTGCTCGCACGAGAGGACGAAGAGAGAGAGCTCTCTCTTCGGACGAAGAGAGAGAGAGAGATAGAGTCGTGACGCCTCCTCCCCTGTCCTCATCTAGCGTCACTTCACCTCGTCTTCTCCTACCTGTCGTCCTTGTGGACCTAAAATAGGGACCGGGGAGAATGGAAGAGAGACCTTTTCTCACATTCGATAACGAATAAGCATTAGCTGTGGAATCCGAAAATTCAGTTTCAGGCGGAGCTTACAGTAATGGTTGTACAATTTCTGCTTTCAATCTCAATCTTCGTTTCGCTCTCTCTCTTTTTCTCGATCGCTTCGTCTGAGACAGTCGATTACTGCAGTGATGTCGTTGATCCCGAAGAGGTTCACATTTTACCTTTGCTGAACACACACATGCACAGATCAATGGACTCGTACGTGGGCAACCATATATATATATATATATATATATATATATATATATATATATATATATATATATATATATATATATATATATATACAGGGTGATAATTATAAGGTGGCTATGTGTTTCATGAAGGTCTTGCGCCGGGATTTTGCGACTGAAAAAATGATTTTTCAAGTGTCTTCGGCAAATAAATATATCGTACTTTTATGATGAGTAGTATTTGCCAAAAAAAAGTATTTTGGAAAAAATTAAAATTCGATTTTGAGCATGGCGAAATGAAGATAATGTAATTGCGAACACATCTAAAAAAAAAATTGGTGCCTCCCGTCATCTCGAAGTAAATTATCAAAAATGCATCTTAAAGGGGAAAAATGCAATTTCAAACGCTTAAAAAGAGTTTCTTTAAGGTAATTCTGTAGGTACACGTATGAGCCAAAAGTTTCGGTCGAAGCGTATAGTAACGACCAATGCCTATACGATTTTGTTGGTTGTAAATTTTTGACAGAGCTTGTACCCTCTATATGTCCCACACATTCGCACCTCATGCATAGATAGGCCTCATATTCGTATGGAGAGCGGCGCTGTAATCGTGGCAACAGCGCGATTTTCCTGCAGTCATAGCGTTGAGTTTCGTACGATCCGTCTTTCGCGAAATATTTTATGTAAAAAAAAAAAGCGTGTAAATGTCAACCAAAATGCGATACGAAGGAAAGTTTACAAAAAAAGGCGCTTGCTAAAAGACTGAAAGCTGTGGCAGCCATGTGTCAAGCAAATGCGGCTGAACGCGATAAAAATAACCATAACCTCAACGATCAGTGCCAAAAATTCGCTGTCGAAGGACGTCGCATCGTGAATTTACATCTTGCCGACAGTTTAAATTGTATTCGCTGTAACAAAGACAAATACATGCATAGATACATGCATAAATTGAACCAATTAAATTTGTTCGCAGAATAAATTTATTTCACATCTGTCTCAGAATTACTAGAACTCGGGGGAAAAAAAACGCTTCGAGTTTCCAGACCACGCGCCGATCAGCTGGCTGCAGCGTACACTGTTGCCATTCGGTTACAGATGGTTGCGTCCGAGTTCGGTGTGGAATAAAATTACCACTTTTCATAAGTCGATATCTCCGAAACTAAACGGTCAAAGTTTATCATTAGAAAAAAAAAACCAATCCCTCATTAGTACTGCGTACGCGTGTGTTTTTATTTTGAAATCCTAAGATCCGTTTAGAACCTATATCGAGAAATGCGAGCAAACTTCTATCGGTTTACGTGTTAGGTATAGGGATCGCGTACAAAAATACCCATATTCAATTCCGATTATCTCATGAACTAAACGGTGAATCGAATTGAATTTTTGGGTATCGGTCCATGAAGGTCATATCTACACCATACTTAGATTTCAGCCAATTCCTAAGATTTGACTAAAACTACAGAACTACCTTATTGTGTGTTTCGTATTCGGATGTGAATTATCTCCATTCTGCTAGACTCGCAATGGAATTTTGATTTTTGATTCCAGCTGCTCAATTTTTTCTGGCAAATACCTGGCAAGTTCATCACAAAAATACGCTGCATTTTCTTCCCCAAGAAGACTCGAAAAACTTTTAAATATCGATTTTTTCCCGGTCGCAAAGTCTCCGCGCCAGATGCTTGAAAACCACATGGCCACCGTACAGTCGTCACCCTATATATGAGCTTGCGAGAATTTGAAGACATTATACGAAGATGGCTATAGAGATGGGAGCAGGGTTGGGGTATTCAAAGAAAGAAGGGCGCAAAGAGCAAGGCAGAAGGGCCGATAAAGGGATGAAAAGAGGAAAGTACCGAGGGTGTAAGAGAGTACACGGAAACGCTGAGTGAAGTTCGCGAACTGAGAGAGCGAGAGAGAGAGAGAGAGGGACGTAAAAGAAAAGAGCGAAGGGGGAATGAGACACGAGCTGAAAAGAGTCGTTCCGAATAAAATTAGGATTGGTGAGAAGGGTGAGCAAGCTAGGTAGTCTGATGGATATTGGAAAGGGATAGCACACTTCATGTTACGTCGATATAGAGACGGGCATGCTTGTAGAGATAGCACGGATGTGCGCTTCCGGATTGAACGGGAGAGAAGCTTTCATGGTAGAAAAGAATCGAGCGACGATTCTTTGTCGAATTATCGAAATTAGTCTCGGCATGCTGGATATATACGTATAGATGTACGAAGTTTGATTCCATTAGTCGAATCGGTCGATAAGCGAATGTTTGATAATGGTAATGGGCGGTTCATTGAGCTTGGCTCCAATGTGAGAAATTTTATCAGCAAAACTTTCAATTTCCCCGGGTTGAACGACATCCTGGTGAGTCGTATCTCTCTGGGTTTTGCAGCAACGCTTTTCCAACGTTTTGTGCAGCCCTGAATTCGTTACGAGAAGTGTATTTTTATTCCACGTTGGCAAGGTTGAAGAAGCGTAGGGGCTCCGGCCATTTGTCATAGACTCTGTGTTTAAAGTTGAAAAAAATAATGCAAATGACAAACGCCGTTGCATACATTTTTTCAATTGCTTAGGTTACCACCAATTCCCCTACTGGATTTGCAATGTACCAGACGAGCTAGCATGATAAGCGAATATGGTTCGTAGTACATGAGGAGTCTGCCACATACCTGTCGTACCCAGGGGGTCTGTCAAACGGCCAGAGGGGTTTGTCATACGCCCTGAGATCCACCGCAACACCACGGGGTCTGTCCCACCTCCAGAATCTTCCCAACCCTCTGTGGTCTCCCCTAATACCTAGACTTGAAACTCCCTAACAGGCAGCCTCCACTTCGCTTGGGTTCAGATGGTTCACTTGATCTACCCAGATGACGGTAAAGAAAGCGGCTTTCGTGTCAGTTCGATCATTACTGCGAAAAGGACAACGTTGGATTCTCGATGCCGGATCTCCAGTGGAATAAGGTGTCAAGTTTCAAGCCATGATAAAAGTTGATTAGCTTCCGGAGACTCTTTGCAGGCATTGATCCTCCCTGCTCAAACGACCCCGAATGGAAGAAACTTCTTACAGATTATCGATTTAGCTCCTCAAGTCCTCCTTCAAATCTCCGGATCACTCGGACCCAGGTCTTCGGTCCTTAGCGGCTAAAGTCTAACTTTTCTTATCCTATGACGAATCGGTGGCCCGCAGCTCATCAGCTCAGCCTTGGACGATCTTGAATGAAATTTCCGGATCGACGGGGAATCTCGCTCTGATGACGTAGCGGACCTTTTTTCAGTCTAAATATTCCGTGACAAGACGACAATTACTGCATTGGGTATTGATAAGGGTAGAATGATAACTAGGTGGATAAGTTATGTGGAAAGAGGCGTAAGATCGGTAGGTTTTTTTTGTTTGAGCTGCTGGCTTCCAGGGCGGGATGCAGGCGGGACGGAGAGTTTATTTTGGATTCGTTTGTTTGTTTGATACATACATGATGTACCGGACCTTTTCTCAGTCTCAACATCACGTGACAAGATGACAATTACTGCATTGGGTATTGATAAGTGAAAGATGTGAGATGATAACTTGCTGGAAAAGTTATGTAGAAAGTGGCATAATAGCAGTAGGTTTTCTGCTTTGAGCTGCTGACTTCCAGGGAGGGAAGACGGACCAGGCAGAGAGTTTTTTTGCGTTTGTTTGTTTGATACATATATGATGTATCGGACCTTTTCTCAGTCTAAATATTACCTGACGAGATGGCAATTACTGCATTGGCTATTAATAACTGTAATATGTCAGATGGAAACTTGGTGGACAAGTTATGTGGACAGTGGCATAATCAGTAGGTTTTCTCATTTGAGTTGCTGGCTTCCGGCGAGGGATGCAGGCAGGACAGAGAGTTGATTTTGGATTCGTTTGTTTGTTTGATACAAATATGATGTACCGAACCTTTTATCAGTCTCAACATCACGTGACAAGATGACAATTACTGCATTGGGTATTGATAAGTGTGAGATGTGAGATGATAACTTGCTGGAAAAGTGAGGTAGAAAGTGGCATAATAGCAATAGGTTTTCTGCTTTCAGCTGCTGGCTTCCAGGGAGGGAAGACGGACTAGGCAGATAGTTTTTTTTTGCATTTGTTTGTTTGATACATATATGATGTATCGGACCTTTTCTCAGTCTAAATATCACCTGACGAGATGACAATTATTGCATTGGCTATTGATAACTGTAATATGTGAGATGGTAACTTGGTGGACAAGTTATGTGGACAGTGGCATAATCAGTAGGTTTTCTCATTTAGTTGCTGGCTTCCAGAGAGGGATGCAGGCCGGACAGAGAGTTTATTTTGGATTCGTTTGTTTGTTTGATACATACATGATGTACCGGACCTTTTCTCAGTCTCAACATCACGTGACAAGATGACAATTACTGCATTGGGTATTGATAAGTGAAAGATGTGAGATGATAACTTGCTGGAAAAGTTATGTAGAAAGTGGCATAATAGCAGTAGGTTGTCTGCTTTAAGCTGCTGGCTTCCAGGGAGGGAAGGCAGACTAGGCAGAGAGTTTTTTTGCGTTTGTTTGATACATATATGATGTATCGGACCTTTTGTCGGTCTAAATATCACCCGACGAGATGACAATTACTGCATTGGCTATTGATAAGTGTAACACGTGAGATGTCAAGGTGGACAAGTTATGTGGAAAGTGGCATAAGATCGGTAGATCGTCTACTTTGAACTGCTGGCTTCCAGAGAGGGATGGAGGGACGGGGAGCGAGAGAGAGAGAGAGGGAGAGAAAGAGGGAAACTCGTGGCATAATGGCCACATTCACGCGAACCCTCGTTCGATCAGTGAAGCTCGTGACGGGCCCTGAGAAATACGACTTATGTCTACCTCGAGCTGCACCTTATATCTTATACCTCATTTATATCTCTATACACCAACCCCTATGTTCTTTCTTGCTTTTTTTCCTTTCTTTTTTGCTCCTCCATTACGAGCTATACCTTGTATGTCTATATATGTACGCGTGTATCGGGATACTGAGTAACAAAATGGCCGAAGCGGCGCCATTTTATCGGCCGCAGTGACGCGCGGTTTACGCCCCTTCGTTCGCCAGGAATCAGAGTTTACACTTTAATGGGCTTCTCGATAAGGCATATATAGGAAGGCTAATACGGCCAGACAAACGACCTCTTACTTTCTTACGATGTACTGTACGAACCGCCCGCGGGACTCTCGAACCCCGCACCCTCGTACTGAGTTGTCCCGCTCACGCATTACCATCGCGCAATACCTACTCAGTTGACCTCAAGCCTTGCGGCCCTTTGTGCCTCTCGTGCTGTGAGTATCGGGTAACGCGAGAAAATGCTTTATTTTCTCCGCGGCCATAGCGAAAAAAGTTAGGTTAGGGGAAACAACATCTCGTGCACAGTGAGCCCTGCAGATCGGTTTTCAATTTGTTTTTTCTAATAAGAGTATTGGAACAGTGAGGTCGGGATTTTATACACAATTAATACACGGTCTTGACCCGTTTGAGTTTTTTTTCAATCGAGAAATATTGATAAACGGTGAAGTTATTATTATTTAAAGAAAGCACCGCCGTTGCTGCGTGGTCTAACGGTGCTTCTGGCAACTAGGGTCATCGGAAACGAAAAATAAACAATATACCATAGTATAATAATCACACTATCGTATAACCGGATAGATTTTTGAAATTTCGAAAATTACGATAAAGTCAAGCTGTAAAAAAGAGTTCGATTATTGACGAAAAAAATCAACCTCATTCATTTACTATTGACAAATGGATATGCATGTGAAAAAATTATCCGGCCATAAAAAATAAAATATTATACTCTGTCTGAATTTCATATGAATCGAACGAATAGATTTTGAGATACGACTTGAACCGTGTCATCAAACATAGTGTTCGAGGAAAAAGCAAAAAAAAAGGTAAATCGCAGCGAGGCGGTTCGTCATAACGCAGTGGGCGATCTGACTGTTCACAATAATTGGCATATCTAGATGGATCTTTTGAATTTTTAAAAAATCATTGTTGGAAATCGAAGTTAAGACCCGAGAGTATAATGCACTGTTTAATACATGTGTAAAAAACCATTTTTTTCGCATCTCCCTTATAACTATATATATATATATATATATATATATATATATCGTGCAGCAGGATATATATATATATCCTGCTGCACGAACGATCCGGCGTCCTTTGTCGCCCCCTCGCCCTTTTCCTTTTTTCACAAAGTCATGCAGCACGTGACCACTTGTCACGTCTTATTAAGTGACACACACACGAGACTCGGATGGCAATCGCGCCTCGACTATTCGAGACCTCAATTTACCTTGTCAAACTTCACCCTTTCTTTCCTTCTCGCATATATATTCCTTCACCGCGCCTCTAGTCGTGTCTTTGCCACACAAGCCACTATTTATTATACGACACGTTATTTTGCCCGTTGGCTCGCGAGTGCACGGCTAGGGGCCCATTTTTTTTTTTACGTTTGAGAACAAATCCGTGATATTCGCACAATGAGATTTTATCAGCCTTTTCGAGCTTCATTCGCAGTAGGCATACTTGTTAGTTTTGCTGCGCTGTTACTCGTTGGGGGGGGGGGGGGGCTTATTACGTCGAGTGTAATTTAGCGACGGTTTATTTTCATTGTTATTAGCCGTGCTTGGGGTTAAAAAAAACAGGCCGATCTTCAATATTTTTTTCTGATAAGAGTATTGGAATAGCGAGGCCTGGATTTTACATACAATTCATACGTAGTCTGGCCAAGATTGAGTTTGTTTTTAAATTGCAAAATAGTGATGTACTGGTAACTAAGCTCATCTCAAGTGAAAAATGACAAAAAAATGCACTTTTAGTCAAATAATAGTTTCTAGTTTTTTAGTCAAATAATAGTTTCTAGTTTTTAATTTTTTTTTCTAGTTTTGACAATTTTTTTTGTTAGACTAGATTATTTTTTTTATGTTGACCAGACCATTTTTTCTTACTAGATTGGATGATATTTTTTTCTAGACTATAAATCTAGCAATAAAAAACATCGTATTTTTTAAACTTCAAGCTTGCCCAGACCCCTCAATCACCCTACCACAATCCCAGGTGAAAAAAATCGCGCGTCCACGAACCGGCGGTGAAAAAAATCATGCAAAATTTCGGCACCTGTCCGGATCCTTTTATTCGGCGGAAAACAAATATCCGGCTGAGAAAACGAACCAGATAAGATCCGCTCGAACGTCAAACGATGCACGCTCCTTCTTCGTCGTTTATTCACCTCGTTTCGCGTTTTTTCTCCCGTTAACGAGTACGTTCAACGAGTCGTAACGCGGGTTCCGATGCATCAGCACTGAAAATCAAGCACTTTTTTTTCTCCTCTCCTCCGCGTGACCATATCCTTATTTCGCTCGTTGCAAGGCTTCCCGGACTCGCAGCGCTCGCTCACGTCTCGTTACCAGGCAGGTAATATTCTCTCGCGTGACGACACGTCCCCTAAGGATTTTGCGCGTGACCCCCTTTGGCCCCGCCACTCAAGCCGCTCCCGTACCCACCCCCTCGTCACCTCAAACTCACTCGTCTGCCCATCGTTGGAAAGAGAATTTAGCGAGGAAAAATGTCACCTGTGAGGTGCAGCGGGCTGTAGACAGGGCGCTGGGCCGACGGGCAGGATGGAGAGGGGAGGAAGGGGATGCTTGCTGTCAGAAACGTGTACAAGAGAAAAGCCATCCTCGTAAAGGCATCGTAATAAGCGTTCAGTGTCAGTCAAACTCACATGTGTTTCGCTTTTTCATGGAGGAAGCAATTTTGTTTTCTCAAATTTCAATGGAAAACAAATATATATATATATATATATATATATATATATATATATATATATATATACTAGCCTAGGCCCGAGGCTTTGCCCGCTGTACCGGTTGCAATAGTTATTCTGACTACCTGGTCGACAGATTCTGCTAACTCACCTTGGTAATTTGTTTGAAATTTATATTCCATATATTCTGACTTTTTGTCCCTTACATCTTTATTATAAGTATAGATAGATTGAGTATTTACTTACGAAAATTTTAATGGAAATCACATGGAATGATCTTAACTTTACTAAATGAAAAAGCACTCAAATAAATATACCAATACCTTGGAATGTTGGATAAAATGTTATTTTCTAAAATGAGTTATTTAAAATTAAAATTTAATCGATCTTACAAAAACTCATCATGCACAACGTTTCGCGTTTTTCTTTCTTCCCCGCCGGTTAAAATTAAAAGATTTTCTCGGTTGTTTACTCTAGAGCGGGCGACATAGAGCTGACCATGCGAGAAGCAGGCTGTTCGTAGGTCGACTCCAGCCGCTCGTAGCGTTGTCCTTGCGATTTGTTAATCGTCATCGCAAAGCAGACGGATACGGGGAACTGCACTCGCTTGAATTAAAACGGGCAGTTATTGGGATTAAGTGGTAGCCGCGGTATAAACACCGTCTCACCCCGTCAGAACTTCTCCCTCGATGACGTTTTGTTGTAGAGCAATGGCGATTGCTCTTATACTCGTTCCATTTAAATGGAACATATACCATTACCTTTGCGGCATTTTACGGCGGGATATACATTTAGACAGGAGAAATAAGCAATATTGAGGGACTTTTTAAACTAAGAAATAATTATTCTACAAGTATCAAACTTTACGTATACTTTAATAGTATATTTATGTATGCAAAATAATTTTTTTAAATTAACTTCATCAAAATGACGGAGCTGTGGCAGATTGTTACAGGAAGTTCGCCGCGGAAGTTGCGAATCGGCGTGCAGTCTGGCTTCCCGTAGACTTTGATTTGCAAAAAGTTCAAAAAAATTTTCAGTTAGAACATGTATAGTTTCTATGTGACGGTAATTAAAACGAAGAAAATTCAAATTTAAGAAAATGGCACGCATTTACAAAAAAAATCAACATTTCACGCAACATTTCTGTAAAATGTGGATTAAAAAAGTAGTTTTTTTTCCATTTTTTAAAAAACAATCCTCGTCAAGTAGAAGGTACCGATATTATCAATATATGTACCAAGTTTCAACTAAATCGGCTTAATAGTTTTTTAGCAATTCTGCACGCCAATTTCGATAATGCAGTTTTGAGAAAAACCCGTTTGAAGTTCACGCCCGCCTCGAATCCGAGCAGTGAGGTACAGCGTTGACGGGCTGTAACATTTGAAGTTTTTCGAATTTCGCTTTGAAATTTTAGGAAAATATTCTACATATATGGTTCTATCGTTTGAGGAAAAAAAAAAAGAAATCGATTTTTTGATCGTTATAAGGGTATATCCCGCCTTAAGGAAGAATATCAGTGTGACAGGCTGAAAAATGAGGTATTTTTTGGGATTTCTTTTTGAAAAAACGGCTTGATCAAATTATTTGAAATTTTGTGTATTAATTATTGAAGTAATGAAGCATACAAGGAAATTTTATTTTTTTTATTTTTAGTACATTTTATTAAACAGAGGAGCGGTCGCAAAATGGCGTCTCAAAAAAAGACTCCCCGACGATGGACAGCATAAGTGCCACCACAGCCGGCATGTGAAATCAAAAATTTAAAAAGATCCTTAAATTATAATAGTATAGTTATCGCAGCATCGTAGGAAATTTGAAAATTTTGATTAGAAAAGAAAAGTGCGGCCGTTTTAAAAAAATCGAATTTTACACAAAAATTTTGCAGTAAATTGTTAATAAAAAAGTAAACAATTTAAAAGAAAACTCTACGAGGCGACGATAGCGATAAGTTTTCTGAAGAGAATCGTTTTTGAATGAAGTCGATGGGAGAAAATTTGACAGAGTTATGCTGTCAACCAGGTCAAAAAACATGGTTTCGAGAAAAACGCGTTTAAAGTATAGAAAGGCCCGTATAGAAGGCTCTGAGAGCGTCGACGCTTGGCGCCAATTTCGAATACTTCTAAGCCGAATATTGTTTTGAAAATTTGTAGGCATATTCTCAAATGTTAAAACTAACTATTTAAGCAAAAAAATCTTTTTTTTTCACACTGATATTCTCCCTTAAGTTCTACAACAGGGAAAACCATATTTCATTCGGTTCAGTAGTTTTTAAGTGATGCGAGGACATAGGTCAGACAGACTTTACTACTTTATTATAAGTATAGATATAGGGTGTCTCAAAATGACCTGACATTTTAGTTGGTTAATAAAACGTATTATTTATCTGAAAAGTACGAATATATTAATTCTAATATAAGGTACAAACATGGAGGTTATGTGTGGGACACAACATTCGATAAATGGCCGCCTCAGCCTTGTTCACACTTTTGACGAAATTTTCAATACCATTTTGCCATAATTGCGGACTAATTTCGTTAATGCTGCGTCCAAATGCTTCCTTGAGCTCCAGAATGGTCTGTGGATCATTGGCATGCACTTTTCCTTTCAGAAAACCCGAAAGAAACAAGTCCAATGGCGTCAAATCGCACGATCTTGGTGGCCAATTCACATCGCCGCGGCGCGAGATAACACGACCATGAAACTTCGTCTGCAATAACTGCATCGTTTCGCCCGCAGTGTGGCAGGTTCTGCCATCATGTTGAATGAATATATCTTCCAAGTCCATGCCGTTTATGCAATTTATCGGATATTGTGTTCCACACATAACCTCCATGTTTGTACCTTATATTGAAATTAAAATATTCGTACTTAAAAACAAAATGATACTTGTTATTAATAAATTAAAATGTGGTACGTTTGAGAGAATCTTCACATATATATGAGATCGAAGTATTACTGAGCTTTTTCCGTTTGTATACATATATGTGTTTTTTCTCCTATTCGAATATAAATAAACGTTTTTTTTTATGTCTTTTTCTTTATATTAGGTGTACAAATAAGTTCACGGCCTGAGAATTAAAAAAAGCTGTATTGAATATTTAAACGAAAATACCCTTCAGATCTGGTGTCATATAATACCAGTCTAGTGGTCTATTTTTCCGGGCCAACAGCTTAACAAATTCAAATATACATCATCAGCACAGTAGGCAAGATGAGTTGCAATAACGCGAGTGTTAGGTACTCCATGCTTTAAGCGTTCGAATTGAAAAAAAATACTTCCGAAGATAAAGAGATGATTTGTCACGCATTGAAAGAAGATGCCATATCCATCAGTACCGTGAAGAAGTGATTGCAAAGGTTCCGGAGTGGAAATTTCGACCTCGAGGACGGTGGCAGAGCAGCATTTGCACAACATGGTGACTGGTGATGAGAAGTTGGCGTTGTATGACCATCCAAAAAAACGTGAATTGTCGATTAATCGGGATGAACCATATAGATCGACCGCTAAACCCAATATTCACGGCGAAAAAAACTCCTTCTGTGCATATGGTGGGATTTCAAGGGTGTTCTGTACTTTGAGCTGTCCAAGCCTGGTGAGACCTCCATCACGGCTGACCGCTATAAATACCAGCTGCAGCGTTTAAGTGACGGAATTGAGCGCAAGCGGCCTTACACAGTCAATATGACCTAGGCCGGTCATATTGCTGCATGACAATGCCAGACCACATACAGCAAAAAGGGCCAGAGACGCTTTAGATTCGTTGGGCTGGGAAGTTTTGCCACACACGGCGTGTTCACCAGACTTGGCTCCCTCGGATTTTCACGTGTTTCGATCACTCCAATATCATTCGGCTGATAGCGACTTAAAAACGTTCGATATAGTAAAAAATGTCGTTACCGATTTTATCGACTCAAAACCACCATCATTTTACCGCCAAGGAATTCGCAATCTGCCTGACTGGTGGGGGGAAATGTGTGGAAGCAAACAGAGATTACTTTCCCGATCAAAATGTACCGTGATTTTAAGTAAATAAATAATTATTTTCATGAAAAAAGGCCGAGAACTTATTTGTACACCTAATATTATAAAGGGTGCCCCGAAAAGTGAAGTCCAAACGGAAAGACCTAAGTGCCTCGTATCAATACCTATCCGAATCACCCCCCATCTATGTTCTACTATCTTTTTTACTTTTTGAGAAACAAAGCATTAAAAAAAAATTGTGTATGTACTTTCGCCTTTAAAGTTTTTTTGAAGCAATTGGGAGTCATTTAGAACAGAAATGCGTAGAAATTTCTTAGGGTTAGCCTGATCGGCATGAAGCGATGATCCGTTGTGATACGGGTAACACGTATTACGGACATCCTGATTGTGCCCTGATCGGGCCGGAAGTATTTAGGCCCGAAATCAGACAATACTAAAACGGTTTTACTAATGCCGTCCCTGATAAGATCCTACCACAACGAGCTTTCCCCGACAAGTCCTCACCAAGGCTTCCCCTGATAAAGCCCCATGGAGGCTTTCCCAAGAGCGGTACTACTAAAGCCAGAGTTGGCATCGTTTTAAACGATTGATTAAAACAATTGTTTAAAACACTGTTTAAAACACATCTGAAAATATAATCCTGAATAAAACAAAGTGTAAACACACATGGTTTTAAACGGGTTTTAAGAAACGATCCAAAAGTATTGCCATCGCCCTCATGGGCATCCAGTGACTGCCGTTTTTACAAATTGCGAATCTTTTCTTTCCAACATGATATGATGGTGTGCATGCTGTTCTTAACAGAGCGCCGCATACACCACCCGCTCATTTGGATAGTAGATATCGACGGATTTCTTAAACGGCTCGTCATAACTTCACGGAATTTGATTAGATAATGTGAAATTGATAAACGAACGAATGGAAAAAAATCCAGATTTTATTACCATGCAAGAGCCGTGATGCTTTGAATCAAAGAGTTTGGCTATGCCACGATTTGGTGAGGAGAAGAGCCGCGAAGCCATACTCAAAACAAACATTTTGCTACCTGAATTATACGATTCCATTGCATATTTTGGGAAATCCGTGGATATCTACAATTTGTAGGTATTTTTTACGGTGTCGAGAAAATAGATGGTTTGACATTTATCGCAGCGCGCATCTCCACATTTGCTGTGTGACCGTATGTACGAACTCACACACGAGGCCTGCCGAGACTTTCAGGCGGCTAGCGACTATATTGTTTAGCAGTAGATACCGATAGTTCGCGCCAATTTTGCCCTACCGATTCGAGCCGAGGCAATCAAATTCGGGTTTGCCATCATCATTCTCCTTCGAATAATCGTGTACTCTCGCGCGTAAACGTCATTTGAAAACGGATTTGAAAGGCTCGTTTCTTTGTTTTAAATTATGTTTTCGCTTTACACTGGATCATAACTTAAAATGTAATGAAAATGAAATCATAAAAAGTCGGGACGACGCCAATGTCCTACTACGTGACGTCGCCATAGCAACGGCAGCACTGTCTTGGCTCTCGGGGAATCCCCGTACTCAGTCTCAGTCACATCGTGCGTAAGAGTGAAGCAGATTTCTTTCCATTTGTCTATGTGCTCTGCATTGGCGTTAGCTAATAATATTCAGTATTCTCTGGTTTGAGATAGATTCAGAATAAAAAACAAAACTTATTTTATCTTAAAACTATACGCACGAGTTTGCTTGCATGGACGAAAATCGATAGCAAACAAATAATGTTAACGGGACGTAAAAAAGATCCACTGTGGCAACATTTTACGCAGCTGCAGGGTAATGAAAAAACAATACGTGCGGAGTGCAAGTGTTGTAAGAAGAATTTGGTGGGGCTGATCGCTCGAATGCGGGTGCATTTGAAAACACAGTGTACTGCTTATTTATCTACAAAATCAGGTGCATCGACTTCAGGAGGTCGCAACCATGACGGTAAGCTCATACAATTTATACAAAAAATTTAACTGTTAAGCTAAGCATGTTAAGCTACATGTAACATAATTCATGCAAGATGCCCGATACACCAATTAGATTATCTAATTGCAATCTAATGATAATGACTGAAACGCATATCTATTAAACTAAACATTGTTATAATTAACAAAATAGATTTACGGCTAACGCGTGAAATGTTAGCGTGATTGGTATTGATATACTGTATTGAGCCCTTGAGTGCTGTGAACAGTCTTTAACTTTTCCTTAACTGTTAGGTTGGATTACCAGTAAGGTGAATTTATTTCTGAGCAATTCTGAATTTTGTTTTTGGCAAAACAATTACATGCCTTGAAAATAGATGGTCATCAATTCAGTGATTAATTTAGAACGAATTTCATTGAGGACTTGCTTTAATTTTATTACATGTTGTATAAAACAGCACCACAACTGGCTAACTAACTGATTTATATAAGTACCTATTGCCTGAAACATAAGTTCTAGAGACCTAAAATTTCGTCGTTATTCCGTAGTAGAAATTACATTTTATGTAGAACATTTTATTTCGTAGATGACTAACTCGAAAATAAGTTTGCGCACTCATTAAATTCTATAGGAAAAAAAGATTGTGCGTCGAAATCAACGTTCACAAGGGTGAAATCGTGTGTAGGGAAGTCCGGACAGGGAGGGCGTTGGGACAGACTTTATATTGAATACCTTTTATAGTAAACAAAAGCACAGTTATATAGATGATAGTTATATTCCCAAATAATCTGGATAATTGAATGGAGAGGAATAACGTAACAATTATATTTTACAGATGTCGAAGATTTGATCGAACTCGCTGACGAGTCTGACGACGTGGAACCCAATGCAAAGAGACCTAAGAAAGCAGTTATGTCGCTATCGAATGTGATGTCGCAATTTGTAGTGGAGACGTCGGGACAAAAAAAGCGCTAACTCTGCATTTCGGCACGTTGAGCATCCAGAATTCATCAAGTTACTGAAAATTGTAAGACCCGGCTATACCCCACCAAATCGAAAATTGATTGGAGGAAAATTTATAGATGACGTGCACAGAGATGTGGAAAAAGAAATGGAAAATGATTTGAAAGGAAAAGTTGTGTGTATGGCACTAGATCGATGGAGTAACATTCACAACGAGCCTATCGTTTGTGTCAGTGCAACTACAACTGATGATGGCGGTAAAGTGCATCTCATTGATACCATATATACGGTAGATAACAGTCATAGCGGTGATTACCTTCTGCATCTGGCGGTAGACAGTATAAAAAATGTCAAAATTTCGGTTGTCATGTACGCAGCATGTAACAGACAACGCCGCTAATATGGCAAAGATGAGAAGACAACGGGCAGAGCGGGAAGACAGTCAGATTGGTGACATAATTACATATGGTTGCTCAGCACATATCCTACATTTATTCGCAAAAGACATTCAGCAACAAGATTTAAAATCAAGAGTGAAAAATATCATCAAATATTTCAAATATCACCATTTCCCTGGAACAAAGTACAAGGAAGCTGGTGGAAAAAAAAAACGGGTGCTGCCACAAGATGTTAGGTGGAACACTTTGGCTGACTGTCTTGAGTCATACGTTAGCAACTGGCACTATCTTGCTAAAGTATGCAGCGAACATAGAGCCGCATTGGACTTATCTGTCGTAAAAAAACTTCAGGACATAGAGCTAAAAGAAAATGTAGAAAACTACTTTAAAAAAATGAAAAAAGTAGCGATTGCTCTTGATTACGTTCAAAAAGATATATGCGTCTTAAGCGAATCTGTTTACATCTGGAAGTCTCTTTTCTCTTTGGATTGGTCATCAGAAGAAAGAAGCAAGCTGAAAGGCAGGTACGGCCTCGCCATGACCCTAGCACATTTTGCCGCTTTCATTTTGGACCCCAAATACAAAGGTGAAGAATTATTGGAAGAAGAGGACACATCGGGCAAGGAGTTCATAGATTCGCGTTTTTCACAGGCGATGAAAGATATGCTCACGTATCGTGCAATGGCCTATCTCTTCAAAGAATATATGTTTAAAGAAGAACTTCTGCAGAAGACACACGGGTCATTGTAGTGGAAATCCTTAGAAAAAAAAATACATTCGGAGACAACAGCATTAACAACTCAGTTATTTACAGCCACTGCTTCTTCTGCTAGAATTTAAAGATTATTTTCTACTTTTGGATTATTGCATTCCAAATTACGAAATCGTCTCGGGACGGAAAAAGCAGCTAAATTCGTTGCAATTATGACAGCATTAAACAGAAATCAGTCTACGGAGATGAGTGATGAGATGAGTGAATGAGCCGTAGCGATGTAAAAAAATGTTAACTTTAACATACTTATTTTATTGAATAATTCTTCATGCGACTACAAATTATAAGCCAAAGAGTAAAGAAGCAAAAGACATTATGTAAGCGGCTTCAAATTATGTAATGTAATTAATACATAAATACTAATACAAACCGATCTCATCTACAGTACAGGTTATACCTCATACTGTTTTGAACATGTTTAAAATATGTTTAAAACCTGTTTTAAACGGCTCATGAAAAACTTTTAGGTATAACTGATTTAAAACATGTTTTATTTTTTTCCTAAATAAAACATAGTGTTTTGTTCTTTTTGAAATAAAACTGTTTTTTTTTCCAACCATGACTAAGGCTTTCTCTGATAAGGCCATAAACAGGCTTGCCCTACAACTGTCTCGGCGGTCGATAGATGCACATAACCTCTTATTTTCTACATGGGAATTTCCCTTCGACAGGATCGTAGCTTTGGAGTTTCGATGTATTCCTGAATTTCATAAAAAGTGGTGTTATAGACTCTCACGACAAAAAAACTTATGCACCTCGGAAGCGTGTTAGAAGATTTCAGCAGCTTTGCAAATCTCCGAGCACAGATCAGACTGTCATCGTCGTGGGAACAAGGTATGTATAACCTAACCGTGTTTATATGTGTTTCACATGTTATTCATACGTTCGAGGTATCGGGGGCAAATCAATCACATGCATGAAGCTTAATGAAGGCCTTTACTGTATGTATATAAGAGTCAATGTATATAAGAATAGCACCCCGACTAGAAATGTTGCTACGGGGCAGACTAGAGCTGCATCCGGCATACCGTATCCCGTACCACGGCACGGTACAGGCTGCCGGATCAGAGCTTCACCGGGCGTGAAACGCTTTTTTGAATCTGGCCATGACGCGGATACCGGTAACGTAACTGATCCGTACATCTTTTCAGGCTCTGATCCGGTTGCCGTATCTATGCCTGAAATGAAAAGAATCCCAAAATTACGAATAAAAAAAATTCTGGTAGTATTTTTTGTTTCCATATGCGTTATTTATGATTCTGCCTATATGATAATTGGAAGAAAACATATTCTGCCTCGTTGAAGTTTTTTACCTCCCCTCGGAATTGAACCACGTCTTCTTATTCTAAAGCTGAGCGCGCTACCTATTTAGCCATTCCAACACTTGTGTAAACTCCTTTTTTTCCTTGGGTATTATTATCATTCTAATTCTATTCTAAAGAATGTCAATAATTTTATCCATGGGGTTGAAGATTGCATCGCGGCAATGTAACAATAATTCTGTTTCAACCGGATTTTTACTGAATATTTAGGCTGTGAAAATAACTCACACGTTTTCACATATTGTCATTAGCGTGTTACGATCGGAATTTGCAAAAAAGGCTTTTGATGATTTTGTAAAAAAAAATTATTTGTACTAATGAAATTTTATTGATTTGATTTGATTGATTACCTTTTGATGATGACAAAAATAAACGAATGAAAAGGGAAGAAGAGAAAAGCGTTGCATTCCCACGATACAAACTGCAAATTTAATTTTATTCGTTCTTTGTATCTTAATTTGATGATGACGGCGTCCGCATGGACACCATATTACTTTAATTAGAATCTTGCCGAAATTATGCACGCAGCAACTCAGTTGTTTACTTTGATGGCCCCGAATAAGGTTATCCGGTAGACATGCGGCGCAAATCAGACATGCACTTCGAAGTGCATGGCGGATTGGCACCGGATGTCTACTGGATTAGCCAACCTCGGAGCACGGATGGGAAAAGGAAAATCGATCAGGCCGTGGACAGGTAACCGTAACAGAGCCATGTGAGGGACGCGTTGCGAGTCGTCTGACGTAGACCTGATTGATGCTGCTTCCTTACCTCGGTATCTGGGTACTACTGATGCGGCGGAAATACGGCGCCGATCAGGCACGGACTTCGCCGCCGTAACAAGGTCCTCGCAACATTACCTGATTCAGGACTGATCGGTTTGTCTTTGTTACACCCGTTCTCCGGATTCACTGATCCAGTAAATATCCAGCACAGATCAGGCGGGCGCTTCTATGGCATTCCGGACCGTATCTTCAAACCGGCCTGATCAGTGATCCGGCTGCCGGAACAACATTTCCAGTCGGGACGATGTTTATTTTATAGGAGTCATCATAATAAAACATTCTAACACCGAGACCGCAGCTCCGATCTGTACGAAAGATTTTGAGCAAGCCGTAGGAAAACTAATTAACAATGCCAAGGATTGAGAGGACAACCGCACGATTCGGAATAAAAATACTACAACATAAAACTGGTTCGGTACCGTACAATTGTATTACTCAAAGTAATATAACTATGAAGTATTATAAACTTCAAGTATAATAGTATAGTCTAATTATACCGTGCAATTATATTACTTAAGGGGCTATACCAGAGTGACACTTTCAAAAAATCGATTTTTTTGCCTTTTTCGACAGTTTATACTTTCAAGAATATCCTGTAAAAATTTCAAGGCCGTGTCTCTAATAATTTTATCTTGCAAAAATCGATATTTAAATCTTTAAACGCGTTTTTTTTCTAAATGAGATTTTTCAAATTTACTGACATTGTAACTCAAAGAGCAATTATCCGATTGGCTTGAAATTTGAACTGAGTACTCTTGAATATATTTACTCTACAATGGTGTAGGATATTTTTGATTGGATAAAAATTGACGATTTGGCATTGAAAAAAACGACCATTTTATAGACAAGAAAACAGACTTTTTTTTCATAACTACGCCATTTTGTTGGATTTTGATATTTTTCGAAAATCCTACGTCATTGTAAAGGAAATACCTTCCAGTTCAACGATATTTTTCTCTTTTTCCGTTTCAGCTACTCAATCGGCCGGAATCATGTCAGCAGTGGAGGAACTTTTTTTTCGGCGCCTCCGAAGGCAGCGCACAAGTCGCTTGGATCTCAATATTTTTCTACGAAAAAATGATGTATTATAGGTCAAATATAGCCACATATATTCTTAATTTTCCGAAACATTTAATAAAGTACTTTTCTTCCCAAAAATTCCCGAAAATCACCCAAATTTTCAGCGTTTACACTGGTATAGCCCCTTAAGTAATATATTGCGATTATTAAAGTAATGTAATTTCATTTTTTTGTAACGAAGTTTAATGAAAAAAATATGTTAACAATTATATACTAGGATTTTAAATTGATTGTCTGTATGTGCTCTGGCTGCGTCAGGGAGTATTATAATGACCTGATCAGGTCATATTATAAACACCTGATCAGGTAACCAGATAAGGCTCATATGTGACACGTTACATTTTCTAGCAGGGCGCTTTCAGACTGCCTTACAAGGTCAGTCAGGCAATCTGAACGCGCCCTGAATCGGGCTCCATCAACATTTCTACGCAAGTAGCTGTCGTACCGAGCTCCGCTAGGGTGGGTACGATTTTCACCATTTCTCGCTACGCAGTTCTTTGTCGCACCCACACTGCTGCGATCAAGTGCGGAATTCCTTTTTCCCATTCTCAAAATGTTTAATTAAGGTAGTACCTCCATAGAAGAGTTGAATTAAGAAATGGTTGAAATTTGACATATACGTTATTTAATACATTATCCAAACATCTGTGCAATTTGAATAAGTTTGACCACCCCAAACCTGAGATATTTACACTTAAAGTTGGCTTGGTTTACACGTAACAAATGCGTTATGATGGGCAAACAGAGCATCATTAATTCTACCGTCAAAACTAAAATTAAGAAATTGATAAAAAACGAGGATAAGCTACAGTAAGATATCACGAATAATGTGAAAAAAATGAGAATGATTCACCATCTCGTTTCCAAGATATAACCATGAGAAGCCTTCACAATTTTGGTGCAAGCCTGGCAAAGCCTGGAAAAAAAACAATTGGGGCAAAGCCTGGACAGTCCCGGCAAAAAGTTTACTGGCAATGGTCGCTCAAAAACACAATACAAAATATATTTTACGGCAATAAATGATATCCATCGTATTATCTACTAGTACCGAGTCAATATTGCGTAGGTTTTAATTTTATTCATTACTAATTAAACCAATTATCAATATTTTAAACATGAACATAGTATGTAAACTTTTGGTTGAGATTTTCGCAGAGGAACTACCTTAATCTCTGTGATATTCAAGTACGTACGTGACGTCATCTGATCACGAAAACAGAAACAGCACACACTCGCCGTGCCGAATGGAGCGGATGGTGGCGCGCACTCGCTCGCGGACGTTTTCGCTGTCAAAATTTTCTTTCAGCGAGTCTGGCTGCGATTTTTGTTCGCTGCTCAATATTGAGGAAGTTGGAGCGGTAGCTACAATTTAAAATTAATTTTTTTTTAAATATATGATACTGTTTATATTATGCTGAGTTTTGATGATTTTTTTTTAAATTTTTCACCACCAAACACCAGAGATAAAAAATAGTTTAATGTATGTAGTTTTACGTGCGCTTAGATGGGCAACTCGTTCACGCCACGGGTGATGTGATGTTTGTTTGGCTATTTAGCACCAAGATGAACAATTTCTAACAACGGATGAACGCAAACTGAACCTTTGTAAACATTTAGAAAAAAACCCTATTTTGCTCATCGTAAGCTGTATATATTCAATGTCGAACCTCATATTTAGAATATATTCAATGTCAACCTCAATGTCCGCGAAGTTGCCGTATTTAGGCAACACTCAATATTAATTAATAGCAATAATAAATAATCTCGTGACATAAATATAAATGACTAAAAAATTATCCTGAGTTGTATAAAACATTCGCCGACGCAGTTTTTAAAAAATAATCCTCGATAATGTTACACTTTTTCAAGTTGGTAGTAAAACAAAGGTTTTTGTTATTTACGTAATGAAAATATAAAAATGCATATTTTGCCCTTTAATTATATATTTCATGAAAAATTAGCATCGATAGAATAAATCGATACCTCGTATGCATTTTGTTGAGGTTGATTGAAAAAAAAATGTATAACCCGTAATTTGATTAAAATGGATCGCTCCAACCTCCTTCAAGTACGTAAGCAACGTCATGTGGTCACGAAAACAGAAACAGCACACTCGACCTGTCGAGTGGAGCGCGTATTGGCGCGTGCACGCACGCGGATGTTTTCGCTGTCAACATTTCTTTTAGCGAGTCTGACATTTTTCTTTCACATTTTTGTTCACTGCTCAGCCCCCCGACAACCTATCGTGATGATACGTAGCTTGAAACCTGCACCGGAAAATACGCGACACATTGGTGAAAACCGCACCAAGAACCATTGGATCAGAAGTTTATCCGGGAGAGACAGAAAGACCAACTTTCATTTATAGGTATAGACAAGAGAAGAGAAAAAGATGAGCATTTTTTAAATCATCTGAACTTAAGTGGCTGATACTCTTAAACCTATTTTTTAAACTGTTTATCATGATCAAAGGCATGCACTTTAGAGTGTCGCTTGGTCATTTATTTATTGCTTAACAGTGCACATCATAGCGATTACATAAGGTAACAAAATCGCGAGGAAAATACATAGACAAGAGAGAAAAATAAAAAATGCTTCGTTTCGGGAAAAGTAAAAAAGATCTTAGAACATGGGGGCTATTCGGATAGGTATTGATACCGAGCATCTAAATTTTCCTGTAGACGTTCGATCTACCCTGTATATATACACATATACGCTCAGAAAGTTCGAAAAATAAAAATAATAAAAAATATATTTATTATAGGGTGCCAAATCTCACTAAACTTATTCTTTTATATTGATATATATTTTTTTCTTCTTTTTACATATAAATATTTCAAAAATGATATTTTTTCAAAGGTCTTTTCTTTACATATACAGGGTTTCCTGTTATGAATGGATAATCCTGTAACTGTCGATAGGTCAGATCGTGTCCTACTATATGCTGGAATTTCAGTTCAGTAAAAGTCCCACGGATTTCGAGATTTTGGGTTTCATGTTATGTTTTGGAAAAGAAAAACATTTGCTTTTGGTTTTTCGCATGTCATTTCTACAAATGATATGAATCGACAATAACTAAGCCACTTTTTAAAGTAATTGGCACGATAAAGTAAATTTTAGTGCAGTACATTTTTTTCACACCGCAGGCTATCAAAGTCAGATCTTCGAATTGGTTTGTATGAAAATTCTGCATAGGATCTTTTTTCATACAGTTTTCTTAACAATTAAGGTTAAAAAGAAGACTTTTTTCAGATAAAACAAATTACCAAGAGTATCATGGGGTTGACGTTTGCATCGTTGGAGTGCAACGAATTTTTATTTTCAATTTCCGAAATTTAATTTGGCAGATTTGAGATTCGAAAATCACGCAAACACTTTTTAGGATTTTTATTCAGCGATTTATGAGAAATTTGCAAAGTACGATTTTGGATATTCCCGAAAATGAGAAATTCATGAAATTCATGAAAAATCATATTATTTGCATCTCGAAAACCGTGGGATTTTGACTGAACTGAAATTTCAGCATATGGTAGGACATGATCTGACGTATCGACAGTTTCAGGATTATCCATTCATAACAGAACACCCTGTATAGTATTATATATATATATGTGTGTGTGTGTATATATATATATATATATATATATATATATATATATATATATATATATATATGTTGTATACACATTGTATGTATACATACACACACACACATACACTCGGAGATAGACTAGAAAAAGCTCGGTGTAATGTCGGGTCTCGCCGACACGGGACGAGCACGTTCCAATAACTGCAACTGTCGATCGCTCGCATATAGAGGAAGAGAGAGAGAGCTCGCGAGTGCACGAGCCATTTCGTCCAGATGCCAACGACAGAGTATGTTTTAGCGCGAACGAGGGAGTACATATGGACCGCGGGGGACAAAGAGGGGACACGAGAGGGAAGAAAAAGAGGGCGTCGCAAGCAAACAAGTAAAAAAATGAACAAAAATAAAAGAAAATAGGGAAAAATGCGCACATAAACAAGCCCCGGGTATAGGGTAAAATAAGAGAAAGAGGAAGCGGTCTCGAGGAATACGTGACCGTATCATTTAAAGAGCCCTACGTGGATCCTCGAAACAGTGACGGTAAATACATGCTGGAAAATACCTCTTGCTTGTTGGGCTGTTTTCGAAGAGAAGTGGAATAATGGAGAAAAAATGTAAGAGAACGAAAAAAAAAGATTCGTCAGTCTTGATTAACCAGTTACGATATTAATTAAACGAGTCTGCATAAACTTGGAGCCCAAAACAGAAGCCGATTTCCAACATTTTTTGTCTGACGTGAGTATTGGGATGACGAGATCGAGACTTTACACACACTTGATACACAGCCTTGCCAAGTTTGAGTTTTTGTTTCGTTGAAAAACATTGATAAACATTGAAGTTATTATTATTTGAAGAACGTGCCGCCGTTGCTGCATGGTCAAACGGAGGTGGTGCTTTTAGCAACTAGGATGTTCTCGTACGAAAAGTAAACGAAATCGTCTTTTGGACACCACAGTAACAAGCCGAAAAAGGTCGCCTTTTTGCGATGTTTTTCTTTCTGCTAGATTATTTATTTGGGATTTGGAAAAAGGGTATGTTATTGAGCATACAATGAACTTGTTCCATGTAGATAGTTATGAATAAAGATTTTTAAATAACAATTTAAATTAGCAGTTTGTGAAGTATTATAGAGCCTCTGTATACAAAATGTGGTCCAACCGCCGGATTCATAATGCGACAATGGTTGGTCTGAAAAATGAAAATAAAAAGGTTTTATAATCTATAAAAATCTAGTTCTTGTTGTACGTGGCTGTTTTTCGAAAAAAAAATCATAAAATGGCGGGTGTTAAAAAAAGTGTATTTGTAGTGAAATTTTTTACTTATATTCGGGGGCTTAAAAAAGACTGAATATCGAAGAAAAGTAAACGGCTACCTGCTACGGTAGCCACTGCATTACGAAAATTTTGGCTTTTTTAAATTGCAAGTCGGACTATTGTAGTTAGAGTTATGGTTCCGGTCAGGTCGAGAAAAGTTTCGAGAAAAACGCGATTGAAAGTTTTAGTTTACGTAAATCGTTGCGCTAAAAAAATAGATTTTTTTGACTCGTCATAGTGGTGTCCCGCGTTAATCAAACATTCGTTCGATCGGATAGTTTTTTGAAATGTTGAAAATTACGAAAATTCCAAGCTGCAGAAAAGAAAGTTGGATTTTTATCGCGAACAACACAACTTTAAGGCGCTATACCAGTGTGACACTTCGAAAAAATCGATTTTTTTGCCTTTTTCGACAGTTTATACTTTCAAGAATATCCTGTAAAAATCAAATTTCATTTCAAATATCATTTTATCTTACAAAAATCGATAGTTCAATCTTTAAACGCGTTTTTCTCGAAATGAGATTTTTTCAATTTGCTGACATTGCAACTCAAAGAGCAATTATCCGATTGACTTGAAATTTGAACTGAGTACTCTTGAATATATTTACTCTACGATGACGTAGGATATTTTTGATTGGATGAAAATTGACGATTTAGCATAGAAAAAAACGACCATTTTATAGGTAAGAAAACAGACTTTTTTTTATAACTACGCAATTTTGTTAGATTTTGATATTTTTCGAAAATCCTACGTCATTGTACAGGAAATACCGTCCAGTTTAACGTCTTTTTTTCCCTTTTTTCGGTTTCAGCTGCTCAATCGGCCAGAATCATGTCAGCAGTGGAGGAACTTTTTTTTTGCGCCTCCGAAGGCATCGCATAAATCGCTTGGATCTCAATATTTTCCTATGAAAAAATTATGTAATATAGGTCAAATATAGCCAAATATATTCTTAATTTTCCGAAATATTTAATTCAGTACTTTTCTTTCAAAAAATTCCCGAAAATCACCCAAATTTCCAGCGTTCACACTGGTATACCCGTTTTTAATCATTTGGTATTGACAAATGGATAAACGTATAATAAAAACATCCGGTCATACGATGGAAAATGTCATAAACTATGCACCGTTCGAATTTGACGTGTACCGGACTCGTAGATTTTAAGATACGACTTGCATCGTTTCATAAACGCAAATGCAAAATATCACTCTTGTTATAATCACGCTGCGAAAAAAGTCGCACGCGCGTATCAAACGATCGGGGGAATAAATTTTTCGCTTTATTTCTTTTTGTGTTTTTTTTCTTCATATACCCAGGGGATCTGATAAAAACTTCATGGAGCCCACCCCGGTCACTGTCCATGCAAATGGCGCCGAGAGATTAAATCTCGCGCACCTGTACGTACTATTCATCCGGATTATATATAGGACGCTAATAAGAATTATTCTGTGTGTGTACTTAGTTTATACTCGTTTCCTCGCTCGTGTATGGAAAACAAAAGAAAGAAAAAAATGTTTATGCATCAAAGTCATATATCGCCGCGAGTACGCGTATATATAAAGTTATAAATTCAAACACGCGAATATAAAAAAACATTCAGAAGTGTATATACGTATATAGGGTAGAGTCGATTTCCTTTTGCCTCTTTATCCCGATAAAAAACTACTGCCACGCGAACAATGACTCCCTCTCTCCTCCCCTCTTTTTTTTATATCGCCGTGATAAGGCCAATTTTATTTATTTTCGTTCCAAAAAACATGCGTGATCGCGCACGAGATCTTTTACAAGTGGAGTCGGCGGAAAAACGAAGTACGAAGGCTCGGAAACTCAAAAATACCGTTTATCTTCCTTTTTTTTCGTTGCTTTATCAGACGAGTCCCTCTGTATAGAATTTCGATGGGTCATGAATATATTTATCCAGTATATATATATATATATATATATATATATATATATATATATATATATATATATATATATTAGTATTTGGCACATAAAAATTACGAGATTCGATTTTTCAATCAGTTAAAAAATGACAATGCCCGAATTTCAAATAGCCATTCATGGTAAAATGGAAATCGCTCGCGATTGCAAGTTCGCATAACAGTTGAAAGTATTTTCGATTGTAATCAAAAGTGAGAGATTGAAAAAAAATGTAACCTTTCGTCCATACAACCGTATAGTTGTAAGGGTGTGGATAAGAAATTGCATGGATCAATAAATAGAATAGATCAAAATGAATAGAAATATATATAACATCCATAAAATGAAACAGTGTCTATTTTTCTAACTTATTTTATTTGCCCATTTCGTTCTAAATAAATAAATTCTATTCTAAAATAAATAAAACATTTATAACACACATAAAAAAATAGTTCCTATTTTTTAAATCATAGTGTTCTTTTATTCATTCATTTTTCAAATTCGGGTGGGGATCGGATATTCGAGCGATCAATATTCAGAAGGACGGAAATGTCGAATTCAGTTATGACGAACGTTGCAATATAGATAGATCAATCTTATGATAGTCTGTAAAATATTTAATCGATATTGTGAATACAATAATCTCGAAGTTGATTTATAGCCAAAACAAATATCAGATTTAACAAAATAATGAGAGATAAAGTACCGATTCGCCTGTATATATACACCGAACCATTCGAGACGTCAAATCGTCGAATTGTAAATATTACGACAGTTTACAATTTCGAATCCATTAAGGGGAGATATACACCTAGGAGCCGGAAAAATGTCATTTTTGGGAATTTTTTCAAGGAAAACTATTTGAAATCTCGGATTGGGGTTTTAATTATCTAAAAGTATATACATTCAAAAAATATGTTCAATTTTCTTTATTTAAAAATATCAAAAATATACAAGGATATTATATGATCCTTGGAGCGTCGTAAAAAAATCTGCGTTAACGGTACCCACTGGCGTTTCTTCAAAAATCATCTAAAAAGAGAACCAAAAAGATTATTAAATTAGATACTATAATCTAGTACTTGTTATAGCCGATTTTGAAAATATCGATTTATGACAAAATGGCGGACGTTTGAACATAAATAGTGATTTTTGGGCCAAAAATTAGTTATTATTTTGCCTATAAAACAAAAACTAAGTAACGGAAAAAAAAAATCCTATGACAAGTACTAGATAATGGTGTATAGAATAACCACGAAAAACCTCAAGGCAATCCGTTCGTTGGTTTTCGAGAAATTTTGGGTACCAATTTGAAAAACGTGGTTTTGAGAAAAACGCGTTTGAAAATTTGGGAATGAATAAATCATGAAATTTGTCAACTTACATGGAATCATCGATACCAGGCCCATAGTGTAGGTCTTCTACGGTCGACGGAATGTTCATAGTTTCTAAATCGATTTTTTCGACCATCTAGGTGTATATCTCCCCTTAAAGCGAAGGACCAAAAAGTCAATCAGTTAAACCAGCGGTGGGCCAAAATGGCGAACGGTCCGGTTAGCGAAAACTTGGAATCGAGCAATACTATTGCGCTTCAGAATGAAGATGGCAGATGGCGTTAGTGGTCAGTCGGATCAGGCAGCCATGCCGTGTTCGCCATTTCGGACCATCGATCATATGCGTTTCTGAGATCTACACATTCGAAGTCTGTAGTCTCGATACATGGCTTTTTGCTATAGACGTTATTACGAATATTAGATACTCACTTTTTTCTATTTCGGAGATATGAAAGTGTAGATTGTTCGAATCTGTATTTGTATGACTCAAACTGCAGACTATCTGAATATATGCACTCGAATAACGAGCTCTCGAATAAATAATCCTTTGGTGTAATAGTTATTCGATTTCGTCATCGGTCAAAGGATAACATTTCGAATAATTTAACCTTCGCTATTTTGAGAGTTCATAATTCTGTCGTTTCGAAATCTTTGTCCTTCTATATTTGGTCATTGGCCATTTTGACTCCCACCCTTAAAATCATTTTTTAAGTCATCGTTTTCTTTTATCCGTTCTATTTTATATAAATAATTTATATTCCAAAACAGATAGAAGCATTGATAAACCATATAAAACAAATTGTTTCAATTTGTTTTTACTACTACCCTTATTTATACAAGGGAGTATAAAAAAATGTTTCGATTTTTTTTCGAGCTTCCATTTTTCACTACAATTGGAAAAACTTTTCCCTTGCTTATATATATATATGAAGTGAACAAGATGGTGTCCCGCTTAATACGGTCTAACAAGTTTCTTCCGGACTAGTCGCGTATTGGGAGATCAAGCGGCGTCGAGATGGCTCGGTAATCGAGTTTTAATCATTAGTAGAGCGCGATGGGAATTTGGGATTTGCCGCATTGCCGGTGATGCGGTACAGAAGCCACATATCTCACTCCCTATATACATCAACGATCCTGGCAAAAGTATGGGATGAGAAAAGCGAGCGCGGTCTCGGAGTTTGCGAAGAAATAACTCCGTTGGGTCGGAGGTAGCGAGAGAAATTGAGAAAAATAGAGCCAGCAGGGGTGAAATAAAAAGGAAACGAGAGAGAGAGAGAGGGAGAGAGAGAGAGAGAGAGAGAGAGAGAGGGATATAAAATAAGGGCTGGAGAGCTATGAAAGATCTCCAACAATTTCTCGATAACCATTGGTTTTCCTTCAAACGAGTGCGGGAGCAAACCTTCTCTTGGCCTCTCGAGACGTTCAAGGAGTAATTATCGCGCAAGTAGACTGAAATACACCAGAAAGTCTTCTGCGTACACAGACGAAATATGAAGGGCCTCGAGGCAACCGTGCGCAGGCTTTGAACACAAAAATAACACGATAATCTCGCGGACGTTTCAGTTTGACGGAAGTCGAGAGGAATTTTTTGCGCCTCCATTCATGTTTTCTCCAGTCGTTTTATGATAAACCTGCGTAATTATGATAAAGCGTACGTCGATAAGGTTCGCCGAGGAGCCAGTGGATTATTTTTGCTGCATGGACAATCGGTGTCCTTCTGGCAACTATAGATGCAAGATATCCAAGATATAGTTAGGCCCTATAGGGCCATTGAATATGAACAATTAAAAAATGTACTTTTAGTATAATAATCGAACGTACAAGCGGATACGTTTGGAATGTTGAAAACTACGAAAATGCCAAGCTGTAGAACAAAAGTCGGATGTTCGACGAAAAAAATGGAATAATAAATTATTAACAAGTGGATAAATGTATGAAAAAAATCATCCGGTCATACAATAGAAAATGCTATAAACTATGAACTTTTACGAAGTATATACTATTTTATTGTGCTCTTTATTCCTCACCATACAGCACTTTGCGCTTTTAATAGCCCACTCACATGTTTACGAATATGCTCTTATACGAGGTCGTTCAAAAAATAAGGTGACTTTTTATTTTTCCCGAAAAATATTTATTTCTTCATCAATATCTATTTTGTCCCCTTCAAAGTAATCCCCCTCGGATATAATACACTTGTGCCAGCGCTTTTTCCAATCCTCGAAGCACTTCTGATATGCGCTTTTTGGTATGGCCTCGAGCTCTTCCAGCGATGCGGTGTTTATTTCCTCAATCGTGGCAAATCTCCGTCCTTTCATGGGTCTTTTCAGTTTTGGGAACAGAAAAAAGTCGCAGGGGGCCAAGTCCGGTGAAAACGGTTGCTGAGGCATGATTACGGTGTTGTTGGCCAAAAAATCACGAACAAGCAACGATGTATTAGCAGGTGCATTATCGTGATGCAAAAACCATTAGTTGTTTTGCCACAAATTAATAGCAATAAATCGCCAAGCACACCAAAACACGTCTAACCTTTGTATATGTCAAAAACAAACTAAATATGCAAAATGGCAGATAATGTCAACATATGTCTGGGACATGTGTACGAACATAAGGGGCCGCACGCAAATTGCGTAACACAATTGGGGGGGGGGGGGGGGGGGGTGCAGGTTTGCGTTACGTCACGTCAGGATTTTAAAACTGCCAGAAATAGCAAAACTTCTGCATGTTCAAGTTTCTTAAAATTTAAACCGCGCGTGCAATTTTACCGTGGACAATTCACAGCTTTCTATACGCAATGTCAGCAAAGGGGGAAAGTCACTGTGCAAGAACTTGTACAGTAGCTTTCCCACATCCTCCAAGCAAAATTTAAAGGACATTAAAAAAAAAATTCTTGAAAGTATATGTATTGAAAAATATGTTGGCAACATTTTTATTCACAAGTCCGAAAATTGACGGGGTTATAGTCACTTTAGCGAGAACAGGTAGCGTGCCCGGTTAGTGCCCTCGGCCCCTACATGTGTGGCATCATTTACAATAGATAAAGTACAGGCTCTTATTATTTTGTGAACTATCATGAAGATGAAGAACCGTCATATCGCCCGCGACTAGATACTTCAATGTAAGTAACAATATTCTAGAAAAAAACATAACTTTATATCAAGAAACATGGAACGAAAACTTTGAACGCGTTTTTCTCGAAACTAGTTTTTTCGACCTTGTCCGCGCGAATACTTAAAAACTTATCAACCGATTTTCAATTTTTTTAAAAACATTTTTCAATCGCAGTGATTAAGCTTGAACGTATCCGCGTTTTTAACATTTGATAATTACTATTTTTAAAGACTACTTGAATTCACAAAAAGGGCCTTGAAAATAGAAAAAAATGTGCAAACTGTCTGCATTTTGTAAAGAAAAAACCAAAATAAAAAAACGGCTACGCACAACGATAGCTACGTTTGTATAGATATCGATAAATTGTTGACTTTCAATTTACAGATAACCTTTCATGAAGATATCGATTGGGCAATAAAGAGAAATGTTTTTTTTTTCGTTGTCAAATTAAGGCGTATATAGCGGTTAATTTTCAAGATTTTCTCATAAAAATTGGTATATAACTAGATGAATATATACTTCATAAAATGAGTATAAATCCGATCCTTTCATAATTAGTTATGTCTATGAAAAAAATTGCTATTATTGACGACAAAGCACCCGTTACGTAACGGAATAAGGGGGGGGGGGGGGGGGTTCTGGCCAAGCGTTACGATTCCGTTACGTGGGAAAGGGGGGGGGGGGAAACATTGGGAAATTTTGGGTGACGTAATTTGTGTACGCCCCCTAACAACAAAAAAATCGAAAATCGAATGTACGTAGCCCGCAAAATTAGTAAGGTCACCTTATTTTTTTAACAAATCTCGTATATACTAGTCCTTATGCCTAATGCCCAATACCACAAAAATACTAAACTTCCAAATCGTCCTTACAAAAAAGAAAACTTTCTCTTATACAGTCTATTTCGTCGCGCCAATGGCTGCTAGTTTAGCTTTTAAAACTGTTTGCCGCAGTCTATTCTCTTTCGCAGTGTTCCCCGTGTTAGCCTACGGAATTCCCTTGCGTATTGGCTTATTTGCTTGATTATTCCCCTTTTTAGCGTTTCGGTCCTCCGTTTCTTAGACTTTCTCCGCCTCTTACCTCTCGCCACTTGTCCGCCCCTTCCATTCAGCTCCTGTTAATTTTCCCCCTTGCTTTTTCGCATCCCCTAATGTGTTTCAGTATTATTCTACTTCCTTTCCACATACTCCGCGCATCCAGTTCCCACAACCCTTTTCCCACTTCTCCTATGTTACCATACTGTCTAATCCTCCTTGACTGTTTCCGCATTCTCGTCTTCCTCCTAGTATTTTTCCCTATCTGGCTTCCCTTTTATCTCCTTGTTGACCTTGTTAGTAAAAAAAGTGGCATTATTTATTTCTCGCTAAAATCGATTGAGCAGGCCCTTGTTCTATGTGAAATTGTTTGGTGGTCACGTATTTTCCAGTCCCAAGTTTGTTCAGGCCTTAATCAGCACAGGAGATCGATTTTCGTCTACAATCGTGTCCCGGATCAAGAGTTTTGGTCCGATCGAGTTCTATCTGGAATATTCGTAATCAGCGGATGACTTTGCATCGACCAGGGTGTCGGCCAGTGAAAGTTGACCTATCTACACCTTCCCAATCTTTTTTTGGATGTTTTGATCCCTTTTCTATTCCACACCTGCCTTTAAAATGTTGCTAAGTCCCTTCATACTTCCTCCTTTTCTCATCAGCTTTAGGATCTTTCCTTCCCCAACCCCCCGTATCCTATTCCGCAATCCCCCCCTCCATTTCGACTCGTTCACATTTGATATATTCCTAATTTTTTGCCTAGGCAAATCTTGCAAAATATACACTATTATTAGGTAGTTTTATCGCCCAGGATCTCAACATTAATTTGCAAAAAATTATTTGTCATAATCGTGAAAATTGAGTGAGTGAGGACGATTTTTGTAAAGGGTCAGATCGCGCGCTGCGCTACGGTGGTGCCGCTACGATTTAGCCGTTTTTTCTATCGCCTTATTCTCGAACACTATAAACATAATGAAATAGTTTAAGTCGTATTATATGATACGACTTCAATAAAAAGTTAATATTATCAAATATTCGTATTAGAAAAAAATTATATTATAAGATATTCGTATCAGAAAAAAAATGATATTATAAAATATTCGTTTTATAAATAAAAAAGTATCGAAAGAATGTTGACCTTGAAATCGTCAAATTCGTTTTATAAACAAAAAAGTATTGAGAGAAAGTTGACCTTGAAATCATCTTACAAGGGTTCATAAAAAAAAATGATCTTCCCATTTACTCGTTTGAATCTACTCGATACCTCGTTTGAATCTACTCGATACACGTCACGGAATTTTTCCATCCTGCTGCTGTTTTTGAGTTTCTTTTTTCGATGTCTCAAATAGAACACTATATGCATTCTAGGGATCTTATGATTTAGGGGTTGAGGGGTCACAGTCGCTGTTGAAACCCAGCCAAGGGTTAAACACACGGTATATAATATGATTGCCCAGTAACACCGAGGTGGACGTCAGGCAAGGTAGTTGGGATGTGGACACTGAGACAACTCAATTACGCGAGTTCTCGTCGCGGATGAATGTGAGCCCGGCGTAAAGACTAAGGGAGCGAGTGAGCGAGAGAGAAAGAGAGATATATAGATAGAAGGGTAGAAAGTGGCAAACTCTCCAGTCTTGTGGTGAACAACTAGGGCGGAGTCTTTGGGAACCTAGGGGATGAAGACGTGGGGTGTGATGCTTGAAGCCCCACTGTATAGCGGACACAAAACTATGTAATCACAGCTCCGTGCCCCGCGCACTTCCCCGGGACCGAGGAGGGTTGAGTAAGGTTGAGGAGGTCGAATTGCCGAGAGACGTGGCCGAGCATCGTCACAAATAACAATAAGCCCCCCACCTCGCTCTATGAAGCCGACCTTCAACGAGATCATGCAACACTTGTTATGCCTCAATTTGTCAAGAATATATATATATATATATATATATATATATATATATATATATATATATATATATATTGAGGGCGTCCGGATGGTAACTGGCGCTGCATGGGCAATACTTTCGCATGCGAACAAAAAAGTCTGGCGATTTCGTCACCTTTGGTTTTTGGCAAATGACAGTAATTCGTATATTCGGCTTTTAATTTTTTTTAAAAAGCCTCGTAGTTTCCGCTGACGTTTCTACGTGACGAGATTATAAATGAAAATAGAAAATTAAAACGAACGTTAGTGAAAAAATGGTCACGCTTTGGGGGGTATGCCTTGGTGACTTGTGTCGTGTGAAACTTGTGTCGCAGTTTATGTACTTGCCGTCCGAACACCCAGTTGATATACAGGGTGTTCTGTTATGAATGGATCATCCTGCAACTGTCGATAGGGCAGATCATGTCCTACTATATGCTGGGATTTCGGTTTAGTAAAAGTCCCACGGTTTTCGGGATTTTGGGCTTTATGTAAAAAAAAGATCAGCTTGTGGTTTTTCGCATGCCTCTTCTACAAATGATATGAATCGACAATAACTAAGCAACTTTTCAAAGTAATTGGCACAAAATGCGTGGTAGATTTTTTTTGCACCGCAGGCTACCACAGTCAGATGTTCGCATTGGTTTGTATGAAAATTCTGCACGGGATTTTTTTTCATAAAGTTTTCTTAACGCTTAAGGCTAAAAAGAAGACTTTTCTAGATAAAACAAATAACCAAGAGTATTTTTTAAAAACCGGGAAAAAAAGTTATCATTTGTAGAAATGGCATGTAAAAAGCAGGTGATTTTCATCTCGAAAACCGTGGGACTTTTACTAAACTGAATTTCCAGCATATAGTAGGACATGCTCTGACCTATCGATACTTGCAGGATTATCCTTTAATAACACGACACCCTGTATGTATATATGAATAAATATATAGGGTGGTCAGGAAAGTGTCGTCCAAAATAAGAATCTAGATCCACCGTATCAATGCCTATTCGAATCACCCCTATCTGTGTTCTACGATCTTTTTGACCTTTCGAGAAACAAAGCATTTAAACATTTTTCTCTCTCGGCTATGTACTGTCCACGCGATCTTTTTTACTTGTGTTATCGTCATGAAGTTTACTGTTAGGCAATAAATGAATGGCCAACTGAACCCTAACTATGATGCTTCAGATTTCGATGAAAAGTTTAAAAAATTGACGTTGAAGTTTGCATCGTTGGAATGCAATGAAAATGTATATTTCTGAACTCCTTCCATTTCTTTGGCAGCACTTGACGGCAAAAATTCCTCAACCATTTTTAACGGTGCTTAGCGACCTACAATATAAATCTACCAAAAAGATTTTGTATAAGATTAAAAATAAAGAACTTGAAATATAAAAGGAAACTTTCATTGCATTCTAACGATGCAAACTTCAACACCATTAAAAAATAGGTTCCAGAGGATCAGTCACTAAAGTTCAGACCATAATGAAAAAATACTAGTCTAAACGACTCGCAGTGACTCGAAAAAACTTTCGAGAGGAAAGTAAATACACAGAAGAGAAAAAAAATACAAAAATGCTTTGCTTCTCGAAAAGTGAAAAAGATCGTAGAACATATATGGGGGTGACTTGGCTCGGTATTGATACGAGGCATCTAGATTTTCCTTTTGGACGTCACTTTTCGGACTATCGTATATATATATATATATATATATAAATAATTATTACACTAGTGTTGCCACGACTGTACGAGTCAGCGGCACCGGTTGGCAGCAATGAGAGTAACGCGCTTTTCACATGCCACCCTAACCACCCCACCCCCCTATCGCTCTCATGAATTGTGCGATATATATGACACCTCGCGCTCGCGACCCTTATAATTTCAGCCGTTAACCGAGAACGATCTATAGGTAAAATCTTTGCACGCCCACACACTCTCTCTCTCTCTGTCTCTCTCCGTCTGGCCTTCTCTCTCTTTCTCCCCCCTCTCTCTCTGTCTCTTTGTCTCTCCTCTCTCTGCTCTTTCCACGCTACATTGCTGCCTCATGTTGCTGCTCTTTCCGCACGTTTTCAACCACCAGTAGAAAGGGGTTGTTCCGGGACCGGGTGCTAAAACACGCCCAGTTACCCGCTCTTTCGCGGCTAATATAACTGGTCTGCGATATCCATTATGTTCGGGCATTCATTGTGCAACGCTTCTTATATTGCACATTATACATATATAGGACTGAAGCAAAATAAATTCGCTATATAGTAGAAGAGAAAGTTCTTGTCAGAAGTGAGCCCAATAGGTAAATATATAGAATCGCCGCACATTGAATCATATTTCGTCATAGTAACGGTCATTGTAAATGTATAGGCGCCCATTGAATTGTGCACAGCCCAATTTCATGTAGTTTCCTAATTTAGACTTAAAATCACGGTGTTAGTTCACGTCGCAAGAAATAAACAAATTTTACAAAATGTGCTCGACGGCAATAAATATGATTTTTTAAAATAAAAATCGATTAAATTATTTATATTACTTATATATACATATAAAAATGACGCTGGTAACCTACATTTTTTTTCATGACGATAGCAAAAAATATGTGTGTTTGTAATATAAATAAAGAAATTGATTTTTCTAAAAAAAAGCATTTATCGTCGTTTATGTGCGTGTGTGTGTGTGTATTAGGGTGTGCGGAAAAAAATCGATACTTTTTTTTTCGGGTGCATCCACCAAAAAAGGTGAATTAAGGTAATAAATGGAGAATCCTCGAAGGAGAGCTCAAAAAAAATTATTTTGAATGGCCCATTGCTTTCGAATATTTTCCATAAGAATAACCCAGGAAAATATTGGGATATCTGAATGTGGTAGTGCAACTCGTCAGAAAAAAATCCCACAAAGATGTCATTAACATATTCTCATGGAGAATCGAATTTCCAACAAAAAAGTTTTTACGAAAAATTAGCTCAGAACAACCGTTCAAGTGGAATCGCTATCTGAAATTGAATTGATAGAAAAAAAAATTCAAAAGGCTGTAAAAATTTTTTGTAGAGAATGTTCTGTTCTGACATACAATTTGCATGGAATCGTTCTCAAAATATTTCTCTGATACAAAAAAGAATCAAGTACAACAAGAAATAAAAAAGAAACGACGTCCATCATTGATCGTGTTTCGAAAAGTTTTATTCAATGAATTTGGTTTAATAAGATAAAATAATTTGTTTTTACAGTATAATGCTTGATAATCATCGTTCTTTTTTTTAAAGTCTGTTTGTTGCAATTAGGGTATTTCTGTCGATGATTTTGCACTACGCCCAATAAATATTGTAGCTGCTCTTCGTTTTTTGTTAATGAACCGTTATATGCTTCTATCAAAGTGACACCACGTTCGGCTACGTTATTAACGACTTTTGGATTAAAAAAAAATCTAAGCAACTCAAATAAGTGGCATTTTCCGGCCATAATTCAATATTTACACTCAAAAAATCATGAGGTAAATTGAATTGCTGGAACAGAAATAAGGATTCTTGAGTAACGAAATCGCTTATGTCTTTTTTCAGCAACATTTCCCAATCATTCATTTTTTTTTTACAATTAGTCACTCGGAAGGATTTTTGGATTTTTCTTGAGATTGCAGAGCTTGTACCATTTTTACCTTCACACTTATCGACACAGCATTGTCGAAAAACGACAAAGCAACAATTTTCTCGTTAAACTACCACAAGTGACTAGCTAATTTTTTCGAGGCAGCCTCCCCTACTACAGGATTCACTTCGCAATAACGAAAGAAATTTTGTAGCAGTGACAGATCTTGATTTGGGGCCAAAATGGGGGAAAAACGTCGCGGTTTCCCGTTCTTGGCGCTAGTGTGAAGCTTGTAATTTTGCACTACGAGCTACCGCATGCTGCCGCCAGGTGGCAGCATGTGCTATGGCGCGCACGTCGCTTAAATAACAAAATTTAATTTCAGACAGCGATACCACTTGAACGGTTGTTCTAAGCTAATTGCTCGTAGGAACTTTTTTCGTAGGGAATTCAACTCTCTATCAGAACATCTTAATGACATTTTTGTGAGATTTTTTTCTGAAGAGTTTTACTACGACGTTCAGAAGTGCCAATATTTTCCGGTGTTATTCTTATGGAAAGTATTCAAATGCAATGCGCCGTTCGAAATAATTTTTTTTTGAGCTCTCCTTCGAGGATTCTTCTTTTTTTACCTTAATTCATCTTTTTTTGGTGGATGCAACCGAAAAAAATATATCGATTTTTTTCCGCACACCCTAATATATATATATATATATATATATATATATATTTAAAATTTCGCATGTGCGTGTGCGTGTGCGTGTGCGTGCGTGCGCGCGCGCGTGTGTGTGTGTGTGTGACGAACTGCGTATACATGTTTTCGGGTATGATTGCCGTGTGCTTGAAAGCGCTTGCCAGCACGAAATTCTTAACCGTCGCTTAAATCGTGTAACATCTTGTAGCCCCTACCCGTTGCCACGTGACCTCCCTCCCCCACCGCCCACCATATTGAGTTTTCCAGCCTGACATTTTGGATGTCGCGGTGTAGCAGAGAGGGACAGGGAAGGAGGGGGGGAGAGAGAGAGAGAGAGAGAGGGAGAGAGAGAGAGAGAGAGAGAGAGAGAGAGAGAGAGAGAGAGAGAGAGAGAGAATAAACACGTACCTACCTTGGATCGCATTTCGCCAACCCGAGAGACCGAAATATCCGAACTCGAGGCGCGTGAGTGTAGCCACTCATACAATCACCAATTTCAGATGAAATATTCAACATCCAAATTCGAGGGATCCTTATAATTGAACATGTCGAGGCTCCTTCACGTCCCGTACGTATACGAGACACAAATTTCTCCGTCTTTGCGTATTTTGACGTAATTATCTTCAGGGCTGTTGAACTTTTCCACCTACAGTATCGTTTTGCTTGTGTAATCAATATGTAGTTTCCTGCATTCCAACGTATATCCTTGCGGGTTTTTACGTATTACCCGTTTCCAATTTGAGTCTTTTCTATTACTAACTACTCGCCCTACTCTAAGCTAAATCTAACTTCTGTTGCGTCCCCAGCCGTCTTGAGCTACACCATACCGCATTGGCCTAGGGTACGGGGAAACTGTGAAAAACTCGTATCGGTATAGACGACCTCATATTCTTCTTATTCTCTGTTGCACAGACGCTTAACTCAAGTATCGACGGCAAGGTCTGAGAAGTTTTGGCCTTCCGCTGAATAGTTGATGCGCCAGCCGGTACACGGCTAAGCGGGTACCACTCCGAATATCGGCCATGCACAATGCTGCTTAACTCGAAGCAAACCCCGACTTGGCATCCACCAGTGTCGGTTGGTCGTTTTTTTTGTGTATTTGTAGGCATCAATTGTCAAGAAAGGAAAAGTGCATTGACGTTCATTTACAATTGACCTCTCTCTTCAATCTATATATATATATATATATATATATATATATATATATATATATATATAAAGAGGGGGAGAGAGAGAGAGAGAGAGAAAGGGATTCTGTATACTCTACACGCGAAACTACCTTTCGGGACTTTGTTCGGAATTAGTTCGAGATGGGGTTAAGATATCATGGACGAAACTCGTTTCGTTGCTTCCTTCGTGTGCACTATAGGTATTCTTATATCTTCGCTTTTCTAGGGGTTTCCACCCACGGCGCTTTTCCCTCCCGGAATCATTTTCTGATCTCGCCCCGAGAGAGAGAGAGAGAGAGAGAGAGAGAGAGAGAGAGAGAGAGAGAGAGAGAGAGAGAGAGAGAGAGAGAGGGAGAGAGAGAGAGAATGTTAAATTGGGGGTGGGGAGGTCGGAAACGGGCAGAAAAGGAGTTGCGGGGGTAATTTAACCGTAGTCCGGAGAGTCTGGTCCGCTTCGCCGAGCTGAGAAAAGTTGCGAGAGCTTTTGCGAAACATTGCGCAGCCGAACGCAATCGACGGGAACACGGCAAACCGGAAAGGCACGGCAAGAACGAGAGGGTGGCGGGGAGAGAGCTAGTAAGAGGCTCTAAGAGACAGAGAGAGAGAGAGGGGGGGGCCCGTAGGAATATAAGTAGGAGAATCGTTACTTGCCCATTTCCATAGCGCCAAAACAATTGCGGTATTGTACATCCCCTCGTTCGGATAAAACGAAATTATCTATTTTTTTGCACATTTTGAACACGAAAGTGACTGAAACATTTTTGGGTATCGTTATTATAAATCTATAACCGAAACATGCGAAAAAAGATTTTAGATAAGGATAAACATGAAGAATCGAAAAAATCAGAATTTTCGTTGCGTTCCAACGATGCAAAGGGGGCATCCATTAATTACGTGAGGTGATTTTGGCGATTTTTCGATGTTTGCTTACTCTTGTCGACCCCCGTACGTATTCTTAAACGCCCGTATGTCTAAGAGTTCGCAAATCCCGTTTCGCAATTTTTATTTTGTTATTTTACAAAAATTAAGACTCCTAATTGTCGCTCATAATTTAATTAAAATGCTAGACATTCTTTCAATTAAAACAAAAACTGAATCGTAGCACGTATTTGTTTACTTTTTTCACCGCTTTGAAGCTTAGGTGCGTACTCCTATGCCGCCTTACCCCACACTATAGATCCGGTAAAAACGCTCCGGTAGAACTGCATAATGTGGGCTCGGGTTTATTCTCCTTGTTTCAACCGTACTCCGTTACAACCGTACCCAGTCTACCTTACATATCCCTAGCATGGCAGTATATGTACTTTCGCAAATTAAAATCGACGGTCGTCAATTTCGGCTCGGCAAAATAGACGAGAGTTGAGTGTGAATATTAATTTCCTGAGTTCCAACGGATGCCCTTGCGGGTTTTCGCGCGTTACCCTTCCCATTTGAAGCCTTTTCCATTACTTCCTACCCGTACTTCGCTAATCTGGCCTAACTTCCGTTGCGTCCACTGCCGTTTTAAGGGGTTGGGCCACTCTAGAGGCCGAAAAAATAGGCTTTTTGAGGATTTTTTTTTTAGAAAAACTACAAAATAAATCGAGATTACTAAAAAAGGGTGTTCATCATACATATCAGTGACTGTGTACAATAATTTTTCTGAAGCGATTAATTTCAAAATGGCGGCTGTGCGGCGTTTATCGCAAAACTGCATTTTTTAAGTGGGCCGGAAACATAACTCAGACAATTTTCAACCGATTCACTTGAAATGTTGAATATATCTGGAAAAATACATTGTCTATGGAAGTACGTGGGATTTTTTAAATATTGCATAGTTAATTTGCTATTAACAATTATCTGACCAAATTTTTCACTTTCCAAAAATTTGCCTGATAATCGTCAGATAATTGTTAATAACAAAAGAACTATGCAATATAAAAACAAAATCCTACGTACTTCCATAGAGAATGTATTTTTCAAGATATATTTAACATTTCAAGTGAATCAGTTGAAAATTGTCTGAGTTATGTTTCCGGCCAACTTGAAAAATGCAGTTTTGGGATAGGCGCTGCACAGCTGCCATTTTGAAATTAATTGCTTCAAAAAAATTATTGTATATAGTCACTGATATGTTTGATAAACACCCGTTTTTGTAATCTCGATTTATTTTGTGGTCTTTCTGAAAAAAAATTCACAAAAAGCCTTTTTTTTCGGCGTCTAGAGTGGCCTAACCCCTTACGAGGGGCCGGGTTGAAATTCCGAACTTTGAATTATCAGAACGCTCGAAACTCCGAATGAATACTACCCCGATAGATCCAAACTCCGAAAGAATTTTACACGTAAGACTAAAACTCCGAAAATCTGAACGCCGTCAAAATAATTCGGTTATGGAAGTTTTAAAAGTTCCAAAATTTTCAATGAATCGACGAATTATTTCAAGAATTTTTTTAAAATTTCGAACTGGAGCATTCAAAGTTCGGAATTTCAACCCGGCCCGGTCAATATCATGCCGGCGAAAGTCTACACAGTTGACTGTAAATGAAGTAGAACGTATAATATTGTCTAGATAAATTTCAAGATTGACGCAAGATCACTACTTGATAAAAAAGAAAATTCTTGAAATAATTCGTCGATTTATTGAAAATTTTGAAACTTTGAAACTTCCATAGCCAAATTATTTTGACGGTTTTCAGATTTTCGGAGTTTTGGTCTTTCGTGTAAAAATCTTTCGAAGTTTTGATCTTTTGGGGTAGTCTTCTTTCGGAGTTTTGAACGTTCTGATAATTCAAAGTTCGAAATTTCAACCCTACCTCTTCTTCAATTTCGAAATATTTAAATTCGGATTTTTAAACTGTCGGAGCATCCAAAGTTCGGAATTTCATCCCGGCTCCGTTTTGAGGCGGGATATACATTTACAACGATAAAAAATCGAATTTCTTTTTTTTTCTCTTTAAACGATAGAACTATATATGTAGAATATTTTCCTAACGTTTCAAAGCGAAATTCGAATAACTTCAAACGTTACAGCCCGTGAACGCTGAGCCTCACCGCTCGGATTCGGAGCGAGCGTGAACTTCAAACGCGTTCTTCTCAAAACTGCATTATCAAAATTGGCGTGCAGGATTACTCAAAAACTATTAAGCCGATTGAGTTGAAACTTGGTCGAAATATTGGTAACATTGGTACCTTCTACTTGACGAGAATTGTTTTTGAAAAATTGGAAAGAAAACTACTTTTTTAATCCACATTTTACAGGAATATTGCGTGAAATGTTTTTTTTTTTGTAAATACGTGCCATTTTCTCAATTCGCACTTTCTTCATTTCAATCACCGTCACATAGAAACTTTACATGTCCTAACTGAAAGAATGTTTGAACTTTTTTGCAAATCAAAGTCTACGGGAAGCTAGACTGCACGCCGATTCGCAACTGCCGCGGTGACGCAGTCATTTTGATGATCAATTAATTGAAAAAAAAAAATGTTTTGTATACTTAAATATACTATCAAAGTATACCTAAAGTTTGATAATTGTAGAATAATTATTTCTTAGTTTAAAAAATCCCTCAATATTGCTTATTTTTTTCCTGTCTGAATGTATATCCAGCCTTAACCTCCACTGTACCGCATTTTCCGAGGGTACGGGGAAACTGTGGAAAATCCGCACAGGCATTTTTTGATTCTCTGATGCACAGACGTTTAACGCAAGTATCTACAATAAGTATGTACTAAGCCCCCCCCCCCCCCCCCCCCCCCACCGCCCATTCACTAGTGTCGGTTCATTTTATATATTTATTTATATGCATATATCTATATTTGGAAAAAGAACGAGTCCCGAGAATGAGCAGCGATGGAAAGGAAACGAAAAAAAAAAAAATCGCAAGATGAAAAAGAAGGAATGGCATTCATTTCACCGCACGCTCGGGTTAAATGGCAATGCATGTAGAGCTTTTATGTAGAGAGGGATGATCGGCCCAGGAACGTCGGGAATATCGTCTCATCTGACTTATTACAAAACCATGAGAGCGGGATAAAAAGAGAGAGAGGGAGAGACAGAGAGAAAGAGAAAGAGAGAGAGAGGGGGGGGGGGGGGAGAAAGAGGAGCAAGAGGAAATATACGCAGCAAAATGATATGTATATAGCTCGGGAGAGGTCGTATCCGGTTATACTACACTGGCAAAAAAGTAAAAGATCACTTCATGAATATTCACTGAAAATTTAAACCTCCGCACACACACACACACACACACACACACACACACACACACACACACACACACGCGCGCGCGCGCATGTATAACCTAGCCAAGTGGGGTCCCTTTTAATTCCGTTATTTCCACGCGGCTTCTTACGGAAATTGCAATTGGTAAAAAAAAAAAGAAATGTAATAAAAATGGAAGAAAAAAGTGTTTGACGAGTTTATATATGCTTGGCATTTAGCCCGGGCCAGAAAAGACGAAAGTTACGGTTGATGGAGAGCACCGGGAAACTAACTGCGGGTAATCGATTTTCGATGTTGCGGAAAATTGAAGTTTTTCACTTTAAAAAAATTTACTTTCGTTTTCTTGCTTTCTCTCTCTCTCTCTCTCTCTCTCTCTCTCTCTCTCTCTCTCTCTCTCTCTCTCTCTCCCTCTCTCTTTCCGTCTCTCGTGCCAGGTTTCGTCACTTGTTTCTTACGATATATAAACGAGCGATTTACCTTCATTTCTATATATATATATTTGTGGACTTCGGAGAGAAGTTCTAATGAAGCATTTTAAGAGCTCGAGCGGGCGTTTTGCGCTAGCGATTGGGACGTTACGTAAAAGAAGAAAAAATTCATATTCCGAGAGGGAGTACGTACGATCGTTGAGCACGAGGAGGTCTAGCTTTCCGGAACAATGAAAATTCAATTTCTTCCGTGTCATTTCTTTTTTCCCGAACGGCCCTCTGACCTTACGGATTTTTTGTTTTTTTTCTCCTTCTTTCTTTCTATTTTTTTCGGCTCACGATGTACGTAATCCAGGGCTCGGGGAGGGTTTTCTTTTCTTTTTTTCCTTCTCCGTTTTTACACTCGGGGCTATAACGTTTCATGTTAATTAGCGCTGAAATACTTTTTTAATTACCTTCCTTTTGCGTGGAGCTGTCTGAAGGAAAGATAGGGAAAAGAAGAAAAAAATTGACGCTTCAAGTGCCGATGTGAATTAGGAATGTTGCGAAGCATCGAAAAATCGCCGCCGGACAAAAGGTCCTATCACACACACTTCCATATACGTATATGTCCTAGGGACTTCTTGCGATGTATACATATATTTATATATAGAGTTTTTTTTATTGTTTAGTATTTTTTCTGTACTTGTAGCCGTCTTTGGAAGAAATGCCTTCCAGAGGGGAAAAAATATGCCTCTTCTAGGATATATATATATATATATATATATATATATATATATATATATATATATATATATATATATATATATATATACACATATATATATATGTGTGTCCTAGGGATTTCCAGAGACGTACATACATATTGTGAAAATAATCATTTTTTTATCGTTCATTATTGTTCTCGGGATTTTTAGGAATTTTTTAAGAGAAAAAAAATGCTTCATAAAGGATTAAAAAAATGAGATGCCTCGTCTAGGGATATACATATATAACTCGACAACTCGACGGGATATATATATATATATATATATATATATATATATATATATATATATATATATATATATATATATATATATATATATATACACACACACATACATACACATACACAAAGTCGAACTTCGATATAACGAAGGTTTGTCCATTCCCTTCCGATAGACACCCAAAACCTTTGTACAACAACATAATAATATACATTGTGCCCTAATTGCTAATCGCTTTTAAAAATGCCTCTAATTTAAAACTTTCTTTCTTCAAAAAATATTCCTACATTCATGATACTAATTTTTTTTTAAGAGCATTTTAAACAACATGATCTCGATGTAACGAAACCTCGATATAACGAGCTTCCCTAGAGATTCGTTATATCGAGGTTCGACTGTATATATATATCCTAGTGATTTCTTGGGACATATTTATGTAAGTGAAAACGTAGTATTTTATTTTTCTTTTGTTCATCATTGTTCTCTGCACTTTTGAGGGTCTGGGGAGAAAGAAAATTCTCCCCGAGAACGAGAGCCTCGTCTAGGGAAATAAATATAGACGGGGCTTTACGTTATTTTCTACTCTTCACGAAGTATTTTTTTTTTCGGAGGCTCGCAATGCGCGGAGAACAATAATGGACGATAAAAGGAAGCAGAAAACCCTTTTGTTACAAAATTGGAGACTCGTGAGCCCTTAACGTCTCTTGGGGACGTATTAACTGCGCTCGCTATCCATTATCAATCACATCCTCCACGAGAGCGTTTCACGGGATTTCCGATGTTACGTACGACCCGTTTGCGAAATACGATCGCACATAATATCTATAAATAATGACAACAATAATAATAATAATAATAATAATAATAATAATAATAATAATAATGCGAGCGTTCGTTCCATCTCGGATTGTTACAGAGTCCCGACAACTTGTTATAAAGAGCATAGACGTGCCTTCGCTGGTGAAGGAGGGTGCGGTCGATTACGTGATACTCGATTGCGATTACGATATGGGAAATTCGTCGAGCGACGGCCTAGTCGTAAAGTGGACGAACAACGATATTTTGGAGTACAAATGGCACGCGGGGCGAGAACCCGAGGCGGTGGAGACCGCGACCCACATCGAGGTCGGTTACAAAGCGAGCGACGATCCATCCAAAATGTATCGGGCCATGAAATTCAAGAATCCCAACGTCACACTCACCGGTGATTACAAATGCGACGTTTTCAACTTTGTCGAGGAACAAATGGCCTCCGCCTCGATGATCGTTTATTGTGAGTACACGGACAGACACACTGTCGTCTATACACATACAACGGGCGTCCCATTTTAATCTTACACCTGATTTATCCCGAAAAATACTGCTCCGATCAAGTATTGGGTATAATAAAACTTTTAGAGTTCAAAGGGGGACGTTGAAAAAAATGTGTGTTGGTCCAAAACTCAAAATGGCGACGTTAAGGTAGTTCCGTAGGTACACGTATGAGCCAAGAGTTTCGGTCGAAGCGTATAGTAACATTCAATGCCTATACGATGCTGTTGGTTGTAATTTTTGACGGAGCTTGTACCTTCTGTATGTCCCACACACTCGCACCTCATGCATAGATAGGTCTCATACTCGTATAGAGAGCGGCGCTGTAATCATGGCAACAGCGCGATTTTCCTTCAGTCATAGCGTCGGGCTTCCTACGATCCGTCTTTCGCGAAGTATTTTATATAAATGAAAAAAGCGTGTAATTGTCAACCCAAATGCGATACAAAGGAAAGTTTACGAGAAAAAAGGCGCTTGCTAAAAGACTGAAAGCTGTGGCAGCCATGTGTCAAGCAAATGCGGCTAAACGCGATGAGAATAACCATAACCTCAACGATCAGCAACAAAAATTCGCTGTCGAAGGACGTCGGATCGTGGATTTACATCTTGCCGACAGTTTAAATTGTATTCGCTGTAACAAAGACAAATACATGCATAGATACATGCATAAATTGAACAAATTAAATTTGTTTGCAGAATACATTTATTTCACATCCGTCTCAGAATTACTAGAACTCGGGGAAAAAAAACACGCTTCGAGTTCCCAGATCACGCGCCGATCAGCTGGCTGCAGCGTACACTGTTGCCATTCCGTTGCAGATGGTTGGGCCCGAGTACGGTGTGGAATAAAATTACCACTTTTCATCAGTCGATATCTCCGAAGCTAAACGGGCAAAGTTTGTCGTTAAAAAAATAATCAATTCCTCATTAGTACTGCGTACACGTGTGTTTTTATTTTGAAATCCTAAGATCCGTTTAGAACCTATATCGAGAAATGCGAGCAAACTCCAATCGGTTTACGTGTTAGGTATAGGGATCGCGTACAAAAATACCCATATTCAATTGCAATGATCTCATGAACTAAACGGTGAATCGAATTGAGTTTTTGGGCATCAGTCCACGAAGGTCATATCTACACCATACTTAGATTTCAGTCAATTCCTAAGATTGGACCGAAACTACTGAACTACCTTAAGATGGTCGATGTGTTTTTTTTTTATGAGATGACGAATTTGTTTTCACCAAAATATTTATCAGGCCAAAACTAACAACTTTTGTAGACAAAGTTTTTTTTTATAACGTTCGTAACTTTCAAGTTAGAATACCATTTTTTACTATTTTAGCGCTATCCGGAATGTACCACGAGGAGGTAAAGTCTTCAACATCCCTAGTGTAATTGTGCGTGTGAGTTTGTTTGTTTGGGTTTGTTTGATAACGGAAGTGACGAGCCGCAGAGATTTATCCTTGCTTTGGTTATCGGACAAACCCAAACAAACGCAAATAAATTCACACAGACAGATGCACGCACACTTACACTGGGGATGTTGAAGACCTTACTTCCTAGTGATACATTCTGGATAGCGCTGAAATAGTAAAAAAAATTATATTCTAACCTAAAAATTATAGCCGTTATCAAAAAACTTCCTACAAAAGTTATTATTTTTGGCCGGATAAATGTTTTGGTGAAAAACAATTGATGATCCCATTTTTAAAACAACATGGCGGTCATCTTGACGTCGCGGTTTTAAGTTTTCAACTAATAAAATATTTTTTTAACGTCCCCCTCCGAACCCTATAAGTTTTATTGTAGTCAATACTTGATCGGAGCAATATTTTTTTTAGATAAATCAGGTGTAAGATAAAAGTGGGACATCCCGTATGTATATAATATAAATCTTTTCTCTCTGTCTCTCTCTCTCCATATATATATATATATATATATATATATATATATATATATATATATATATATATATATACGGGGTGCCCCATAGCTAAACAAAAATACCGAATAAAAATAACGGTTCTGCATGTCCTTGCTCAAAAACAGAATGATTTTCAATATTTTTCTCCTGATCAAGTATTGGGATGATGAGGTCGGGTTTTTACACACAATTGATATATAGTCTTGCCAAATTTGCGTTTTTCTTTTATTGAGAAATATTGATAAACAGTGAAGTTATCTTTATTCTAAAGAATGTGGTGCTGTTACTGTATGGCCGATCGGCGTATCGATGCTCGTGGCAGTTAGGCTCATCTGAAATGAACAAAATGCACATTTAGAAGTAGTTTTATTATTCCAGGTATACCCCTTTAGATGACGTTGAAGTTCGCAACGTTGGAATCGAACGAAATGTTTTTATTTGTTAATTTTTTTATTTGTTGAAACTTTTTTGGCTATACAAATCACTCAAAACTTTATACGTGTTCTTATTGAAGATTTAAGACCTCAATTTGCAACAATGAAGGCTTTGCATAAGCACACAAATATACAAATGAAAAATGAACAAAAAATTCGTTTTATTGCAACGATGCAAACTTCAACGTCGTTCCCTTTAGGGTGTTTACACCTTACATATGTGATCCCCCCTACATATATGATTGCACTTAAAATATTTTCTTATTCCGTACTTATACTCTACTGTCGTTTTGCCTTTAGTTTCCTCGTTTGCAACTTTTGCAATCAGTTTCTCGAATTGACTTATACATGTGCGCAGTTCGGTCGCAGGCTCCTTTTTTCAGCACCATCTGTATATTCATATTGATTTGTTTCCTCTCTCTACCTTTATCCATTTTTACATGTGTTCTACTTTTTTTTTAAATGCACTTTGAGTATAACAATCAAACTTTCGTACGATCGTAGAATGTTTCAAAATTTTGAAAATGACGTAAATGCCAAGCTGTAGAAAAACGGTCGATTTTTGACAAAAAAAACAACCAACTTTGATAATTTTTTATTAGCAAATGGTGAAAAATATCATAACGTATGACAGGCGATGCTTTTCTTTCATATTTTTTCTTGATCTATTCTTTTTTCTTCTTCTGTTCCGTGATCTTCAGCGACCGAGGAAAAATTCGAACTTGTATACAGCAAGCGGACGATCGACGGTGCTGAGGGTGTCGAGGTCTCCTGCGTCGCGGAGGGTCTCTATCCCAAGCCCGAAATGGACATCTCCATCGAGTAAGTTTTTCCCCCCTCGTCCTTCTGCCACTTTCTCTCTCTCTCTCTCTCTCTCTCTCTCTCTCTCTCTCTCTCTCTCTCTCTCTCTCTCTCTCTCTCTCATTTTTCCGACGATTCGCCAAACTCGTTTAAGGTGAACGCGCGCACGATCGCCCACGCTCTCGGGACTTGGTAAATTGGAAATACACGCCCGATTTATCTCGTTCAAACGGATCTCGCGTTTTCTTTCCATTCTCTTTTCTTTTGCCCGATACGTACTGACTTTTGCATCGTACTTGAGTTCTTTCGGAGACCCGAGATAAAATCAAGACTTGCCAACTTAAAATGATAAATACAATAATGGGAATGACTAGTGGAATACGATGGGAATGTAATAAGGAGGAAAACACCGTACAGTGGAATCGACCATCTCGTGGAGCACCTCTAGCCGCATAAAAAACATCAGGGGGTCAAAGTCGTTCAAGGTCATTCAAGGTCACCCGTTAAAATGAAATACAAATCAAATATCTCCGATCACTACGAAATATTAGGTAGTGATCCGAGATATTTAGATTTTTATCATCGATACTGGCCTTGAATGACCTTGAACGACTTTGACCCCCTGATGTTTTTATGCGGCTTGAGGTGTACCACAAGATGGTTAAAACAAATGTACCATTCCATTTTAAAAAGTGGAGTTGCCCTTGACGTAGCTTCAGCGCCTCCACCGATAAAAAAAATAGGGTGGTCCAGTATGACGGCCTTCTCGAACACAAACTTTTGTTAGAAACATTTTTGGATATGATCGATAGTTTGAGTGCTAATGCTCTGTAACACTTTATGTGCCTCACCCTGTATAATAGATATATAGTGTAGTTTTTACTCAGTAGATTAATACATTGAAGAATTTACATTAAACATATAAATAAATAAACATACATGGTGATAAATATTTTATTCATTACCGTGCGTGTAGTATAAATATGGCAATTAACGTCTACAGCGATATTTTGTTTTCCACGATCGACAGCGATGTTACGGTGAATCAAATGACGAAGCCCGATGTTACGACGCGAAAAGACCAAAAGTTCGACATACGAAGGAGAATAACGCTGAGGGATCAAGATCTGCAACCTCCAACCCTTATTAAGTGTACTCTGAGCATACCCAAAGCGAACTATCACATACCTCGAGAATTCGTCTACTGGCCTGGTGAGTTGTAAAGCCATTATAAGTAAATCTAAGTAAACTATGGTTCACTTATATATAGTTGTTATATTTACTTACTCATAAGTTGTCTATGGTTAACGTTTATTTACTTCTGTTTACTTGTATGTAACTATGGTTCACTTATATTTACTCACAGTTCACTCAGTCACTTATATTGGCAACAAAAGTAAAGTTCACTTACATATTTACTTATATCGATAATTTAATTTTTTAGTAAGAATTCGAATTGACTTACATTGACTTACTTCAGGATCGCAATCAACTTTTATTCCTAATACAAGTGTGTATGAGTGAGCTGTAGATTACTTCTATTTACTCATGTAAGTACCATAGTGTCAGTAAAAGTGGTGTGGTCAAAAGAAATCCATTATTTTTGCCTTCAATTTCATGCAAAAATAATGGAATTCCTTTCACTACACCTAATATAATGATAATATAAACAAAACCACACTCGTTTCGTTGCATAATTTTTCCTTGCACGTTTTTATTTTTTTCTTCACTTATAATTACTTACAAGGAACTTAAATTTTCTTCATATTTACTTGTAAGTAAATAATGATTTATATATATCACTTACAGTGATCTTAAGTACACTATGGTTACTTATATATACTTACGTTGTATTTACTTACTCATAAGTTGTCTATGGTTAACGTTTATTGACTTCTGTTTACTTATATGTAACTATGATTCACTTATATTTACTCACAGTTTCTTCAGTCACTTATATTAACAATAAAAGTAAAGTTTACATACATATTTACTTATATCGATAATTTAATTTGTTAGTATTAATTCGAATTTACTTAAATATATTTACTTCAGGATCGCAGTCAACTTTTATTCCTAATACACGTGTATATGAGTGAACTGTAGATTACTTATATTCACTCATATAAGTACCATGGTGTCAGTAAAAGTACTATAGTATACCTACTATAATATAACGATAATATATATAAAACTATTCTCGTTTCGTTGCATAATTTTTCCTTGTACGTTTTTGTTTTGTTATTCTCCTTTTTTGATCATGTTTTGCGGGGAAAATTCACTCGCACGTGTGCCACGTAATTGTATTTGCGAGAGAAAAAAGTAACTTGGTAGTCGAGTATGCGAAATAATTACCAAAGTTGTCCTTGATTAGTCTCGACGGAAGAGTTACAAGAACTTTGGGCCCTTTTCGTACTTTTAGGTGATTCGATTTTCACTTCACTTTTGTCCGACCTCGCTGTGCGATTAGTGATTCGCTTTCAGTGCGATGGAGAGGGAAGCCCGCGCGTGGGGTGGGGGGCGATCGCGAGTACACGATTGGCAGCGCGTTCAGCGTGCGATGGAGGGGAAAGCCTGCGAGCACGTGATTGGTCGCGTGCACAGTTCAGTCATCCGTGCGTGCGTAAACCCATCAGAGCTTCACCTGTACCGCAAATTCCGACTGTACGTCACATTTGTGGGGTGAAAAAGAAACAATTAAAATTAGTGCAAAGTAACGGAGTATACACAACTTATTTTCCTTGCCGTTATAATTACCACAAGTCTGCTCGTCGACGACAGAGATTTTCAAATTTTTATTGGGAGTACAAATAAGTCTCCGCCGTTTGACAAAAGATGGCCCCACCAGGAGGTTATGGTTGAAATTGTCAGATGTAAAACGTCATATCGTAAAGTTGGACATCTGGCAAGACCATAACCTTGAAATATTAGCGATTTTGTATCAGCGTCACACAATTTTTTCCGTGCGCAAATGTCGAGTTTTGAGCCGAATAAGCGTCATTTGCAGGAACTTTTTATTTACTTATTTAATTTGAAGAAATATGCAGCCGAGGCGCATCGATTGCATGTCGAATCATATGGTGAGACTGCTTTAAGTGAGAGAAGTTGTCGTGAGTGGTTTCAAAAGTTTAAGAACGGTGAGTTTGACGTCGAAGACAAAGAACGTAGCGGAAGGCCGAAAGTGTACAAAGACGCGGAATTGTAAGAATTCTTTGAGGGGGATTCGTGCCAAACACAAGAAATTGCACTTACATTAGGAGTGACTCAACAAGCAATTTCACATCGTTTAAAATCATTGGGAATGATTCAAAAGCAAGGAAATTGGGTTCCATATGAACTGAAGCCGAGACACGTTAAGGGGAGGGTAGGGTAGGGGTTTCAGCGTGAAAAAACACTTTTTTGCGAATTTTTTTCATCTATTCGGATAGAGTAAATTTATTGAAATATTTTGTACATTGTTAAGTGTCATTTCAAGAACATTGCGTGAAATTTGCGAAAATATCCACAAGCCGGCGACAAGGCTTTTCCAAGAACGCCTTTGGAAAAACACGATTTGCGGTGTTCACTGTATCTCAGCTAGAAATTATCTGAAATCAAGTACCATTAAAATTTAGGTAGAGTATCATCAAATCCTCCCCCAACGGTCTTTGATAATTTTTTTTTTCATTTCGAAATTTTTGGTGGTTATGTATATATGTTTAAAGATTATGTATAAATGTATGTAGGTTATGTATAAATGTGTAAAGATTATGTGTAAAGCGCAAAGTGCTATTTTTCACGAAAAATTCGGCCATTTTGGGGGTGGAAAACCCCCTCAAAGTAAAAAAAAATCTCAAACTACCCGTTGGAGGGTAGGTATTTTATATGTAGAAAGTGTGTACCAAGGTTGAAATAAATCGGTCATGTCGTTTTCAAATGGCAGTGAACACGAACTTTGAAAAAGTGGTTTCGAGAAAAACGCGGAATCGGCTTGTTTGTGGATATTTTCGCGTACAAATTTCACGGATTGTTTTTGAAAAGACACTTAACAATGTACAAAAGGTTTCGATAAATTTTGTACATTGTTAACAATTTTTTACTTAGAACAATAAAACAAAAATTCGCGTCTATCTACATTAGAATACCTAGAAAAGTCCATACGGAATTTAAAAAATATTGTTTTATTCAAAAGTTGTAGGTATTTGATCTTAAGGGGCCAGTCCACTTTGGAGCCATGGAAAAAGGCTATTCCCGCGATTTTTTTTTGACGACTTTATAAAAGATATGAATATAAAAGTTGTTGGGCTTGATAAATAAAGCCTTGAAATACATTTTAAAAAATTAATTCATTTTTATTCATTTTTAAGTACAAAATCTATAGTTTAACCTAACGCCTCAAAAATGGGGGGCTAAGTAGCTCCGTCATAACTCGGCAACGGCTTGTCTGAAACAAAAAAACCAAAGTCCATTAGATTCGGTATCACACCAGCTACAAAACGACCCTCGGATATAAAGTTTTATCGAAAAATAAAAAAATGGCAGATGAAAAACGAAAAAAAAGTTTAAAAACGCGTTTTTTCGCAAAAAAAGAGTAAAAATCAAAATTTCAAAACCATCGAGGGTCATCTTGTTGCGAATCATGTTTACAATATGTGGTTCAAATTTCAAGAGAATCGTTTTATTAGTTTCAGAGATACGATGGAGCTAGATTTTGAAAACGTTTGTTTCGAGAAAAACGCGTTTGAAGTTTATACTATGACAAACTCTTACCTAAACTCAATCGGCAATTCCTCCACCGTACAAAATCCCTTCTGATTACCCATCATCGTCGATTTCTTCAAGTCTTGCTTGCTTTCGATATACGTCGTAAACGTTGCCAAAATACATGTGTGCGTATGCACTTATGCGGAAACGCACGTTGCCGAATCGGTGGATGTATCGGGGTTCTTGGTCGTCCCGGGTCTACCGTTGCTCTAATATTTAAAGTTGATGCGGTTCACCGTTAACTCCGCCGCGTGGTCCAAATCCGACGTGTGGTCCAAATCCGTTTAACTAACCCCTTTTCCCTGCCTCGCCCGGTCTTTAACCAACCGGCGCTTATTCGCTCAACGTTCCTCTCGGGGAGCCGCTGCGCTCGAGGTGTATGTAGATCGTCGGGAGGCGAGAGTCGGCGGAACGGGACCGCCGATGGGGAGAGGAGTGGGAGAAACACCGCACGGCGGAGGAGTGGGAGAAGAAGCGGTCGGAGTGGAGTGGCGTAGCGGCGGTTGGGTGGAGTGGGGAGAGGTCGTGGACGGTTGGAGTGGGGGCAGCGGCGAACGGCCGGAATAGGAGAAGCGGCGGCCGGATGGACTGGGCGAAGCGGCGGGTAGCGGAGTGGGAGTACCAGCCGGGTAGAGTGGGAGTAGCAGCAGGACGGGACGGAGGGGAATGTGCGTGGCGAGAAGGAACAGCGTCGGGGTTGACACGAGATACTGTACACTCTAACCTATATGAGTTAACTGCGTATCTCTTCACGTATTGCCCGTACATGTGTGACTTTGTGTACTCGGCGTATTTACGCTTGTTGATGATGTCCCCTGCTATCTCTCGCCCTCTCTCTTTCTCTCTCTGTTCTCGAATCTCCGCTCGTATTAACGTCCAATTAAATGCCAAAGTGGGTTATTGTTATCGTTGTTGCTACTGTTGATCACGCGAAATATACTGTATCCACACGCGAGCGTGTACATAATACCCTGCACACACGGATTGGACGCTTTCGTCGCCCGTGCGAGTACCACTTATCGGCGGTCGGTAAGGCCTTAGGCCACAGTAACGGGTATAAAATCATGTGCGAATTTAACAATTTTATTTTGTATGAAAAAGTGATTCACTCATGAAATTAATTACACATCTATTTAGTATGAATATCAAGCTGTTAGAAAAAAAAGATTTTTTTTTTCGATTTACAAAATGGCCGACTACTAATATTTTATTTTGTTATCTTTTTTTAGGCGCTCCTCGGCGTGACATTTAGCATCCACAATTTTTAACCTAAAACAAAAAACAAAAATTCTCGTCAATCTACATTAGAATACCTAGGGAAGTACGTACGGAATTTAAAAAAATATTGTTTTATTCAAGAGTTGTAGGTATTTGAACTTAAGAAATGAATTTTCAGTGAAAAATTTCCTTATAACTGCTCATAAACTGCTCATAAAATGAAAAGTTTTCGATTAATCAGAAATTCCCTACGTACTTCTTTGCGAAATCCAAATAGGAACATAACTTTTAAATTTGAAGTAAATCGAGTGAACATTGAAGTTATTGGTCACGCCAATTGGAAAAAAGCTGTTTTGAGAAATTTCGAGTGGTCGGCCATTTTGTACATAAAAAATATATATATATATTATCTAACAGCTTGATATTCATGCTAAGTAGATGTGTAATTAATTTTATGAGTGAATCACTTTTTCATATGAAAAAAAAATGGTTCAATTCGCACATAATTTTATACCCGTTACTGTGGCCAAGACCTTAACGGAAAATTCACTTTCGCGCGTAATTACACGCATTACGATAACCTCTTCGTGTCCTTTCAATTCTGCGAACACTAAAGACACTTAAAGAATCTATAAAAATCACACTTTTCCGTTCAGTCGTAGGGTTCGAAAAATTGTAACACGCAACCTTTTTTTCGCAAGAGTTCGCATTTGCTATAAAAAAATGGTATTTTCGTCGCGCATGGAAATTGCAAAATGAAAGGGGTGAGCAACTTCCACCTGCAATTTCAAAGTCGAGCCGGATGGGAAAAAGGGTGACGGGTTTTTTTGCAATTCGAGAGGGTCCGAATATATATACATACATACATACATACATATATATACACACACACACACACACATATATATATATATATATATGTATGTGTATATATATATATATATATATATATATATATATATATATATATATATATATATATATATATATATATATATATATATATATATATATATATATATATATATATATATATATATATAATTCAATCGCTAATTCCGGCTAGACTTTTTTTACGCCCTACAAACGTGATGGGAGAACGAATCGTCGAACCTGCTCTCACCAATTAGTCGCATGAATACATGACGATTCGAGAGGACGTTGATTTTTTTGTGTCTGGTGCGAAATCGTTTTTTGCTGTGGTCACCCTCGATGTATGGAATATCTCGCAAATCGAGGGGTTGTTTTTTGCAAGACGCTGTCTCATTAGTTTCGCATATTCGTCGACAATTATCATCGATATATTACTTTCTGGGCTATTCTCTGCGGGTTTTCGGCGGAAATGCCAAAAGCTCCGTGAAGCGAATATTCCAAATAAATTGGAAAAAATAAATAGTATTTGAGCACATTTAAAGGTTTCCCGTAATATTTGGCAATGGCCGTGGGTGACGATGTACGATTTCCGTTTTAATAATTATATATCAGTATTATTATTTAATAATAGCATAAAAATATTATTTTTGTTGGTATTGTTGTAGCGCTCGCTTAATGACTCTTGTCAATGAAATAATAGCGGTCAGATTGGTTACAAATCCAAACGAGGATTTCAACGTGATATTTTTCTTTATTTTTTTTATTAATTTTTTACATTTTTATGCGAGCATCGTCGTATTTTTCGTCTGGAGTCGTAAATTTTCTTTTGTCTGTACCATTTTTTTGTCGTGAATTCGTGTTGATGCAAATCGATGGGTAGAAGAAAAAGAGAATAGTGGCGCCGGGGAGGGGGGGGGGGGGTGGCTAAATCGTTCGCGTTGCGCCGCTCAATATTGCACGACAAAATTCGCCGCACTTTTGTAACCGCGCGGCTAATACATCGTGAGTGCCGCATTGCATAATATATCGGGTTGTAACGTTATATATATATATATATATATATATATATATATATATATATATATATATATATATATATATATATATATATATATATATATATACAGGGTGTCCTATTCATCTTGTGGCGTCTAAATAATTCAAGAACAGCGACGTAAATAGAGAAATCCTGAGACACCTGTCGAGTAGAATCCAACGAGGAGTAAAATGATAAAATAACTTTTTTTTTATCCAGTAGACATTTTCAAGCTTATTTCCAGGTCAATGCTTTTTTTTAAAATGGAAACTTCAATTTTTTTTAACGTTATTTTACTGTACGTCAAAACAGGTAACTTTTGTCCAAAACTTATCTTCATTTGGCCATTATTTATTTTAAAAATTACCAAAGATGTTCAAGACGATTTATTTAGCCATGATTATTTTCGAAAAATCACGAAGATGTTCAAAACGATTTATTTGGCCATTATTGTTTTCTAAAAATTACAAACGATGTTTAAAACAATGCCCTTCTACTTCTAAACGTAAAATGATACGGCGAATGAATTATTCATAAATTAATGTTTAAAACATGTTAAAAATGATCCGAATACTATAGCCAAATAAAAAAGTTTCGCACAAAAGTAATCTGTTTTTTTTTACGTAGAATAAGATGCCACTTTAAAAATACAGTTATTGTTTCAATTGACCTTGAAATCGCTTTGAAAACGTCGGCTAATTAAAACAAAAACTTATTTTGCAATTTCAGTCCTCGTTTGAATTCAATCGATACGTGTATCAGGATTTTTTTCGATTTACCTCGATGTTCTCGAGTTATTTCGATGTCCCAAGATAAACGGGACACCCTGTACATGTGCGGCGCCTTACGTCGAACGCAGAGTTTTTCTTTCGAGCTCGAGGCTCAATGGCCACTCCAAGGTGGAACATCGTTTCCACGGCTTCAAGAGAGTGAAATTAATCGTCTGCAAATCCTCACGAGCACCGATGATTAAGAATTGATTGAGAGCAGCAAAAGACGATCTTGCCAAAGTAGCTGTGCTTGAAACATTTTATTGCTGATGTAATTGTTAATTGGGAAAAAAAAAATCGTGGCGACCCCTCGTAATGTTGAGATAAAAATATAGCGGCCATTGGGGGGGGGGGGGGGGTCAACAGTAGGAACGCTCGATAGAGAATTTAAAAAAAAACGTACATTTTTTTTAATTACAAAAGGAAAAGGTAATTTTTTAATTTGAAAAAGAAAAAAAAACAAGATTTCTCGAACAGCTCGATTCGAAGTTTATCACGAAGCGTCCCGCGGAATAAAAAACTCTCGCGCTGCTTTCCGATAACGTTGGCACATTAAAAGAGGCCTCTCTCTACGAAAAAGAAAAAAAAACGATTTCCAATAATCCTCGTTCGCATCGACCTTGGTTGCGAGTGTGTATGCGCTGGCAAAAATAACGAGGAAGCAGATATGTGCTATTTTTCATGCCGTAAACTTTTTTCTCTCGGATACAATTATTGAATCGCTAATTAATGAGGATTATTTTTTGCCCGAGTAGTTCGGAAATCTTTTCATTATAGAGTCGAATCAGGTCAGCGATAAAAAAAGAATATTAAGCACACTTGGAGAATTCATTTTTGGCCCGTCCATTATCACGAAAGCTGATCTACGGGGACTTTACATGCGAATTAAAAACCCATTTCAATAAAGCTATCGTATGGGTTTGCAAGGATGTGAAACGATCTTTTTTTTATTTTATTCTATTATTTATTTATTTTATTTTGAAAGGGAAGAATTTTTTTGTTTCAATTATCTGCGTGATAATAGCTGGAGAAAGACGTGGGGAATTTTAAAGACAGTTTGAGGTACCCGATGATCTATTTAAAAAATATTGAATTTTTCTGTATTTTTTCCGTGTTCTCTTTCATTTTTCTGGAATTTTTCTAGAATTTTTTAGATTTTTTTTACAATTTTTTATAATCCTCTAGAATTTGTCTAAAAGTTTTCGACATTCTTTTTTATAATGTTCTAACTTTTTTCTATAATTTTCTCGTTATATTCTCTCCTTTTTCTATAATTTTCTCTAACGAGAAAATGATAGAAAACAGTTAGAACATTATAAAAAAGAATGTCGATATAGATATAGATAAAAAGAATATATATATATATATATATATATATATGCGTTTTTAATTTTTAAATCTCTAAAATTTCTACAATTTTAAAACCTCTAAAAAATCCTATAATCTCCTATAAGCTTCTGGAATTTTGTAGAATTTTTTTTGAATCCAGGATTTTTCATAGTTAAAAAAAAATATCTATTTTATAATCTGATACAATTTTCAAAATAATTTTTATAATAATCATAAAAATGCTAAGTAGGTATTCGAAAACAAGGTTCCATCTGTATTAAAAACAAGGTTCATTCTGTATTTTTTCTGTTTTCTCTAGAATTTTTCTGGAATTTTCCTAGAATTTTTTAGATTTTTTTAACAATTTTTTATAATTTAGAATTTTTATAAAATTTTTCGACATTCTTTTTGTATAATGTTCTAGCTTTTTTCTATAATTTTCTCGATCTATATATATATATATATATATATATATATATATATATATATATATATATATATATATATATATATATATATATATATATATATATATATATATATATATATATATATATATATATATATGTTTATTTTTATTTTTAAATTTCTAAAATTTCTAGAATTTGAAAACGTCTAAAAAAATTCCATAATCTCCTATACTCTTCTGGAATTTAGTAGAATTTTTTTTAGTTCAGAATTTTTCCATAGTTATATTAAAAATAATAATCTATCTTTTATAACCTGCTACAATCATCAAAATAATTTTTATAATAATCATAAAAATCGTAAGTAGGTATTCGAGAACAAGGTTCCATTTTTGGAGAAGTTTATGGCAATATATTTTTATCCAGGTCGACATACGGCAGAGTGAGTCTTTTTATTGTGATTTGTCAAATGCTGGTTCTTACTAAACAATGAATTACGTATCGCTAATATGATTTTGTACGTTACCCAACGACACGACGCAATTTTCTCATTGTTTGACAATTTACCATTACGCTCATTAATCGCTGGCTTTATTTGTTTAATACAATTTCCTTTTTCTTTCTCTGTTGTTCGTTTTTTTCATTTTGTTCTATTTTTTTTCTTTCGCTAAAAATGATTAGTCTTCTTCTGTTTCGCAAAGTGTTTTCATAATGCTTAGTTTGATGGACGCGGTATGTGGTGTTTGTTGTGCAGGAACGCCAACAACAACTCCGTCATCCACGACGAAGCTACTGAGAACAATGGCGGAGATCCAGGCGTTTGACAGCAACGAACCAGACACTGACAATGGTGGTGGTAAGAGAGAGCGAGAGGGCGTGAGCTTTCAAGTTCACAAACCCCATTCGTAAAGTCCATTATTGGCAAGCATGGAGTTTTTTTTTCTTACTCTGCACCCTTCGTTCATACTCTTCCCAAATGACAACACATTCGAGGGCGAACAAAAAAATCAAATCTTGTCGTTCACACAATTTTTTTTTGAAAAACTTCACGACTTTATTCGTCTTTTCGCAGTTGGAAGAAATTCACTATTTTTGAATATTTTTATTTGATATATCGATGAAAATATTTTAAAAATTGCACTTTTATTTCAGAATATTACTGAACAAAAATAGAAATATTATAGAACAATTGCACACGATCATAGTAAAATTATGGAAAACTGTAGGGGATTATAAAATATTATATAAGATTATAAAAACTTATAGAAATCGAAAAGATTAAAAAAATTGTAGTAAAATTTAAAAAAAACTAAAATTATAAGAAAATTAGAACAATTATAGAAAAATGGTAGAAAAAGAAACATTTTTAAAATTATAGAAGAATTATAGAAACATGAGAATTAAATATTCGCGATAGAATAATAAGATCAATTGGTTCCTCAACATGCCAGTTGACATTCCTATAAGTTGTTGTGAATATGACATTTTTCCCGAGAGCATTGACTTGACAGAAACAAAGAGTGCACATGTTTTTTTTTCTTTACGACCGACCACCACCAGTGTCGTTGCATCGACCGAATATTTGCTGCATCACGATCACGAAGCACACCTGGTGTTCCTCTTTTCCTCTGCACTTTCTGCTTTCATGCATGTGCAAATGTGTAATTGCAATTAGAATGGCACTTGCTACTGGGCGCAATGGCAATTTTCGAAAGCACGAATAACATTTAAAGAATAATTTTTGGCTGGCTTGTGCACGAGAAAGCGGCCTCTTCCTATAAGGATTTTCATCGATTACCTTTCTTCATCTTTACAGGAGCTGAATGCTTCCTCCCTAGAGGAGAAATTATTAAAATTAGTAATTAAATTTAAAAAATAAAATACATTTGATGAAAAAAAATTAATCCAAGAAATAAATATTAATTTAAATAATATAATGAAAAAGGAGGTAAAATAATAAAAAAAATAAAACAAAAATAAATAAAATTCATTGGGAAAATAGACAAAATGTATAATTTTTACATCTTCGGAACATTAATTCCGCGCAATATCTTTTTTCGCATTTTCCTCGTGCATCACTCGTACCAGCGGACAAACGAAAGAAACATCACATACGAGCATTTGATCGTAACAATGTGTACGACGTTTTTTTTTCACGAAAAATTCTCGCGTACGTGCTCTATCTTGATGATTTCGTGTGCACTTGGGGATTATCGGGCAATCTTTGGTGGCTCATAGGAGCAAAGAAAAACGAACGAAATGGAGAAGATTCTTCTCGCGTCGTCTGCTCGCGCCGAGTCATCGGCTGCCAAGTATATCGTAAGACGGTGAGGCTGCGAGGCCAAGAGTAATCAGTGTATTTTGCTCGGCAGGCGGGGGCGTGCAACGGGAAACCACTCACATTTTCTCTCGTTCTTATCTCCGCCACGATCTCGGGTTCTTAAGGGCGTAGAGAGGATCGAGGGAGGAAGGGGGATAGAGAGAGAGAGAGAGAGAGAGAGAGAGAGAGAAAGGTCAAATAAAGAAGGTAAAAAGGTTTCCAATTTTGTTGCATTATCTCCGATTACTTGGGCAAACGTAACTAAATCGCGATCCGTTTGATTCAAACCGAAGATAAGCTTTTGTAATCGGCTGTACAAATCTTTATTGAGAATCGATTGGCAGTGATTGAGTATTTATTGCGCACACGTTTCAATGAAAAAGTATCATTTTCATCAGAATTTCTCTATACTTCACGATGAGGAGGAAAAAAAAAGAAAAAATATTCACACATAATCAACAACGAAAATTATATTCCACAGAAACAAATGCACATTTATTTGGGATATAAGGAAGCACTAATTCCCAATAACAATAATAATAATTATTATAATGATGAAAAGTTATTGAAAAACTGTTTAAACGAATATTTTCCGACGAATAGTCGGTGAAAGCGTGTTCTTAACGTACGAAACGTGAAAGTTGATTTTCCAAAAATAATTATCAATTTTATCGGTATTTTGTGAAATTTATTTTGGAAGTTCTTTAATTAAATGTATCGAGAAAAAAAGAACATTCAATATCCATTGATTCAAATTGGGATTGAATTAAATTGCGAAGTATTTGGCATCCAAATTAAATCAATAATGGCACATGTGAGCGGAGAGCAATATGAGAAAGTGAGACAGAAAGAGAAAGAGAGAGAGAGAGAGAGAGAGAGAGAGAGAGAGAGAGAGAGAGAGAGAGAGAGAGAGAGAGAGAGAGAGAGAGAGAGAGAGAGACTGATTAATTAATTTATTTATTAATTGATTGATTGATAGCATTTATTATGCCCCGGTTAAACTTTCGAGCAAATAAAAATACAATATAAATCATATAATCATAAATAACCGCAGTATCAAATAATAGAAAATGATATCGATACTTATTATTAACGAATAATTCGCATATAATATAAACTAAGCTTTGGATAAATTACGGTTGCAACAATGAATATAAAATGAAAATACATTAAAAATAAAAAGGCAAGCCTAGGCGAACCTAAGCGAATCAGACAGAGTAAATCATAGCCAGAAAAACCAAACAACGCAAAACAACGCAATCAAAGTCAAAATAAAAATCAAGTCAAATCAAATGAAGACCAAAATCGAATACAAATAAAAATCATAGACAATAAGCACATATAAAACGCAATCCAAACCGAAATTCTAAATCCAAGTCCAAGACCAAAATTCACAATCCAAAATCAAAATCAAAAGTCGAAATCGCACTGTTACAGCCCCCGATCGATTTAATGCGCACCCATTAGCTCACTGCTAAGCAGATGTTCGAATAATTGAGAGAGAGAGAGAGAGAGAGAGAGAGAGAGAGAGGGAGAGAGAGAGAGGGATAAAAACGTAAAGAGGACAAAAAAGTTACATCGAAAAAACAAACCCACTCCGAAAAAACGCCATACTCTCTTATCAGAATAATACTCGATACTACACTGCTCTGTTCCCAGCCCCGTACAACTTTGGTCGAGTGTCCTATTAAATTTCATCCCTCCCCCCTTCCTCCCTTTCATTCGTGCTTTTTGTTTCATGCCGAGTTTGCTGTTTTGAGCAGAGAAAATGCTTGAAAAACCTGATTGTCAATGTATTATTTATATACATATATACATATATATATACATATATATATACATATATATATATATATATATATATATATATATATATATATATATATATATATATATATATATATATATACAGAAGAATCAAAAGCTTAAGTTTCCAGTCCATTTGAAGTCACGTGCCGTTCGGCAATAGGTTTCTTCCAGCCTTGTTCGATTTACAAAAAGAGAAGTACGAAGAAAAACGGGCCAAAACGGATGAAAAGCTTCCAAGATTTGCGCGGTAATGCCCTTTTGGCTTCTTTCCTATGAATCTCGGGGCCATCAGTGGAGCGAAAATTTCAGCGATGCCGCGTGCACAATGTAAGAGACAGACGAAAAAAGAGAAAAAAAAATAAGACACAGCAAACAAACAAATGTTGCCCTCGTATCGTTCGCATACCTGGGCCAATATGCTCGCGGTGCGGTGGTAAACCAAATAGAAAGAACGAGATTTTTTAGGGTATCTCAGGCGTGGTAGCGGGAAAGGTTTTGTGCTTGCTGGATTTTAGCTACGGGAGGGCGGGGATGCGCGATCTTTTTTAGGGATGACAATACCATGTGCATATACTACAGGGTGAAAATTATAAGGTGGCTATGTGTTTTTTAAAGGCTTGGCTCGGAGATTTCGCGACCGAGAAACAGATGATTTTTCATGGTTTTTCGCATTCTGAAAAAAAGTAAAAAATCGATCTTTAGTACGGCAGAATGGAGGTAATTAAATTTCGAATGCTAAACACTCCTGAAAAACTTTTTTTTTCAATGGAATTAAATTCCATTTATCCACTTGAAAATGCATCGTCGATCATTTTTTTCTCGATGACACGAATCAAGTTTTTTCAGGAGCGTTACGTGTTTGGAATTTAATTATCTTCATTCTGCCGTACTCAAAATGGAATTTAGTTTTTGTTTTTCAGAACGCTAAATTTTCTTTCTGGTTAATACTACTCATTACAGAAATTCGCTATGTTTTTTTTCGAAAAGGACTCGAAAAACCATTCATAATTACATTTTTTGTGGTCGAAAAATCTCCGCGCAAGACCCTTTAAACACATGGCCGCATTATAATTGTCATCCCGTGAATATATATATGTCTGTGTGTATGAAACAATATGAGTACAGTACCGGACAAAAAAAAGTACGCACCGTTCAATTTCCATTTATGTGCTATTCTCATTCCAAATATCATCAATAAACCAGACCTTGAGCAGTCATGACGAAAGTTCATTGTCTTGCGCTTGCGCTGCCGTTGAAACAATGTTACAAATATTCGAAACCAGAAAGAGAACGATTTTAGCGCAAAGAGTGCCTGTTATATGCAATAAGTATAAAAAACAGTACGCACCCAAGGTTCATATATTCCCATCAGTGACAACAAAGCGATTTTCTTCGAACGAAGCTTAGGAAGGCAAACGGAATGTAAACATATAGATGTGATGATTTTTCGGTCAGTTGCCGATTTTCTGTGTTCGAGCACGGTAGCAACAAATCCGCGATGCCGAAAATTGCAATTCAAGTGCGAGAACTGGTAATTGAGGACCAAAAAAAAGGTATTTCTAAAAGAGAAATTGGGCGAAAATATGACATAAGTGAAGGTGCAGTGAGAAAAATATGCGAGAAGTTCAAGGAATTAGGTATAGTCGGTGATAAAAATGGACGAGGTAGAAAAAGAAAAACAACTGCATTGGACGATCTCAAAATTATCAGGGAGGTAAAGAAAAATCCGACGATCAGTAACCGTGTCATTCTCGAAAATACAGGCCTGAACATTTCCGATCGAACAGTCCGTAGGAGACGTCGAAGAGCAGGCTTAAAAAATAGTTTTGCACAACGTCGCCCTGATTCGCAAAGCAAATAAAATCGAGCGCCTCGAGTTTGCAAAAAAATACGTGAATAAGCCGATTTCGTTTTGGAAAAAAGTTGTTTGGAGTGACGGGAGCAAGTTTGACTTATTTGGGCATGAACGACGATCACGCGTTTGGATTAAGCCGGGATAACAGCTTCTCGAAAAAAATATTCAAAAGACTGTCAAAGACGGAGGGCTAAGTGTTTTAGTGTGGGGGTGTTTTGCGTGGTCAGGAGTGGGAAATTTGGTTCCAATCAACGGTATTATGACCGCCGATGTTTACATTGATATCAGAAACGAAAATCTGGAGGAATCACTGCTAAAGATCGGTCTGCAGGATGAATTCATCTTTCAACAAGACAACGATCCTAAACATACGGCTCGAAAATCATCGGCCTTTTTCCGTTCTTCGCAGATCAAACTTTTGGATTGGCCAGCACAATCGCCAGATTTAATCCTATAAAAAATCTGTGGTCTATTTTGGACCAAAATGTTGATAGGGGCGACGAAACAAACAAAGAAAAGCTTTTTGATGCTTTGCGGGAGACCTGGGACAATATCGACGAAAAGCAAATTCACATGTTTGTAGAAAGTATGCCTCGGCGTTTACAGGCAGTTATCGAAGCAAAAGGTAGTCACGTAAAATATTAGTAGCGCGATGTGATGACATTTTCTTTTTTTCTTTGGGTGCGTAGTTTTTTTTGTCCCGCCCAAAATTTGCATCCTACACGTTGAAATTGTTTTCGTTCAGCTTTCGAATATTATTTATGATGTTACAGTGAAAATGTAAACGCGAACTTATAAAGTATCGTTGAAACAGGTGTGGAAGTTCTCCATTAACTATTTTCGTAAGTATAATAGCACCAACATTGAATTTTGCACGGTTCGTACTTTTTTTTGTCCGGTACTGTATCTAACTATTCAGCAAGAGAAGAAAAAAAAAATTTCTTTGCCTTAGACCAACGAAATCATTAAAAAATTAGAACAAAATCGTACAATAAACTGATAGTCCATTTTTTTCCATAAATATTTAGTTCGTTAGCATTCTCCAAAGAAGGCTTTAGTCAGACCCAGCCAATGTGTCAATGTGTTTTCTTAGTGCATTAGCTTCGATGGATTATAGAATTAAAAAGGCAAGCAGGAGAATCGATGAAGGCTTGGAGTGTTGGTATTGTCGAGAAAAAAAGCAATCTTCAGTTTCGTAATTACCTCTCGAAGCTAATCCCGACGAGCTTTTAAAACGCTCGAACGATGCAGAATCTATTGGTGGTCATGAATTTCCCAGTTTCAACTTCGTCTCGGTCTCATTCAGCCCAGAAGATCAATTTAATAAATAATAGTTTCCCGGATGAAGAGTTTCGGTCCGATCGAGCCCAACCTGGCAAATTCGTAATCAGCGAATTATTTCTCACCGACCAAGTTGTCGGCAACTTTATTCGACCGCTTCAGATTGGTCCTAATCTGTCTGACACAAGACCTAAAAATGACCTTTGCTCTTGTTCGGGGCAAAGTTCGACGAGCTCTTAAAATAGCTCGTTGAAAAGGCTCGTCTTCTTTATTTTTTCATTTCTTCATTTTCATTATTATATAAAATCCTTTTTTGTTAGAGCCATTATATCAGTCCTCGATTTGCAGAGGTGAAATTTCGTCTGAATTTCTCACGATGTTGAAATTTGCATTATTCCTTTTAATATTCTTATCTTCATTATCCAAAATCAGAATTTGCAGATTCAGTTCGCAGATCGCTGAATAATGACCCTAAAAAGGTTAAAAATAGAAATGTTAATAAGGAAAAATGATTTTCGTTGAATTCCGATGCAAATTTTGGCACCAACATTCTTCTCACAGCTGATAATCATGTTTGAATGGCTAAGACAGGATCCCCTTTATTCGCCGCTTCCTAATATGCATTGATTTAATACAATTTTTTTTCAAATATCATGGGTCTAGTGAACCTCCTTTACCAGGACAAGGACAAAAATAATTGTTACGATACTCTAAAATAATTTATATATATATATATATATATATATATATATATATATATATTGTTGGAAATCATAATGCCCCGACACCCCTTTAATCATTTGTCATAGATCTTTTATTTTGTTTTGTCTCAAGGACCAAAGATAACATATGCCATCGGAATATAATTATATGTTTTTTGTTTCTCCCAGCAACGCTTTCAAATATCTTTATTGATTTCTCTTCGGACTTCATTCTGTATCCAGACGTGTGTAAGTAAAGACGTGGATCGCGCTACGTAGAAAGATTGTGTTCGTTATCTCAAGTTTTACTCCTTCCCAAGACGTACTCTTGAACAGGTTATGGGCCCAGGAACGATAGAGAAATTTGAGAGGGAAGACGAACGTTGAACAAAAGTGACCCCAACAAAAAAAGGTGTATCAAGTCGCGATAACAAAGAGATATACGCGAAGGTGAAACACGACGAAGAAGGATATGGCATCATCGAATTCTGTGAGGATCGAATTACTCAATCGCGACAACTTCGATACTTGGAAGATCCAAATGCAAGCTCTACTGACAAAGAACGACTTATGGGGATTCGTAGGCGGACAAAAGCCGAAACCAAGAGTCGTGGCCAGCGAAGTGAATTCCACAGAAATTGCACAAAGGTGGGAAATCGAAGACGCTAAAGCAAAAGCGGATATTATACTATCAATAAAGTCGTCAGAATTAAAACAGATAAAAGGGTGTAATACCTCTCGCGAATTATAGTTAAAATTACATTCGATCTATCAATCTTCGGGACCGTCACGAATGTCAACGCTGATAAGACAATTGGCGTATCATCGTATGCAGGAAAACGATGAAGTGGGCGAACACATTTCGAGATTTTTCGATACCGTCGACAAATTGAACGAAATGGACGTTGAAATCAATCGGAATTTGCTATCCATCATGCTTTTGTATAGTCTCCCTCCGTCCTTTGCAAACTTTAGATGCGCGATCGAGTCGCGCGATTCTCTGTCGACTCCCGAGACACTGCGAATAAAAATCCTAGACGAAAGCGATTCAAGGAAACATCATGATCAGGAGAAAGTAGCGAACGCGATGTTTGCAAAGAAGCGTTTCGATAGGAACAAAGGTATGGCGAGAAATACGGACCCGGATCAAAAGAAGGAAAATAAACCACAAGAAAAACGAGAACCATTCAAGTTCAAGTGCCACAGATGTCACAGAATCGGACACAAAGCCATTGAATGTAAAGAACCGCCGAGAAACTTCGATAAAGCAAAAGTAGCTGAAGATGAGAGTTTCTATGCGATTACAAATAATGCGTACGTCGAGGAAGTGGAAGACGAGCAGGCATCTCAAGTCGAAAATACAACATCTCAAAAATCATGGTGCTTGGACAGTGGCTGTACAGCACACATGTGCGGAGAAGAAGCGAAATTTAAAACGCTAAACGAATCAAACTACGGAAAGGTAAGCCTTGCTAGCAGCGCGTCAGCACAAATCAAGGGCCGAGGAACGGCATACCTGACGGTAAACATGAATGGCACTCAGAAACAGGTAAAATTGAGTGAAGCTTTACACGTTCCAGAATTGAGGGGAAACTTTTTATCAGTTGGAAAAATTTGCGACAGCGGATATACGGTCATCTTCGATAAGAGCGGGGCTACGATCATCGACAAAGTTGGGAAGTCGATTTTATACGCGGAACGAAACCACGGAGGATTATACCTCGTAAAATCAGAAACACCGGAGACTAACGCAAATACCGCATTGGACAATGTAGAAAATGGGAAATCATCGCTCATGGAGATTTGGCACAAAAGGATGGGTCATCTGAATTACCAAGATCTCAAAAAGTGTTATCGAAACGGAGCAATCAGTGGATTGAAACTGAAGGAACTTCCGGATAACCTATCTTGCGACATTTGCGCGAAAGGAAAAATTACTCGGACACCGTTCCCAAAGAAATCTGAAAGGAAAACAGATATCCTCGAAATAGTCCACACAGACATTTGCGGTCCAATGCGAGTAAAATCGATGGGAGGATCCAAGTACTTCGCAATCTTCATCGACGACGCCTCCAGATGGTGCGAAGTACATTTCCTTAAAAACAAAAGCGACGTAATGCAGGCATTTAAGGATCACAAAGCATTCGTTGAGAACCAAACTGGAAATCGAATAAAATGCCTACAATCTGACAATGGTCGAGAATATTGCAACGAAAGGTTCGATGAGTACCTCAACGAACATGGAATCAAACGAAGACTCACCATATCGCACACACCGCAACAGAACGGTGTTGCTGAAAGGAAGAACAGAACACTGCTCGAAATGGCTCGTTGTCTCTTGATAGAATCATCATTACCGACCTACCTCTGGGCTGAAGCAGTAAATACAGCAAATTATGTTCGAAACCGCTGCCCAACAAGCCACCTCGCTGGTAGAGCACCATTCGAGTCATGGAGGGGGAAGGTTCCTAACGTCAGTCATCTTCAAGAATTCGGACGCAACGTTTTGACCCTGAAACGCGAACCTGGAATAGGGAAGTTCGAATCTCGATCTAGAGAAGGATTTTTCGTCGGATACTCCGAGACATCAAAAGGGTATCGCATATGGCTGCCCGCAGAGAGAAAAATCGAAGTAGCAAGGGACGTAAGATTTACGGGGGCAAAAAGTACGTCTTTTACCACGGACAACTATGCAAGTCTCCTCGAATCCGACCGACGAGTCAGGAGTCGAAGTTATCGAAGTAGACCTTCAAACGAGGCAATTTGCACACAAAGACCCAAACGAGGAGGCTCCCGTCATGCAAGATCACGAAATTGAAAACGACGATCAAGATGACACGGTAGAACGAGCACCCCCAGCACGAGGTCGAGGAAGACCCAGGCTGATGCGAACGGGACTCAGGGGGAGACCGAAGAAATCGTATCACCACGTCGATATAGCCACTGATCACGAGGAAGCGGGATACCTGGCCGAAGTTCCCGTAAATCAGGCTATGCGCAGTCCGGAGGCTGAGGAGTGGCATGACGCCATCGCGAACGAATTAGCATCCATCTTGATAAAAGATACATGGGAATTAGTCGATCGACCCAACAACACAGCTGTTATAGGAAGTAGAATCGTACTACGAAATAAACACAGGGAAGACGGGACTCTCGAACGCCGCAAAGCTCGAATTGTAGCGAAAGGCTTCACCCAGCGTCCTGGCATCGACTTTGAAGAAACTTTTGCTCCAGTGGCACGCATTGAATCAATCCGAATCGCAATGGCCCTCGCTGCGGAAAGAAAAATGATCGTCGAGCAATTGGACGTGACTACGGCATATTTGAACGGGTCTTTGAATGAAAAGATTTTGATGGAAGTACCAAAACATATTGAGAAAGGACTTGAAATTCTGGCGAACAACGAATCGAGAGGCAGCAATGTCGGTCAGAAGGCAAAGCAAACCTTCACAGAATTACGAAAAGGAGATAAAGTTTGTCTCCTGAAAAAGGCATTATACGGATTGCGACAAGCCGGACGTTGTTGGAACAATCGTCTGTGCGATATCCTGGATAAATTCGGCGCCACTAAATCTAACGCGGATCCCTGTATTTATTTCAAGAACAACGGAAACCATCGCATGATAATCGCGGTCTACGTAGATGACATATTAATTGCCTCGGAGAATGCATTCCAGATCAGCGAATTAAAAGAATTTTTATCCACACAGTTGGAAATAAAGGATCTCGGACGCGTGAAATATTGTCTCGGGATAGAATTTCACCAAGATGATACTGGCATAACAATGAAGCAAACGAGATACATACTCGACATCCTCGAAAGATTTGGAATGTCGGAGGCCAACTCTGTATCCACACCATTGGATCCGAACATTAAATTAGAACAGAGCAAGAAAGATGATGACGTACCAACCGAACATTCATATCGTGAATTAATAGGTGCACTGATGTACGTCGCCACATGCACAAGGTCGGATGTGTCATTTGCCGTAAGTTATCTAAGCCAATTCGGGACCTGTTACAACGAGACGCATTGGACGGCAGCGAAACGCGTCCTCCGGTATTTGAAGGGATCCACGGAATTGGGATTAAAATATAGAAAAACTGGAAGACCCATAAAGGGTCTCCGGACCCTGGAAAACTGGAAGACCCATAAAGTTGATTCCGATTGGGCGAATTGCCCAATAGATAGAAAATCCTACACAGGCTACGTATTCGTACTCGGCGGAAACCCCGTGGCATGGGAAGCTCGCAAACAGCGAACAGTAGCTCTATCTTCGACGGAGGCTGAATACATGGCGCTAGCTGAAGCTGCAAAGCAAGCCATATACATGCAACGGTTCGTGAAAAATTTGGATGATTCTAGAGACGACAAAGTCACTATATTTTGCGATAACAACGGTGCGCGAAAAATCGCCGAAAATCCAGTCTTTCACAGTCACACCAAACACATGGATACCCGTCATCACTACGTGCGGGAGGTCTTGGGCCACGGAAATATCAAAATCGAGTATGTGTCAACTGACAATATGCCCGCCGATATTTTGACAAAAAGAATCCTTGCCCCGAAGCTACGAAAGTGTTTAATGCTTCTGGAATTAATCGCCAGTGAGTCATAGATGAGATGTCAGGTCAAGGGGGAATGTTGGAAATCATAACGCCCCGACACCCCTTTAATCATTTGTCATAGATCTTTTATTTTGTTTTGTCTCAGGGACCAAAGATAATATATGCCATCGGAATATAATCATATGTTTTTTGTTTCTCCCAGCAACGCTTTCAAATATCTTTATTGATTTCTCTTCGGACTTCATTCTGTATCCAGACGTGTGTAAATAAAGACGTGGATCGCGCTATGTAGGAAGATTGTGTTCGTTATCTCAAGTTTTACTCCTTCCCAAGACGTACTCTTGAACATATATATATATATATATATATATATATATATATATATATATATATATGTATATATATATATAAGGTACTTGCGGTTAATAAGGCCTAGCTAAGGGATATTTGAAATAAAATGAAAGATTTCCAATTTAATCAACATATTTTAATTATAATCATTATTTAAGTTCAGTTTCTCTAAAATATCAACGAAAAATGGTAACTCGTACCATAAACAAAAACAGAATTCAACATTTTTGAAAATCTTGATAATAGGCCTTTTTTACTATGGTAATATAGTAAGGCCTACGGCTTCAACATACGTGAATAATGAAACTCTACGTAATACATTTGGTATTTGAGATCAATAATCCTCTGCAGCTTTGTACGAGCTCAAAGTTCCTCTTTGCACTGCTCGGACAGCTGACACGAGGTCGTTTTCTGACCACATCACTCGTTTCGGAGGCATCGGGATCGAGGCACTAAAAATAACGACCAATTAATTAGTAATAAATATGCCTACTACTTATTTACATTCGTAACACCTTAAAAGTAATGTAAAATAGATTATAAAACAAACAAAATTTGCTACAAGAAGTAGGAGAATAATAAGGTCTATGGTTGAATTTAGCAGGCCTTAATAACCGTCGACCACGTATGTAAGAAAAACAAAATAAAAAATATATGGACCACGATACGTTATTCAAATATTGATGATCATCGAAGCTTGAATCAATAAAGATAAAGACTATGATTTTAGATGGATAAGTTTAATATTACAAAAAACTACTTACTATTTATTCGGACCGATTTTTATGAATGGTGTTGCGCGGCCGCGCCTTATGATGGATGATGCAACAGGGTGGGGATCAGAAATTCGAACGATCAATATTCAGAAGGACCGAAATTTCGAATTCAGTAATGACGAACGTTCAAATATAGATAGATCAATCTTATGATTGTCTGTAAAATAGTTAATCGAAATTGTGAATACAAAAATGTCGAAGTTGATTTATAGCGAAATCAAATATCAGATTGAACAAAATAATGAGAGACATATTATCGATTCGCCTGTATATATACACACCAAACAATTCGAGACGTCAAATCGTCGAATTGTAAATATTACGACAGTTTACAATTTCGAATTCATTAAAGCGAAGGACCGAAAAGTCGACCAGTTAAGGGGTGAGATGCAGTCAGAGGCGTGAAAAACCGAGCATTTTCAATAATTTTTTTTTTATAGTAATTAAGTTTGTTTTACAAAAGTGGTTACACAGACTTTTTATGTTATATTTCAATTTGACTTGTACACATTTTTAAAGAACAATATTGATTATTTATAAAAATATCGCCATCTTTGTCGGATCCCCTTCGGCATGTAGTGCTTTGTGGTGACCATTATAAAATTTTATTGGATCATCTGAAATAAAAAAACAAAAAAATCATTAGCTTAATAATAAATCTAGTCCTTAATCGAAGCTTTTTTTTAATTAACAAAATGGCGGCTTCCGACAGGTAACTTCCGATTTTCGACCAAAAAATCGCTCCTTTATTGTTGAAAAAAATAAGAATTTTCAACAAAAATGAAAATCCTTCGATTAAGGATTAGTTTTTAATGCTATCAATAAGCACACCAAATTTCATCAAAATCCATTAAGTGATTTTTGAATTATAGTGGTCAACGACTTGGAAACATAGTTTCGAGAAAAACGCGTTTAAAGTTTTTCGATGTGGATACGGCATTATGTGTTCGTAAAATTTTGAGCTCGATGGATGAAGTTAAAATTTTTTTATGTATTTTGATCCGCTGAATCCGAATATCACAATTTTTTGCCGAGAAGTCGAGCATTCAATTGTTTATAGCCAATTGTTAAAACAATTTGTCAAAAAATTAAAGTTTTTCGGGATGAATTATTTTTTAAAAAATATTTTGGGCAATTTTAAAACGAAAGTATTCTTTATAAAAATGTTCTAAAGTTCATAGGTTTAGGGTAATATATTTTTGAAAATTTCTGAACGATTTTTCCAATTTTACACTTGATTTAAGTATAGAAATACTAATTAAAAAATTACTTACGTTGAATCGACAATTCCTGGCCCATACAATAGGGCTTCTGCCGATGTGGAAGCTTCCAAAATATCAATCTGTTGTTTGGGTTCGAAGCATTCTGCCTTCCCGGGTATTATCGTTTGCGCATTTGTCAGCCGCTACCTGCCATGGGGACCCGACGCCCGTTCCCTAATTGTGGGATATCCCGGAAACTATTCATCGGATTGACTTGAAATTTTCCGGAAATATTTTCGAAACATCATACTTCAAGAAAATGTTTTCAAAAAATCGATTTTTTGAAAATTCCGACTGTATCTCACCCCTTAAAATAGCGATGGGCCAAAATGGCGAACGGTCCGAATAGCGAAAACGTGGAATCGAGCAATGTGCGCTTCAGAATGAAAATGGCACATGGCGTTAGTGGTCAGTCGGGTCCACGGTCTTATAAACAGATCTGGGCACAGAGGCTAAAATCTTGTGACACTAAGTGAGGCCAATTGAGTTCCGAATTCCGCCACATCGCTAGCGTCGGAGCGGCCGATTTGCTTATATATACTAGTGTTGCTGTGTTTGCTAGTATACTAGAAAATGTGTATTTCATCCGAAGTGTCTTTTATTGAAGTGAACCGATAATTCAAGTGAATTGATAATTGAAGTGAACATTTTTCAATGCCTGAAAGATCCTATATTGCGTTAAAAATGAGTGAAGGCAGTATCGCCACTCACAAATGAATTAAAAACAACGCACAAAATAAGCGAGAAGCATTTTAATCAATCCAACATTGTGCGCCACTTCATCTATAAAGAGGGAGATGGACAAATTATCGCACAAGTAAGTTTCTATGATAAATGCTGTATGTAATTATGTAAAGGATGTATTCTTATTACAACCATGAAGACAGTACGCATGCGCTAGTATATCTCTCTCTGCCCCACAATCGGCCGCTCCGATACTAGCGCTCCAAGTAGTGTGGCCCGTTTCGGAATTTAAATGGCCTCACTTTTTGTCCCACGACGGCCTATGCAAAGTATATGGGAGTGCCCAGACCTGTTTATAAGACCGTGGTCGGGTCAGGCATCCATGCCATGTTCGCCATTTCGGACCATGGATCATTTGCGTTTCTAAGATCTACACATTCGAAGTTTGGAGTCTCGATACATGGCTTTTTGCTATAGACGGTATTACGAATATTATATACTCACTTTTTTTTCGGAGATATGAATGTTGTAGATTGTTCGAATCTGTATTTGTACGACTCAAACTGCAGACTATCTGAATATATGTTCTTTTCGAAAAATCGCGAATAATGTGACCTTCGTTATTTTGAGAGTTCATAATTCTGTCGTTTCGAAATCTTTGTCGTTCTGTATTTGGTCATTCGATATGTTGACCCCCACCCGGCCTTATTACCCGCAGTCACTTTACATATATTTAACATAAAAGTTAATTATACCAATATTGTTGATCATTTCAATAATCATATATACAACATATAGTTATCAATGCGCCTCTACGAGAAGACAGAAGCTTCAGTGCTCGTTGAAAAAAAATGGCTAAAGGGTTGAATGAGCTTGCGACCGTGTTTAACGAAGTTCGGCACGTGACTTCCGGTTTCCACGAGTTTTTCTTTTGTTTCTGTTGCACACCCTTTGACCCGTCCACAGAGCTTCTTTTGGAACAAGACCTTCCGGCGGTGTTCAAATTCTCTCCTCACGCCGCGCGACCATTTCCCATAAAGTAATTACGGAAATGCAACGGAGTAAAAAAAAGGAAGAAGGAAAGCGGAAGGTACGAAAAGGAATGGGAGCACGACGTTGAATGAAAAATAGACAAAACGGAGGAAAAAGGGCACGATGAGAGAGAAAGAGAGAGCGTGAGTTGGAGACAGGTGGGGGGGGGGGGGGGGGGGGGCGATTGAGCGGGCTCTCCCGACATTTCCTATAACGGTTTCATTCGTGCTTTTGCACTTTTAAAAGTAAAGTCACGTTTCTCGTCTCGTATTGAAAAGATTCTTGGGCTCGGCGTTGGTGTCGCTGTAGGATTTTCTTTTCCTCTCTCCCTCCCTTTCTCTCCCCATCTCCATCCCTGGGTACGATGGAAATATTGAGTTCTGCGCGGCCGGAATATCATTGAGATTACATAACGAGAACAACGATGGCGCGAGTCCTCGAAAGCAAGGGTGAAGGTGATAAAAAAAGTGCCCACAAATAGACGAGGACGAATAGTGAACGAGGAAAGCCGGGCCTGGCTCTGGTCAGTACCGTAAAATAGGGTTACTTTGAACCGGGTTTGGAAGTTTTTTGTAGGCAACTTTTTTTGAACATCCTAAATTCCAACTTTTTTTGCTTCAATAAAACAATGTGTCCTTTGGCTATTAAATGTATACGAAAGTCAACCCCCACCACCCCCAATAAAAAAGTGTCAAAGTAACCTCGAGTGTGGGGTTTCTTTGAGAAGGCATTGAAAGGCAACTTATGTCAAAGATTAAGGGTTACTTTGAAATCATTTTGATAAAAAAAATATTATTTTTTTGCACTTTCCATGGAATTAACTGAAAAATAACGATTTTTTACAATTAATTGTCATCTTTATTAAGGAAACATTTGACATAAAAATATCACGTACCTAGGGTACTATTATAGGCACTTAAGGCGGGATATACATTTACAACGATAAAAAAATCGATTTATTTTTTTTTATTTTTTAAACGATAGAACTATATATGTAGAATATTTTCCTAAAGTTTTAAAGCGAAATTCGAAAAACTTCAAACTTTACAGACTGTCAACGCTGTGCCTCACCACTCGGAATCGGAGCGGGCGTGAACTTCAAACGCGTTTTTCTCAAAACTGCATTATCGAAATTGGCGTGCAGGGTTACTCAAAAACTATTAAGCCGATTGAGTTAAAAGTTGGTAGAAATATTAATAATATTCATACCTTCTACTTGACGAGAATTGTTTTTTTTAAATTGAAAGAAAAAAAAATAACTTTTTTAATCCACATTTTACAGAAATGTTGCGGGAAATGTTAATTTTTTTTTGTAAATGCTTGCTATTTTTTTAAATTTGCATTTTCTTCATTTTAATCACCGTCACATAGAAGCTATACATGTTCTGACTGAAAAAAGGTTTGAATTTTTTTGCAAATCAAAGTATACTGGAAGCTAGACTGCACGCCGATTCCCAACTCCCGCGGCGATTTTGCTGTAACACTCTGCCACAGCTCCGTCATTTTGATGATGAATTAATTTAAAAAGTTGTTTTGTATACTTAAATATACTATTAAAGTATACCCAAAGTTTGATAATTCTAGAATAATTATTTCTTAGTTTAAAAAATCCCTCAATATTGCTTATTTGTTTTCTGTCTAAATGTATATCCCGCCTTAATTAGTCTTGTAATTATCATTGAGATCAAAATCAATTTTAGCAACATTATAATAAACTTGAACAAAGAATTTGAGCAACAATAGAAAACGGAGTTAAAAACGAATTGGTCGACACCCTATTTTGGCGATCTATTAAAGTAGCCGCAAAAACTGTTGAAGTTTACCCTAATGTCAATTTAAGGGGCTAGATAAGTGGGAACGCTGAAAATTTGTGTGACTTTCGGGAATATTTTGGTAGAAAAGTACTCAATTAAATGTTTGGGAAAATTCAGAATATATTTGGCTATATTTGACCTATATTACATAATTTTTTCATAGAAAAATATTGAGATCTAAGCGACTTATGCGCTGCATTCGGAGGCGCCAAAAATAAAAGTTCCTCCACTGCTGACATGATTCCGGCCGATTGAGTAGCTGAAACCGAAAAAGGAAAAAATGTCGTTAAACTGGAAGGCATTTCCTGTATAATGACGTAGGATTTTCGAAAAATATCAAAATCTAACAAAATGGCGTAATTATGAAAAAAAGTCTGTTTTCTTGCGTATAAAATGGTCGTTTTTTTCAATGCCAAATCGTCAATTTTCATCCAATCAAAAATATCCTACGTCATTGTAGAGTAAATATATTCAAGAGTACTCAGTTCAAATTTCAAGTCAATCGGATAATTGCTCTTTCAGTTACAATGTCAGCAAATTTGAAAAAAATCATTTCGAGGAAAACGCGTTTAAAGATTTAACTATCGATTTTTACAAGATAAAATGATATTGATATAAATGATAATGATATTCTTGAAAGTATAAACTGTTGAAAAAGGCAAAAGAATCGATTTTTTGAAAGTGTCACACTGGTATAGCCCCTTAACCCCGTTGTACGGTAATTTTTATTCAATGGTCGGTGCAAGCTTTTGCAAATCTTTTTCGTATGGATTGAGAAAAAAATAGGGTCATCCAGCAGGATAAAAAAGTGTTCGTCTGATGCTTTGAAAACTAAAGGATATTTTAAGATGACCTGACTTTTTATTTTATTAATACAACGTATTATTTACTTGAAAAGTGAGAATGTCTTAATGTTAATATAAGGTACATACATGAAGGTCATATGTGGGACACAAGATCCGATCAACGGCATAAATGGCGTGGACTTGGAAAACATATTCTTTTAACAAGATGGCGCAAACTGCCACATTGCGGGCCAAACACAAGACGAGGCGGCTATTTATCGGATATTGTGTTCCACACATAACCTCCACGTTTATAACTTATATTAAAATTAAAGTATTCGTACTTTTCAAATGCATAACACGTTTTGTTAGAAAACTAAAATGTCAGTTCACTTTGAGACACCCTATATAAAGTTTTTGCTTCTAAACGCTTCTTTGAGAATTATTCTACGATGATTTTTCGCGTAGATAAATAATTAGGAACGACGATTTGTCTTGAAAAAAAAAATTCGAACAATGTTTGTTTGGGTTTAAAAAAATAGGACAATTTTTTTTATCTTGTTTTTTACCACCGGTGAAAATGCATATACAGCCTTGTAATTAGTTTTATGCACTTTTGGAAGTATCAATATTTTATAGGGGTGCCTAATTCTTTTGGCAAAGGCCGTATGTACCTTTTCTCCTCTTGATCATTTCATTAAAACATCTTTGTTTCAAAACAAGGGCAATAGAGTCATGAGACACATCGTCGATTATCAACCAAAATAGCGTTACAAAGAAATTTTGGAAAAAAAATCTTCAAAAAAATGTAGTGACTCCAAAATAACAAAATTCAACATTTTGGAGTCACTACATTTTTATAAAGATTTTTTTCCCAAAATTTCTTTGTTGTTCTTTTCCGAAGTTTGTTCTTTTCCAAAGTTGCCGCATAACTTGAAAACTATGAGGTTTGAAATATTTAGTTTAAGGCTTGGACAAAATATTCCACAGCATTTCGGTAACCTGCAGTTTTTCAAGAAAAAACTAAATGACTCTGCTGAAAAAAATCGCAAATAAAAAAAAAACGAAACTAAAGCTAACGATGCCCTTTTCAAAGATCTCATCACTGAATGGTGAGATTACTATGTTCCAACGTCCAGCACGCGATTTTGCAAAGTGCGAAAATCGTGAATAACCGGCATTTTCAAAATGTCGTACCGGGTACAAAAACACCGCAAAAATGAAAATTAAAAAGCAAAATGAAGCTGGTTTTATCCTGTCCAAAACGCCGTTCGGTAAATTGGTTTACGATTTTATTCTTTCGCCGAGATATTTGATGTTCTGTCCGGATAGAAAAATTATAGGTTGCTTAATACTTTTGGCCAAGGGTGTATATATAGTGTGTACGTATTTATGTATAATTGATGGCGAGTTGCACGCCAGATCGGCTTTTCCCGTGATTATGCCTTGGTACATCGTCGAGGGAATATTAGCTGGTGGTTTCCCATTTACCAGGCCAAAGTATTAACTCACAGTAGGGTGTATACATAGCTTCCATGGGGTACAAGCTGAACCGAGGATCGCCCTGGAAGCGGGGGCGGAGGCATTTGCGGAATACGAGGAGTGGAGGGTCGGAGGGGGGGGGCATTTTTTACTGCGCGATACCCGCGCATGTACGTATAGTAATAAGGAATAGTGGATACGGTATTAAGGAGCCCGGCTGAAGTGAGGTTCTGGTTCCCGGTTTCTCCCAGCCACCAGGACCGTAATATACCGGGTCTCAGTTGGCGCGATGAGAAGGTACAGGATAGCGAAGGAAGGCTGGGGCATGTGTAAATGCTCGCTCTTAGTCCCCTAAGTTTTGTGTACCTGTGTTCGTTCCGGCGAAAACTACGCGACACACAGGCACACACAGTGCTGCGTGTGTGGGTCTATTGGATATACATGTATACAGGGTTGCCCGAAAAGCGACGTCCAAAAATAAAATCTACATGCCTCGTATCAATGCCTATTCGAATCACCCACAAATGTGTTCTACGAGCTTTTTTACTTATCGAGAAACAATGCTATTTTTCTCCGTTCTCCATATACTTTTCTCGCGATTTAAAAAATAATTTCGTTAACGTCACGAAGTGCACTGTTGAGCAATAAATAAATGACCAACTGAACACTAACGTTGACGCCTTACGACGAGTGTTTCAAAAATAGGTTTGGAAGAATCAGTCAGAAAAGTTCAGATGATGAAAAAAATACTTATACCAAATACTAAAATACTTATTCCAAATATTAAAATACTTATTCCAAATATTAAAATACTTATACCAAATACCAAAATGATTTTGTTAACGTTATGACGTGCACTGTTGAGCAATAAATAAATGACCAACTGAACACTAACGTTGACGCCTTACGACGAGTGTTTCAAAAATAGGTTTGGAAGAATCAGTCAGAAAAGTTCAGATGATGAAAAAAATACTTATACCAACTTTTTAAATAAAAAATACCAAATAAAAAAATACTGCAAATGCCTCCGCCAACCTAAATGATTCACAATTGCTTCAAGAAAAGTCCAAGAGGGAAGTACATACACAAAAGAGAAAATAAATGAAAAAAATATGCTACGGGAAAATTCGTAAAAAAATTACATAACGATTTGTTTCTCGGGAAGTAAAGAACATCGTGGAACATAGATTGGGGGTGTTTCGGATTGAAGGCATCTAGATTTTCCTTTTGGACGTCACTTTTCGGCTGACCCTGTATATATATATCTCTTTGTATGAGCATACATATAAATCATTTATTATATGTATATACATTTTCCTATGCATACTTACATATTTAGAGTATAGAGGTAGAAAGGCGTAAGTACCATTATGCAACGTTCCGGATATTGCAAATTCTGCGCCCTCTGGAATCTAACCGGAAGCCATATCTATAGATATAAATGTGTGTGTGTGTATATATATATATATATATATATATATATATACGTGTGTACGACGCTCCATCCTGTTGAAACACGAGGCCACGAGAGCGCACACAAGTTGCTGGAACGTCGAGGGCTCGGCCAACGGTATAATGTAAGGCCGTATTAACACGTGCCACGAACTTTGGTTATTTATTGGTCTGGCCCGGTAATGCTAATATCTCGGTGATGATAAGCCAAGAATCACATCTATAAATATGTGTGTGTTCGTGTGTGTGGGTGGGTGGTTGTACAAGCGCGTTCATATATTAAAAGTGAAAATATAATTAGAGTGGATGGGGTTTTGAGGCTGCAAGTAATTGTTTTTAGGCGGATATTTACGTCCTTGCGAATTGAGAGAACAATCAGTTTCTTTTTAATCGGATTTTTCGAGAGAACGCGAGAGTAAGTGATACACGAAAGCCACTTTTGGAAAAGGTAAATGGCTGGATAACATTTGTCCGGTCTGAGAATACTCGTAATCGGGGAAAAATTTTGCATCGATTGGGATATTGATGAAAATTAGTTTTCCGAAAATATGTTTGATAATGTCAACCGCAATTGGGACATTCGACGCTCCGGGAGTAAAGTCGAGGGAACAGGTCCAAAATCGATTTGATGTCTCCGGAAATGTAACGTCAGGTAGAATCGTCACGCTACCCGAAAGTCATAAACCAACAAGCGTATTTATATGGAGACGTCGAGAAGTTGATCTCGACAGGGGGACAGAATTCCTATAAATTATTCACCGGTTGGATGTGGCACGGTAAGAGGGGTAGCTCACACTCCTTTCATTTACGCAGAGGTGAAACTGAACACACGTCAACTGAAATTAGCTCCGTAGAGAAATTGCAAGAAGCATATGGATGCTGCCATCAATTTCACATAGGAAATGAATTTCTCTTTTTTTTAATCTACTTATCCGTTACACCGAACAACGTGTAATCAACAGTTATTGCTCGGACCGATTTCTTTTAATGTCAATTTTGTTTACACGAGAATGTCGATTTTTCTTCCGAGAAGGCGATTTGAAAAATGAGTCAACATTAATAATGAAATAATCGAAATAATTATGAATAATATTGTGAATTGTCATAATATTATGAATAATTAAATATCACGAAACTTATCCTTTATTTCATTTGATCGGTTTACACAAAAGGTGATAAAGAATTAACGATCTTTTGTGGTTTTAAAAAATTTATTTTGGATTAAAATTACGACCGTTCTATGGAGAATGATTATTTCTTCATGAAGAAATTATTTCGCGTTTTCAAAATGTGGAAATAAAGATCGATTAAATTTGCGAGAGATTGATTTTATCTTATCTGACATGAGAAATTGGATATTCTGATATGGCTGGAGTAATAATTCGTGATTTCCTTTCTTTTGATTTCTTTCTGTCGATTCCTTTAACGAAGCTGCAGAATATTGAGGTAGTCAATAATCAATGTCTGCCAGCGGGATATTCGTCGGGGTTGTTATAATTTAGTTCTGGATAACAGTCAAAAACACTCACGGTCGGATAATGAGCTTACGATGCGGAATCGGGGCATCATGTCTGCTAATCACAGTTGCGAAGTGTTGCAAGCCGCCGAGAAAGCCTAGAAATTATACAGAGAGAGGGAGAGAGAGAGGAGACTCCAGGAGGCTCCAGAAGTTTGCCAACTATGCCTGAGCATCCAAGACTCTGCTGGGAAACCGATATTCTTCGTAGACTGCTACGATGACGTGCAAGTGGTAAACACGAAGAGTGTACCGCGAACAGTACATTACATTTACCACCCGGTTGAACAAATCATTAAGTGGCGAAAGCTTCGCTGTAAACCTCGCTCATAATATCCATAGATTTTCAGACATGTGGATGAGAACAAAAAAAACAGGCGTCGCCCACGAGTTTCGGCTTCCAGCGCAAGCTTGGGGCTCAAAACGCATGTCGACTTTCAATATTCTTTTTCTGATGAGAGTATTGATATCACGTGGTCGGAATTTTACTCACTATTGATACATAGCCTCACGAGGTTTGGGTTTTTTAAATCGAAAAATATTGATAAACGTTGAAGTTATCTTCAACGTTTATCAATATTCAGTCTTTCACAAGTTAGTCTTTCACAATTAGTTTTTTACAATATTTCATAGTTCAATGAAAATAACTTTAAAAAATAGTAAGACATTCGGTGGTGACCACTAATGACCACAATAGTCAGGTCATTGTTTTCCACCGTGCACGCCAGTACATCCTCATTTTGTAGGGATTTCTTTTACTGGCTTTTCACAAAGTTAAATTTTTTTTCGAAACAGGTTTTCGATCTGCGACTGTTTAGTGCGAAAATTCGTAACGTTCGACACATTGTTGTTGTCCAGCCACTCCCCATTTGTAGGGTTTTTTTTAATTGACTTTTCGCAAAGACCAAAGTTTTTTTTTGACAGAGGTTTTTGGCTTGCAATTTTTTAGTGAAAATTTTTGTGACGTTGGTTTGTTTTTGTCCAGCCACTCCTCATTTGTAGGCCCACACGGAAATAAAATATATGTAAAAATATATTTTTCGATATATTGAAAATGGATGTAAAATATATTTCGGATATGTATTATCCATCTTAGATATAGATTAGATATATGCAATATATACGGGAAATGCATTAAAAATATATTCGCGATATCAAACTTTTCGGCCAAAATAGATCTTCAGAATGTATATAAAAAATATATGTTGGATAGGCGGTTACGTATATTCAAACTATATTGAAAATATACTTACAATGTACTCAAATTACCCTAAAAATATACTACAAATGTATTTTAAGTGTATTCGAATTGAAATTGAAATAGACTTTAAATGTATTTAAACTACATCTAAAATGTACATGGTATATGTTCATACTCCGTTTAAAATATACTTTAAATAGGTTCATGCTACATTTCAAATATTATTGAAATATATTCAACGTGTACTTAAGATATACTCGAAATATATTTAAAGTATACTTGAAATATTCTTAAAAATTTTGTTATGACGTTATTTACATCATTGCATCCTTTTACGATATTTTTCGTTGTCATTAATTACGATTATGTTGTTCGCGCTTCAAATATATTAATGGTTTAAATTTAAATTATATCAGGCGCTTGCACGCCGTAAGGTGGTTTCGAACTCGGGACCTCTGAGTGATGAGCTGGGACGTTGTCCACTGGGCTAGTTCTACTTGTTAAATTGTCGAACTTTCGTATCGCCTGCATATCGTACAATACACAATATTAGTTTATTGAGAAATGCTTGGATTATCAAGAGTAACTATAATTATCGGATCAATTACTTAATTGCGTTCGCATAGAGAGCGATAATCGAATAGAATTACATAACCTTCAATTTTTTTGTCCGATCATTTATTCCGGCTAGTGCGGCTAGGTCATCGCGAGATACCGACGTGAAGATGTTTTTCGTTCGCAACGTCATCTGTCACTCAAGTTGCTTAACCAACCATCTTCAAAATATATAAAACATACATTCAGTCTGTATGTTTGATATACTTAAGATGTATCTTAAATAGATTTATATTTATATATCGCATAGGTTTTACTCTTACCCAAAAATATAATTGGCATATCCAACTTTTCGAACAAATTATATTTAATACATGTTTTATATATTTTTCGATATATTTTTTATATATTTTATTTTCATGTGGGGGGATTGTTTTACTGGCTTTTCACAAAGCTAAACAATTTTTTTGGACCAGATTTTTTATTTGCGCTTATTGAGCACAAACATTCGGGAAGTTGGACCCTTTTTTTAGGGTTCGGGACCAGTGCTTAAATTAATATTTTAAGCACTGGTCCCGAAAAAGGATATGATGTGAATGAATCACAAAAAGGGATATGATGTGAATGAAAATAGCGTTGCTTTAACGGCGTACCTCTCTGGAAGCCCAATTTTGAGGGTCAGAATGATACATTTTTTTCTAGTAACACATTGGTTGGAATAAATTATTTTTTTCTCAGCATGTTGTACACATGTTTGTGGCTGCAATGTAATTTTTTCGGAAGAAAATCTTTCAAAGTGTTCGTGGTGCTGCAGTTGGCGTTGCAGTCCTCCAGAGACGAGGCCCGAAACGGCGGGATCTCTACCAGGCTCAAATGTAATCTGCAACGAAAACAAACAAACAAAATTATTCACATATATTCAACTAGCCATGGGTTCACAATCCACTTTTCGAAATTTCGAAAAACACGAAAAATGAAAGCTTTTCCAAAGAAAACCTCATTTTTCTATTGAAAAACAGCATGCTGAAGTAATTGTTATTAACAAATGGTTCATCCATTTAAAAAATGCGATGGTGAATCGAAAAAGACTACTGTTTGAACGCAAACTGTGAAAATTCAAGTCATCAGTGTGAAAGTTACTCAAGATATCAATCCCGCCCGGTCAATATATGTAGTTTCGAGATAATCGCGTTCAAAGTTTCGGTACATGCTTTACACGATCTTGTGAAGTATTGTCGTCTTACCGCTAGTCAGCAATTCCGGCACCATATAAGTGTCCTTCCTCATCATCGAGATCGTTTTGCACACCTAATCTATGCAATCTGCCGGCAGTTCGAGCCTCGTTTGAGTGTGTCTTGTGCTTTGATGTCCGCTTTCGTTACACGCAAATCATCCTCAACTTTACACACTGTTCCACTAAAATCAGTGTGACTTCGTCAATTTTTATAATTTCAGGGTCCGGTGGATCTCAAAATATTCTTGAAATTTCATACTATAACAATATGCAAAAAAACTTTTTTTAACTATCCAGAGAGGGATACCCCCTTAAAAACGGATGCTATTTACCGCAATTTCGTTGATTCAACTAAATTCGATTCTCTCGGTGTACATTGATTGCGTTATAAAATGCACTCCGATATTTATAACGGTGCAGAGTATATTAATTATTGCACCCTTATGAATGTTCATACAGCGGGGACACGCTAGGCTCGCCCCAGATTTCATTAGGCGAAAACGAACGGTAATAAATTTGCCCACACTTTATCCGGATATTTTTGCATGGATCATGTGAATGTGCCAATCATTATTCAAGTGCCAATTAATCGAGTATCGCTGCCTATGAGAGTAGGTCGGGATACTAATTATTCCACCTATCCGAGAGTTATCGCAACCAACGAGCTTAACTGAATAAATGACCAATCATTACGACTGATCAATTATTCACGTGCACATAATATTCTTCGCCTCGATAAACTCAAATTGGAGGCTACTCCATCGGTGAACGAAATTACCGGGTTTGTGCATCAGCTTGGGAACCAAAAAACCGTTCGATTTTCCATATTTTTTGCGATAAGAGGATACCGCGATTGGAATTTTATACACAATTGCACAGTCTTGCCAAGTGTGAGTTTTTTTTAGGTGAAAAATCATGGTAAACCACAAAGTTATTGTTTTTTTGGAGAAAGTGGCTTCGTTGCTGCATGGCCCATCGGCGAGGTCGTTCTGGCGACGAGGGTTATTCGAAAATAAAAATTCAAAAATGTTCTTTTAGTATAATACTCAAATTATCGTATAAACGGATAGCTTTTTGAAATTTTCAAAATTACGATAATGCCAAAGTGTAGAGGAAAAAAGTTCTCGAAGAAAATTCTCGATCGAAGATTCTCGAAGAAAAAAACGACTTAAATTGGTTTTTAAGGTGGGGATCGGAAATTTGAACGATCAATATTCAGAAGGACCGAAATTTCGAATTCAGCAATGACGAAAGTTCCAATATAGATAGATTAATCTTATGATAGTCTGTAAAATAATTCGGCGAAATTGTGAATACAAAAATCTCGAAGTTGGTTTATTGCGAAAACAAATATAAGATTTAACAAAATAATGAGAGATATAATATCGATTCGCCTGTATATGAAACATTCCACGTCACTTCAGCCAGTAAAAAAAAATCCACAAATAATTTTGAAAAATCGAGTTACTTTATTGAAAAACATTCACCGAGTGTCGAAATTTTTAAAAAAATTTCGACGTTTTTTCTCGTTGATTACCATTTTTTAACATTTTTCCATTCAAATAGCTGTATCTTTGGCAGGATTTGACGTATTTACATTCGTAAAAAACGAAAATGTGCGTCTTTTTATAGCCTTCCAAAAAAAAAATTAATTTATATTTTATTGAGAAAGAGACGAACGTCTCTTTCAGGGGAAAACATGCAAAAATATTTTTTTTCTCCAGGAAAGACACTCGTTATTTTATTTTTTTAAATTTTCCCGAATTGTGAATACGAAAAACGGATTTTTGGTATTTTTTATATTATGGGATTCATAAACACCGTGAAGTAACAGCTACTTTTTTTTTTTTATTTTTAAATTAATATTCGATTGAAGAGTTTGGAGCACTCCAAGGCTCCAATATATATGACATATATGTCATATGTATTTCAAAAACCGAGTAAACATACAGCGAGTGCTCCACACTCTTCAATCGAATATTAATAAAAAAAATAAAAATAGCTTTTACTTCACGGTGTTTAGGAATCCCATAATATAAAAAATACCAATAATCCGTTTTTCGTATTCACAATTCGGGGAAATTCTTAAAAATGAAATAACGAGTGTCTTGATGAAATGTTTCTTGATAAAAAAATATTTTTGCATATTTTGCCCCGAAACGGACGTTCGACTTGCTCAATAAAATATAAATTAATTGTTTTCTGGGAGGCTGGAAAAAGACGCACATTTTCGTTTTTTTACGAATAGCTGTAAATACGTCAATCCTGCCAAAGATACAGCCATTTGAATGGGAAAATATTTAAAAAATGGTAATCAACAAGAAAAAACATGAGAAATTTTTTTAAAATGTCGACACTGAGTGAATATTTTTCAATAAAGTAACTCGATTTTTCAAAATTATTTGTGGATTTTTTTTTACTGGCTGAAGTGACGTGGAATGCCTCACATATACACCAAACAATTCGAGACGTCAAATCGTCGTATTGTAAATATAACGACCGTTTACAATTGCGAATTCATTAAAGCGAATGACCAAAAAGTCGATCAGTTAAAATAGCGATGGGCCAAAATGGCGAACGGTCCGGATAGCGAAAACTTGGGATCGAGCAATACTACTTGCGCCTCAGAATGAAGATGGCAGATGGCGTTAGTGGTCAGTCGGGTCAGGCAGCCACGCCATGTTCGCCATTTAGGTATTCGCCATTTCGGGCCATCGATCATTTGCGTTTCTTAGATCTACCCATTCGAAGTTTCTAGTCTCGACATATGGCTTTTCGCTATAGACGGTATTACGAATATTAGATACTCACTTTTTCCTATTTCGGAGACATGAATGTTGTAGATTGTTCGAATCTGTATTTGTATGACTCAAACTGCAGACTATCTGAATATATGTTCTCGAATAAATAATCCTTTGGTGTAATAGTTATTCGATTTCGTCATCGGTCAAAGGAAAAAATTTCGAATAATTTAACCCCCGTTATTTTGAGAATTCATAATTCTGTCGTTTCGAAATCTTTGTCGTTCTATATTTGATCATTCGACATTTTGACCCCCACCCGGTTTTTATTAACAAATGGATAAACTGGCTACTAGATAAAGGCAAAGGAAAAAGGGTAAATTTATCTTTTTTTTCGCGGGGGCGGCTCGCCGTAACGCAGTAGGCGATCTGACCTTCACAAAAATCGTCATAACTCCCTCAGTTTTTTGAATTTTTGGACTTCAATTTTTTCATATAAGCGTTTTTCGCTCGCAGGTAAAAATCATGTCGACTTTATCAATTCGTGTGTACGCGCGACTCGATCGAATTCCGTACAGCCCTTATGAATGTATAATAAGAAGGATCAGCCGAGAGATTGAAACTTTTCTCTTCCGACCAGCCCATCTCTCCACGTAGATACTTACCAGAAATGTTTTCTCGCTACTACTTTTCCCTCAACCTTTTTCTTCCGTCTTCTTTTTTCCCCAACCATTTTTATCTTGCCCGGACGCTTTTAAGGTATCACTTATTCATCGAGTTCTGTATTCGCGATCTCGGAATGGACGGGTCAATCACATCCATAATTCGATCCCGTATACCTCTGATGAGTCCCTGACCCGCGGCTCATCTCTTAGCCGCCGCCCCCCGTGCCTCCCTCTGCATTAACGTGTACGTTGTACATTTCGCAATGGACTCGCGATCTCGAATTGTGGTCACGTCATGTAATTGGATTTAGTTTCTCATTCGTGATCGGACATCCGTCAAGCGGCGGCTCGACCAAATTTGACAGGACAGCACGTGGATTTTCATTCATTTCGGAAATTTACGCACTGAGGGAATTTTAGTTACTGTTCAAGCCTACAGTAAAATGCTTGTTACGAAAAAAAGAAAAAAAAAACAACTTTTTAGGCATGAGGGGAAAAAGCAAGATTTTTGTGGTTTCGAAATTTTGATAAGGTTCTACTTTCGAAATTAAAACAACCTAAAACAATCGTTATCATCAAATGGATGAACATAAACGAAAATTACCCGGTCATACGACAAGTGTTATGAACTATGCTTTGACCGAATTTAAAGTGAACCGGACGAAGAGATTTTGAGATTCGACTTCCACCATTTCATAAAACATAGTGTCCGAGAAAGAGGCAAAAAGAGTACACCTCAGCTGGGAGGTTCGCCGTAGCGCAGTATGTGATCCGACCCTTCACAAAGATCGCAATAAAACGGTATATTTGTAGAATTTTTTCGAAATTTCTGTTGCAAGTTAAAGTCAAGACTCTGGGCAATAAAACTCTGCAATGAAAAAATCGTATTTTTCAACCTTTCAACTCATGCCGCGCCCGTGAGGAGGTAGATTTTCCATCGACAGGGTTCCAACGCTGGTAGAACCGGGTGCACAGCGATGTGTGTATTTGTGAATGATGAGGTCGAAGCCGTCCATACAAAACAGTGGTTGTTCGATCACGATCTTGCTCCGTGGCGATGTGTATACACAGTTACGTGCATTCTTGCTTGTGCAATTGACTCAGATGGAAATCGTGGCATTTTTAAGTACCAAAATTGGGCGCAACGATCAATACTACTGCCGAAGAGGAGGGAGAGAGAGAGAAAGGCAGTATTACGATATCTGTGGCCCTTAATCATGACCACGCAGTTTTCATATTTGACCTAAAATAATCTTTCAAGAGTGGTAAAAATCGAAATTCGACCCTTAAGGGGGCGAATCGGAGGTTTTAAAGATTATACGAGACAACCTATTTTTTGGTCAGATTTGCTTGACACTTGGTATAAATAACCAATACAAATAATTGAACAAGTATTTCAGAAATTTTCAAAATGTAACCTTTAAGGGAGTTAAACGGGAGTGTTGAGGTTTGTATGAAAAAACTTTTTTTGACGAGATTTACTTGAAACTTACCAAATTAATTTTATATCTGACACTATATCACGTTTTCCTCGCTGATCGGTGCGTGTAGACAGCCAAGTAGTCCTTTTAACTTCTCAGCTGTGTATGCTACACATATGTCAACATTAAAAAAAAACATCTAAACAAACCCAAACTTTAAAACCCCTGTCTCACCCCCTTAAGGGTCAAATGTCGATTTTCATCTCTCTTGGAAAAAGTCCTATTTTGGGGCAAATGTAAAGGCTGCGTGGTCAGAATTAGGGGCCACAGATATCGTAATATCCCCAAGGGAAAGAGAAAGAGAGAGCTCACCTAACAACATTGACATGGCAAGAGTAGAGTAATGGATTTGATTGAGTAATCCAATGAGGATTCCTGACCCAATTAATTTATGCCATATGTCAGACGTTTTAACTTGACGAAGAGGAAACTCGACGATAATATGCTTAAGTCGCATACTTCGAGTTCTCGTTTCCTCTCAATCTCTTGACCTGGATGTTACTCACCGTTTTAACCCTCTGTCTGTTTCTTTGCCTGTCTTAGTGTCATTCGATATCTGTTTTTCCTTCTCTCAATTTTTTCGTTACTTTTTCCCTTGGCCTCCGGTCATATTGAGTACCGTTGAGTGTCAAGCTTTGGTTATCGAGAAATTAGTACGAAGAAATGTATTTTCAGAGTTTCATGCATCTTTTTTGTAGCCACCAACACTCATACGAGTGAACTTGTTTGGGTTTAGCTGGGATCTTCTGAAACGTGAAACGTCGTGTGCCTTCTCGAAAGAAGTAATTAGAGCTTCCGCTACCTTAATTACTCCCTCCCTCTCTCTCTTTCTCTCGTTCTCTGCACCTTGGCCGCCGCAGCCACGACTGCTGGGGTTGACTGCATTAACAGTGATCACGAAGGGATATGAAAAAAAAAGCAACTCTCTATTTAAAACGCATTAAGCCCTTTCTTCTGCCTCTTTCTCGTTGGCTAGTTTCGAGCACAGGGTGCTGAAAAAACTCTCATAACATCGGCCCTCTCGCTCAACGACGTACACAAGCACACGTACAAACAGAGCCGCAGATATAGCCAGCCAACTTTCTCTCGCCTTCCGCTTTTTCTCTCCGCGTTACACGGTAAATTTTTCCATTTTCCCGCATATTTCTGCCCATCCCCCATCAGGCAAGTTCATTGCTTGTTTCTTCAAAGTACTCCGCACCGCAATTTCTTCACTCCCCGCGCTGCCTGCGCGTTACTCTCGTCTAGTTACTCTCGCAAGAGCACACACAAAGCCGGTTAATTCATTTGGTCCGGCGCTGCCGCGCCGCCTCGCGGTGGCGTCCCCCAACCAAGGCGCGCCTTTCGCAGCGCCATCTATTCGAGCGTATCCTCCCTCTCTCTCTCTTTCTCTCGCTCTTTTCTGCTCTTGGATCACGTACACGATAAATGCGTTTTAACGTTTTCCAAGCACCTTTATGCGTTTACAACGCGCCAAGAATATTGGCAGGGAAGAGTGAATACTGAAAGGGACCGGAATAGAACATCGTGAACTGCGGTCGAGAGGGATAGACACGTATACGGAATGTCAGTGAGGTGTTCTTTTTCTAGCGGATGGAATTACGCGCGTACACACAAAGCTACTACGACGATAAATCAGTCCTGAAATCCACATCCAGCTACGCGTATAGACGGGACACCTCGTCTCAAATTCGCAAATGCAGAGTTTTCTGATCGAAGTATGTCAGATTGAAGAAAAAGAACAAACTTCCTCACCAACTTTACAATGCCGAGCAATATTTTTGGCTTTTCTTGGACACTGATAACGGGAAAGGATTCTCCATTAATTTTCGCCTCAGGCATTATTTTCGGCTTTTGATGGATGCTGACGAATGGCGTGTACGGAAGTTACAACGAAAATTGTATGCCTCAGACACCCTATCCAATCCTACACTGTGCCATTGAGGAAGCAACTGTTCTATGTTTCTGTTTCTATAAATTTGATGGAAATGGTCCTGGGGCATTTTGATCACGCAGTGTAGGGCTACCGCTTTTGGGCGCGAGAAAGCTACTTTTGGCTGAATGTCCATCTTAAGCAAAGTTATTTTGCGTCTTTAGCTAAACGGAAGATTAGGAAGCGGCGAAATTTAACATGAAGCTGATCTAGCTGTCTAACTGGTTGGTAGCTCTACCAATCTACTCATAATAGAACTACCAGTCTACTGATGACAAAATCAATAAGTCTTTCATTCGTTTTGCATGACTAATCTTGACGCCTATGATATTGCAATCTTTGGAGCCTCGATAGCGAAGTATACACTCCATGTTGGACCTCGGCCCGTCTCTGTCACGCATCCCTCCAACTTCCGAATCTCATTAGCGAAAATATAGAAACTCCCAGCTTGCCGAAAGCGCGAGTGCAAGTGAACGAAAATGATTCGGTACTTTTTCTTGATCGCTGTATCGTAAAGAGAAAAAACTAGTGGGCGCTTGTCGTTCGGATGAACGGATCAAGGATCAAACGAATATGGTGGACATTGAGGTGAAAGCATGTCATTCGGTATTAATCGGCCATTGCTCGATCCAAAGATGAATCTGGGGGCTGCACTCGATTCGACGGAAGGATGAAGTTGAGGATAGAGCCAAACGTGGCAGTTGGAGCTGTTGTGAAGTCGCCATGAAACGCCCCATGTTCAACACAGCAAATACAATTTCGTGGAAGCGTCTGTATGTGTTTGTGCGGTGAGTAAGGTAAACGCTCGATGGTTCCTGGTGCAAGGAGACTCTCAAAGAGCGGAATAGAGAGAGAGACAGAGAGACAGAGAATCGGCAGACGAGCGAAAAGCCAGTAGAGAATCCCCGGAACACCTATCGAAGCCACTCTAACGTGAACTCATTGCGATTTATGTTAGGTTGGAAGCCATTACTCCAGCTTCGCCGTTGTCAATTTCAACTCCGCGGCCTCGCTGAAATGATCAGAGAACCTAATACCCTTCACGAAAAGCGCATTCACACACCCTCACATCCGCGCATAGGGCCACAAGGGACACTTTGAAATTCCTCGAGAGAGAATTCTATCCTGCCATTGATGGGGCAATATGGCCCATGGGAGAATAGAGAGACAACATTGCGCGCGAACGAAGACGAAACGTACGAAGATGAATGATCCCGAGTCAACATTTTCAGCCTTTTTTGCCCCTCCAGATCCTCACAGTGGTAGGAGATAAAGGCTGTAAAGTAGCTTCGTATTCAAAATAAAATGAGCTTCTACTTAACGCCTAGAACGGGAACAAATGTCCTTTTTCTCCACTTGCAGGCGCTAAGGAGGACGTCGATTGGCATACGTATACACGCACACGCATACACTCTATTCCGCATATAGAGATACATATGCCTGAATACGCGCATGCGGAGATACACGTATATACCCGCACACATACATGCCTAAGCATACACCAACACACGTATATTAGTACCTATCCGTATGCATGTGTGCCTGCTATAGGGATCCGCGTATACATGCATACGTGAGGGCAATTCCTATAAAAAATATTGTAACCGTTTGCCCAAGATCCATTTCTACAACTTTGGAGAGTTGCTGGAGCTGCGGGGGCAAGTTTGAAGGGAATGCGAAAGGTTCGCTGGGTGAAGATAATGGAAAGGCCATTGGAAAAGTAGGCCTCTACGGCGAACGCGCGATCCTACCTAGTCCAACGCATGACGGTTACTGAAAACTATAAGACCCGCTCTTTCGAATGCGACCATACCCACCCTCGTTTCGTCCAAACAGCCAAATGCGCGATAGGCCCAAACGCAATCAAAAGAGGAGCTGCAACGACTTTAGCTAGGTTAGGTAGGAGTATAAGGGCCTATGCAGGAGGTAAGCAGCAAAGGAAGAGCATGTTAGGACCCATAGTAGGACTTGTAGCAGCAAAAGAGGAGCTGCAACGAGTTCAGCTAGGTTAGGTAGGAGTATAAGGGCCTATGCAGGAGGTAAGCAGCAAAGGAAGAGCATGTTAGGAGTCCATAGTAGGACTTCTAGCAGTAAACAGACTCAAGTGAGGCTGACATAGGATCAAAGGCTTTTAAAATAGGCTGAAAATTTCGACTCGAGATTCGCCAAAGGGCGTGAGGAGGAGATACCAAAAATGAGATGCCGCTTGCAACATGAAACGACGAAAATTGAAGGACGCGTGTAGTCTTGGCAGTTGGAAACGCAACGGCGAATGAACGCTCATCATGGATGTAACCGTATGGATGTTGGAACTCTGAAGATCTTTTGTTTGGGATTATGTTTGCTGGTAAGTTGGGAGCTATCCTAGGAGTTCCTAGGCATGTCTGAGCATCCATCCCGAGCCAACTTTTCGGTCATCCTGCCATGCGGAAGGGTAAATGAAATTCTGCGCCATTACAGCATCCAAGTATTGGACGGTCTAATACGACTTGCGTATAATTTCGCATTTTTCTGGTTATATAAATAGAGGTTATTTATACAATTTATACACGGTCAATGTTGGTAGCGAATCGACAGTTGTTCGTCAAGCTCGAGTGCCTCAGGTCGTATTCGTCTGAAACTTTCATTACGGCCGCTTCCGTCTCAGTATTTTATTCTGTCCTATCGTATCATATTTTCCAGCATATTTTTCTTGCAATCTCTCTCTTCCCCGCTCTATCTCTTCTCCTTTGTCCTTCTCTTGGTGGTGACAGTTTCTGCCGCAGATTCGCGCGTGGTATTCCCCGTTCCGGAGCCGCTCTCCCGTTCACTTTGTTATCTTTAGAAAACGAGATTTCCAACTGGAATATCTCGGAGCGCGCTCGCCGGAGCGTTTAGGCGGACCTGATAGCAAAGATCGCGACGAGGAGATAAAGGAAGAGCGTGGAAGCCCAAGAGAGAGGTGGGGGAGGGCAAAAAGGAGAAAGATGAAAACCAGAAGCTCTACGAGAAACGGGGATTCTTTGGACGCCATCCACCGTGAATCATCAAAGCCGGTAGAGACTTCTGCCCGATAGAGAGGCTTTGCCATGCAAATGGATGAAAAAGATGGAATAAAAGGATTGAAAAAAAAACATGACTAGGCGAACGTAAATGAGGAAAAAAGGAGAAAAAAGCCTGGAAAGTGCCAGACCAAGTAGCCTACTGGCCAGTCTGCAGTCGATCTTATTTCCGACGCAACCTTCTCGTTTCTTTTTTTCATTATCCTCGCAACGTTCACTCTAGACGTTCTCGCGATTCTCGATCATCGTGTAAAAAACGTCATACCCGTTCACTTTTAAAGGCTTTCTCGATCAAAGGAAACCGCCTCGAAGAGTCTCCTACGGAACAAAATATACAGCGCAAAAATTGCGTCTCGGTAATTTATGTGATGATCACTGGTATGAAATCCATTAGGATGGAGGCCTTTTTGCTTCCTCGTGGATGAAGCTTTGTTCAGGTGAAAAAGATGGAGATTTCCGTTCGAGAGTGATCCAAATATTCCGAACAGTAGGAATGTTTGCAAAATATAATATTTAGTTCGCGGGTCAACATGAAGAGTTGAAACCATTTGAATTGTGAATGACTCCAGCAATGGAGCAGGTGTTTGTCATCTATTTGGAACACTGGTGCATCTTTGCTAAAGATTATTTCTGTCGAAATCGAAATCTTGGCTTCATGGAATTTCGAATGGAAATTCTTTGTGTTCGTTTCAGCTTCCATAAATTTCAGTATAGTCAGCTGAATTATTTTCGCGCAGACAGTCTAGGGGACAAGTCTGTTGGGTATTGAGTAGCGATGTATTTAAGGCCTTAGGCCACTCTAGAGGCCGAAAAAATAGGCTTTTTGGGGATTATTTTTTCAGAAAAACTACAAAATAAATCGAGATTGCAAAAAGGGGGGTTTATCATACATATCAGTGACTGTATACAATAATTTTTTTTAAGCAATTAATTTCACAATGGCGGCTGTGCAGCGTTTATCTCAAAACTGCATTTTTTAAGTCGGCTGGAAACATAACTCAGACAATTTTCAACCGATTCACTTCAAATATTGAATATATCTTGAAAAATACATTGTCTATGGAAGTACGTAGGATTTTTTTTATATTGCATAGTTCATTTGTTATTGACAATTATCTGACGATTTTTTAGGCAAATTTTTGGAAAGTGAAAAGTTTGCCTGAAAAATCGAGAATAACAAATGAACTATGCAATATAAAAAAAAATCGTACGTACTTCCATAGACAATGTATTTTTCAAGATGTATTCAACATTTCAAGTGAATCGGTTGAAAATTTTCTGAGTTATGTTTCCAGCCGACTTAAAAAAATGCTGTTTTGAGATAAACGCTGCACAGCCGCCATTTTGAAATTAATCGCTTCCAAAAAATTATTGTATACAGTCACTGATATGTATGATAAACACCTATTTTTGTGATCTCGATTTATTTTGTAGTTTTTCTGAGAAAAAATATCCCCATAAAGCGTACTTTTTCGGCCTCTAGAGTGGCCTAACCCCTTAATAGGATTTTCCTGAATAATCCTCGTTATATTTCCCTTCCAAATTTTAAAACGATTGGAGATCGCTCTTGTTATTAATTTTGTTCTTTGGGATTAGCGAGAAATCCATGGCCGCACCCCTGTCGCGAGCACACCCCCGAGAACATTAATCCCTTCGAGGGAAGGACGATCGTCGTGAAATTAGCGTGGCGAACTTTGTTTAATGGCATAGTTGACACGGGATAATCGATGAAGACTCGCCGCGTTCTCCATTCTGTCCAATTTATGGTTATCCACCCGGTGTACTCATTTCCATCCCCTTTCCTTCCCCTCATTGTCCTTAACTCTCTCTCTCTCTCCCTCTCTCTCTCTCTCTCTTTCTCTCTCTCTCTCTCTCTCTTGTCTTCCATCTTCTGTCCCTTGCAGTCCTCGGGATAGAAGTCATGCTGGGACGGGGTTGACAGTATTTGGTGGCTTGCGGCATATGTATATGCATAATTTTGCTCAACTGCCGTCGAGTTAGGGAGCTTGTATAGCTATAGTAGACACGGGAGAGTTGACATCGACTGGCTGTCTGAATGCCAGGCTGGCTTCGCGAAAAGTTTTACTCAAGTAGGAAGAAGCTCCGTCATCTTCCCTTCACCGTCTATGTATAAATTGTATATAGATCCCAATTCCGCTTGACATGTATAGAGGTAGACATAAATGGAACCCCTCAACTCGAAGACCAACTTATTCGACCGAAGGGAGTTTACATCCCCATCCGCACCCTTCGTATTGAATCCAGTGCTTTTGTCCCAAGGTATAGGACTACTTTGGATAACCCAAAGAGTATAGTTTCCCTCTTCTGGCTGAATGCACAAAACACTCGGTCCCAGATTGATCGAATAGTGGCACAGAGAGCTCTCGTCGTACTTGAGAATGGTTGATCCAAAGACCCTCCATAATAGCCTCGGTAAATTCCAAATTCGCTACAGAGTTTCGACACAACAAAGGGATCCATGAATTTGACCAACAAGGAACACCACTTTGATAACCGCCTTCGACTTTGTTGAAACTCGTGTATGTGGTGGAGCATAAAAAACTAGTAGATTTGCATTTTTTTTATCGGCGAAAAAACGGTTTCAAGGGGTGCAATCACCCCTTTTATTTATTTTTCTCTCGCCCACAAGAAAGGGTGCATTGAATTGAACGGAAAGGTTAACACTGCGAAGGTGAGGGGGGGGGGGGGGGGTGGGCAGAATTAAAGTTTATGTATTTTTTGTTTTTGCCGGGTGGAAAAAATGTTCATACATTCCATACATTTTCGACGATTTTTAATAAAAATTGAGGGCTTTGGAAGAAAGAAATGGTGAATTCGTATGCTGAGGGGAAAAATACATCGATATCGACTTGTCATAAAAATATTTTATATCTAATGTTTTTTCCAATTTCGGCCAAAAATAAGTGGTTTTACTGAATGGTCGATGATTTTTTTCGGCTTGGATTTGGCATTCCGCTTTGCCATCTGCGCATTCTCATCGTAATCGTTTTTTTTTAATTTAAAATGCCGTTTGATTCATGGAGTTTCGATGATTTTTCATTTTTTTGCTAGAATTTCAGACGGAACATCGATCGTCTTGAGTTTTCTATTCCGTACATTCCCTTTGGTTATTTGCCGGCCATTTTTCAAGTGAACCTTCCGGGAAAACTAATTGAGATATCGGAATGAACCAAGAGGCAGTCTTTGGGTCGACTAAAATCCTCTTTAAAACCCCCCTTCGTTGAGTTTATGTCATTTAAATAGGACCGTCGTTACGGCTGTTTGAAATGGACGGATTTCGGCGATTAAGGAAAACTGGCCAAAAGAGTCCACATTTTTTTGTTCGACTTTCAAACCATTTTAAGGGTCCATCTAATCGGACATTTTCCGCCGATTATGAATATCACCGAATTTTTGTCGAAAACTTAAAAATACGCGGGCTACTCTCAAAAAACGTGGTTCCATACACATTGAATGACTTTTTAAGGAAAATAAATAGTGAATTCGTGTTCAGGGGGTAAAAATACATAATAAGGGACGTATAAAAAAAGATATATATATTTCGCATCTCGGCCACATGAGGCTCCAGCGAGACAGCTGGCCATTTTTCAGAGATTAATATTTAGGGCAAAAGAAAATCGCCAGTAAATTCGACAAAGTCTGACGCTTTTTCCTAAAAATCGCAGCCATCCGTGATAGAAGTCGGTTCGAAAATTTGTGAGGTTATGTTGACCCAGTTCTCTCAATCCAACGTTATCACGCGGAAATACGCTTCCAAAGTATATTTTTAAAAAAGGCTGAAATATCTTGGTGTATTTGGCAGTCTAATGAAGGCCATCGGATGAAGAAAAGTTTCAGGACAAAGGCCTTTGTCTTCAGTCTGAAATACCTCGCACAGAGGTCCACTGGAGGGCTCATGGACGTGAGCAAAGTTGCACCCTGTGATTGGGTCCTCCGGTGCACATAATTACGTAACTTTACTCATATAAAATGAGTGAGGGATGGCGAGAGCCCAACGGAGAGGAACAGGGATATGTGGACGTAGATGGAGCCTCAGAGGGAGCAAGGAGAAACAGCTCGGCAGCGAATCGCAGTCAGACGGACAGCCATAGGGAAAAGTCAATTGACGAAGGTATTTCTGGGCGAACAGGGCGGTGAAAACTCTTCCGGAATGGCTGGGCTTTCAGGGATGCTTCATGAATTCTCCAATGACCATCGAGTGAGAGATTTCCTCTATCGTTCTCTCCTAGGGACATTATGCACATATATGTTTCTGGTTTCGCATATGGCTCTTGCGCGCTGCTTCATGAGGCGTCTCCATTACCCCGGGATTAGTGTCGTACCTGCAGTTTCAAAACCTCGAGGATTCCGCATGAATATTGCCCCCGTCGCTCGAGCATTTTCCGTGTGTTTGTTTGTTTCCCGCGTATGTGAACTCGTTTGGACCAACGAATCCCTCCATTGCGTTCAACTTCTCCAAATCTCTTGGGTGATTTTGCCGACCCACGATATACACATATCTATCGAACCTACCATTCGAGCTCTCTCCGGTATTTCCGACATTCCGGAGGTAAACGGATATATGGTGTTTATTCATTCCAGACGACATTTTATCAAACAATACCACTGAATAATCCAATGTATTGTTCGTTCATTCATTTCGTTCGCACTTAAATTTAATATTTTGTGTCAATAGTGAGGTTATTATTATTATTGTCCGGATTATTCGTTTGAGATGACCTATAGAGCGCTACTGGATATAACAATGAGAACAATAACACCAATGACAACAATAGTAAAGATATAAATGATAATGTCAATGGTAATAATAATAGTAGATACGTAAATGATGATAGTCATGATACCAGCGACAATAATAATAGTTGCAAAAATTATCACGAATAAAAAAGAATGGTTATAAACATAATTACAACAACTATAGCAATAACAAAAACAACAATAATAACAATAATGCCAATAATAGAAGTAATATAATAAATCAACGATATTCACAACGATAATAATAATATTAATAATAAGAACAATAATAAAACTAATACAATGAATGTTTAAAAATTATAGCAACAACTATAATAACAATAACTATAGTGATAACGAAAACAATAGTAATCTCAATAATAGTAATAAGGAAAATAATGCTAGTGGCAATGATAACAACAATGCAATCATTATTAACCCTTCGAGTGCACATTGGGTCGCTTTGACCCAGTGTAAAAGTACGTATAAGTACGGATTTATCAACGTATGCCCCACTTTGAACGAATGTTTTGGCATCTAATTTTCGTTTTCGTCAAAAAATAAATTCAGGGCCATAAAATATGGATAATGTACTACAAAAAACGTCTCTACATACAAAAAACAAAAAATGCGTATTTACCGGAATACAATGATTTGAACAACGCCTTGGGTCAGATCGACCCAAGATGCACTTATAGGTTGGTGGGGGAGGTGTGCACTCGAAGGGTTAACAACAACAAAAATAATAATAAATCCAAATAAAAAATATTATAGTTATAACGATAATGACAATAATGATAGTCATATCAAAAACAACCACAACAACAATGATAATAATAACGATATTAATAAACACAACTATAACAATAATGATGAAATAAAGTTAAAAAATTACAAATATTTATTAACATCGATTATTGTAATTTAGCGCGTACTAGTCAAGCGACATTGTTATCCCAACTGTTATAGATAAAACATAAAACGTCTAGTGCATGCCACGAAGCTTAAGCATATTCAGACTCATTTGAAAGTTTTCATGGAATTCAGATCGATTTGCATAATCACGTGCTTTTGGACCTTCCTGAATAATCATGTGGTCGAGCACGAGAGAGAGAAATTCGCAAATTTTCATTGTCGAACGACGTACGTGCGGTTTGCAAAAAAAAATGTGAAAAAATAAAAGTACGATCGTTTGACAAATGAAATTTTGAGAATGAATCGCTGTGACGGCAAATTGCTGATGCATCACGAATAGAAGCTGGTACCGGTATGTCCATATTTTGCGACAGCCGCAATTCTCGATCTCCCATTCGCGTTTAGCGCTCATTCACACTGAACGGAATCAATCAACCTTGAATTTTTGATTATCGTCGAATCCGAATTTATCCGCAGATTGCTGGACTCCAATCGAAAATGTTCGGGAGCTGGAACGCGATCGCAATCTCCCACGCACGCGTTTTAGTCGAGGGGTCTTATGGGATTTTCGGATGGCGCGTAGGTGTATCGATAAGCTATAATTGGAGTTTCGTTATCACTTTCTCTTTCCCTCGCCCTCTCTTTCTCTCTCTCTCTCTCTCTCTCTCTCTCTCTCTCTCTCGCGCTCGGTCTGTCTCTCATTAACGGTCCATTGACTCTGAATCGAACATTGAAAAGTCCACGAGAATCCTGCTCAGCTTAGCGCCACTTGATTCATGCATTTTCAAGGACCTAATGGTGGATGTGAAAGCTCAAAAAAAGCAGAATTTGGTGGTGGTTTTTTTGTGTCTTCAATGCCGATTTAGAGAATCGTATTTTCCTGTGAGTTCGTATGAAATATTAGGGAAGAAATATTTAGGGAATCCCCCCCCCCCCCCCCTCCACTCGTGCGAACGTACAAATTATTCGTATACAATACGGATCCCCCCCCCGCATTCGTGCTTGCATGCAAATATGTGCGAACAAATAAGGTTTTTTAAAAAGTGAAACTTCTTATACGAGGTTCTTGCGTATATATTAAGGTGTATGCATAACCTTGGAATTTCAAAAAATCGATTTTTGTTTTATTTTATTTTCTTATTGCGTAGAGTCTTAAGAGATCATCACAGTTTGGCTGCCCGAAAAATAGCCAATTTTCGCGATTTTTTTTTAGGTGGATAGGAGAAGTTGTTCGGTCCAATCTTTTTTTTACAAATTGAAGCACCGATAAAGAATAAAAAATTATTTTTTTTTAATTCTTTGGATTTTTAAATTGCGTGGAAAAACATTGTTTCCCATGGTGCCCAGGATTATGGCCGCAAATTTTCTCTGAAACAAAAATTTCAAAATGATTATTAATCTGTAGGAATATACCTTGGAATTTCAAAGAATCGATTTTTGGTTTATTTTATTTTCTTATTACGTAGAGTCTCAAGGGATCATCACAGTGTGACCGTTCGAAAAATAGCCGATTTTTATTTAGGTGGATAGGATAAGCGAATCGGTCTAATTTTTTTTTTACTAATTGAAGCACCGATAAAGAATACAAAATGATTTTTTTTTAATTCTTTATTTATTGCTTAACATTGTTGTTATTTGCGGAAAATTGGGTAGAAAAAAATGGTGTCCCATGGTGGCCAGGATTGAGGCCGCAAATTTTATCTGAAACGAAAATTTCAAAATGATTATTAAATTGTAGGAAAACCGCTACGTTCCTATGGAGGTTTTTTTTAGTGAAATTTGAAAAAACAGCTTGAAAACTCTTCCTTTGGGAGTGGCCACCGTTTTGGAAAACACCATTCCGAGAAAAACGCGTTTAAAGTTCGGAGTGCAGGATCTCACGCTCCAATCACTATTTCTAAGAAAGGCTGTAGCGTCCGCAATAATTCGAATTTCGATCGAGAAAATTGGGTAGAACGTTGATAACCGTGTATAGTATCGGTTAATGCACCAAAAAATCGATTTTTTGCACATTTTGCACTGTGATGATCCCTTAACTTTGATTTATTTAAAAGATTTTGTAAAAATTAAAAAAAATTGACCGAGTTATGACGATTTTAGTGGAGCAGGTCAGAACGTCCCGTTGCGTTGCGGCTCTAGCGCTGCACGGTGCATTGTATGGTTTCTAAGGGAACTGATATGACTTTGTTCAACCAGGCTGTTTGAGTGTTATACGGAGCAGGAATCGCAGATTGAAGGTACGAAAAATAATTGTGGTTTTATCTCAAGCAAGTAGTCCATACACCGAGGTACTTTATTTCAATTAAATTTTTCAAATAACAATTGGGACGAAGTAGTGCATTTCATAGATGGAAATTTGAAATAAAAAAAAGTTTAATTTTTTTTCATTTCATTTCTCGTTTCATTCTTTCTCTCTCTACACGTATTACGCACTCAGCATAAGAAGCCTCACTTCCTACGCGCGTGCGTATTTCACGAGAAAATTATTATTATCCGTTGCTCGAGTTCGATGTATTGCTCCTGATAGGAAAGGATTTTTATAGGGAAACGGAGACGGGTCCAATTTCAGGAAAGTTTCAGTTCCGTATATTTCGAGACACAAAAAGAATCGTACACTGTGAATATTCGTTCCAATTTGTTACCGGAATGTTGGTAAGGGCGGTGAGGTAGCGCGTACGGATATACACAATTGGAGGTAAAAAAAAATCATCCGACTCGATTCCCGTTTGTAACGTTGCCGGTGTGAAATTTTAGTCGATCCTTCACGGGAGACGCAAGCATCGACGACCGTTCAAAGGCGGCAACGTCTGTATATATGTATATATACAGGGTCGCCTGAAAGGAGACTTCTCAAAGGAAAATCTAGATGGTTCGTATCGATACCCTCCGAATCATCTCCATCCATATTCTACGATCTTTTTTACTTTTGGAGAAAAAGAGCATTTTTAATTTTCCTCCTGTGTCTATGCACTTTCCTCGCGATTTTTTTTTTCCTGGCGTTATCGTTATGGGGTGTACTGTTGCGATAAATAAATGGCCAAGTGAACACTAACGTTGATGCCCTACACATTCGAAGTTTGTAGTCTCGATATATGGCGTTTTGCTATAGACGGTATCACGAATATTAAATAGATACTCACTTTGATCTATTTCGGAGATATGAATGTTGTAAATCGTTCGAACCTGTAATTGTATGACTCAAACTGCAGACTATCTGAATAAATGATTTTGAATAAATGAGCTCTTGAATAAATAATCCTTTGGTGTAATAGTTATTCGATCTCGGCATCGGTCAAAGCGTACATTTTCGAATAATTTAACCTTTGTTATTTTGAGAGTTCATAATTCTACCGTTTCGAAATCTTTGTCGTTCTATATTTGCTTATTCGACATTTTGGCCCCGACTCAAAACACTTATACTAGTCTACATGACTCCTAATTGATTAAAAAAGCTCCCCAAAAAGCTGCACACGGAAAAGCGGAAAGAATGAAAACCCATGCTAGAGGAAAACTGGAAAAAATTTAGGAATTGCTTTTCATTGTGAAAAGTAAAAAGATAGTAGAACATAGATGGAGGAAATTCGGATAGGTATTGATACGAGGCATCTAGATTTTCCTATTGGATGTCATTTTTCGGGTTACCCTGTATATAGATGTGTATATATATAATATATATAGGCATATCGTAGCTTTTCTCCCTTTCGCCACGCATTCAAACATTTTCCAACGAATAGAATCCGGGACGGAGGGTCACTTGATTTTTAAAGGAGACGGGAAATTTGCGCGCCTCGTTTCAAGGACCGTTGTCCCTTCACCTCTCGCGGTGATTTCGTCTTCACCTCTATCGCCCTCTTTCTCCGTCTTTTTCTGTCTCGAAATTGAAGCACATAAATATAACCTCACAGTTTAAGGACCTAACCCCTCTTTCCAAAAGACAAAAATGTAGAAGTTATCCGGGCGTGAAAATGTTCAGCTTTGTGTGTGTGTGTATATATATAGAGATATTGCCCTTTTATGCACGAAGGTAAGAATTAATTTTTTCCAAGTGTATATCAAAAGACAAAAGAAATTGTACTTTCTTTTATGGTTCCCTCATTCCGAAACTACGCCACGCAATTTTTTTAGAACCAAGTTTAATTCGCCCCAACTTTTCACATTCAAAAACTTCGATTAAGAGAATGCGAAAGATGGTACCGAGAGATGTACGAGTGCAAGGGAGACAGCTGAGAGGACATTTGTTCCTTCGAGACAACCGCGGTAAAAATATGAGTTTCCTTTTGAGGCCTAGTAAAAGGCGAACAAAGAGCTCCTTATCTTTTTATCTTTTTTCATGCCATGTCAATGGTCTTTGGGAAACGTAAGCAATGGGATTTTCAATGCCTATTCTTTTTAGTGTCTACGCTAATAAAGTAAGAACTTACATTCGTGTTTTCGACCTGAAACTGATAGGGTCATAATCCTGACAAGAAACATCACTCAAGAGTCCGCCTTCGATTTTGTTAAAACTCATATATGTGATAATGCATTCCTAGCTATCAGACGCGTATCTTTTTTTAATCGGCGGAAAAACGGTTTCATGGGGAACCACCCCTCAAAGAAAGGCGTGTTACAGCAGCCCACCGATCTGAATAGAATAAAAACCAAAATTCTCCTAATGTAAATCGTTTAAAAGCCCACTATAGGAGTATTGAAATAAAATTAAGGGGTAACACACCTTTCTTTGGGGCGTGGTTTCCTCTCTTAAAACGGTTTTTTCGCCGATGAAGAAAATACGTGTCCAATAGTTTTCAATGCTTTATCACATACACGAGTCTTAAGGGAAGGTTCTGCCTTGTTGGACCAAAAAATGTTCGATTTTTCACCAATTTTGTATGCGAAAAGTATTAAATATAAAATGTTGATATTTGGTATTTTGACTAAGCGGTCTCTATTGAACATTAAAATATTTTTTAAAGTTTGACAAAACATGTTGGCGGGAGTGGGAGGAACCACGTATTTGCTTGCGGAAGTCCTAAGTCCCAGACAGGTGATCCGAACCAAAGGAATCAAACATATTTTTACTTTGTACAATATTGTGTATAAGTTGACCTAGAATCAAGACGAAAAATTGAAAAAAAAAAATAGTGAGCAAAAAACCTCGAAAGTTTTTGGGAACAAAAACAAACTTCCTTCCGATGGCTCACTATTTTTTTATTTTTCGATGTTCATGTTCAATAAAGTCCGCTTAGTCAACATACCAAATATCAGCATTTAATATTTAATACTTTTCGCATAAAAAATTGGTGAAAAATCGATCATTTTTTGGCCCACCAAGGCAGAACCTTCCCTTAACGAAATCGAAGTCTGATCGAAGTGGGCGCCGAAAACAGTGGGAGCTTTTTTTCCATAATTCTTTTCAGCCAAACTAAAACAGTATGAGTAGCGACTGTTATGCAACTGAATATCATAAGGGCGTAAGGTAGGTGGTATGCTATCGCGTAGCTTTCTTTCGATAGATCCCGAAATCGCGAACGACCGTAGGTCTTTGTGACTCTCAGGCACTTTCAACAGTCGATGTATTACTCGTGTACGGCATATACGGCACGTGTAAGGTATTATTTAACAAGGGAGAGGGGGAGACAGAGAGAGAGAGACAGAGAGAGAGAGAGAGAGAGAAAGAGCCGAAATTCTCCGCAAGTTCGTGGACGGCTGTGCCACGTAGCGAGCACTGTACTGCGAAGCTATGCGCTTTGGCAGTAGTACAGCTCGACGTACCGTGCGCCTTGGCCACAGTGCTTATCCCATCGTCGTAACTTTTCCTCTGGCCACATTTCTGAAAGCCCACTAGGCTTAAACCTTTCTCTATTCCTCCATTTGCCTCTTTTTCTTTCGGTCTTCTTCCCTCTCTCTGTCTGGCGCCTCTTCTCCTCTCGCACTCTATATTTCTCACAACAGTAACATACAGGCCAGCCCGAAAGGTGACGTCCAGAAGGAAAATCTAGATGTCTCGTATCGATACCTATCCGAATCACCCTTATCTATGTTCGTCGATCTTTTAGTTTTTGAAAAAAAGGATTAACTTTCTTTTCGAGTTTTCCTGCAGCGTAGGCTTTTATTGTTTCTCTTTTGTGTATTTGCTATCTTCTTGGAAGTTTCATAAGGGAGGATACCATTTAAAAGGCCGGAAGAAGGTGTTTTCTTCGATTTTGTTTATACTAGATTATTTATTTGGGATTTAAAAAACGTATGTTATTAAGCATTCATTAAACTTATTTCGTGTAATTTTTTAAATAAAGAATTAACAACGTTATTGAGGTATAACGGAGCTTTTTGAAAAAATGTGGTCCAACGGCCAGATCGCTAACTCGATAATGGTTTGTCTGAACAATATAAATAAAAAGGTTTTATAATATATATCAACGTAGTTCTCGTCGGACCTAGGTGTTTTTGCGAAAAAAAAATTCATAAAATGACGAGTGTTTAAAAAAAGGGTAATGTTGACAAAATTGTTACTTATATGAGGAGGCTTAAAAATTCGAAATTAAAATGAAACGACTACGTACAACGATATCTACCGCAATCGCGGAAATTTTGGTTTATTAAAATTAAAAATCGGACTAGGATAGCTAGAGTTACGATTCCGGCCAGGTCGAGAAAAGTCATTTCGAGAAAAACCCGATCGAACGTTTTAGTACACGTAAGTGAATGTGCTACCTGGTTTCACTTAATCGTCTATAACTTGGTCGATTTTCAATATTTGAACTTTAATTTTTTTGCTCATATTCTTGAATATGTATACTTTGAGAAAATGCCAAAAAAATCGATTTTTTTACATCCGTCACAGTGGTGTCCCGTCCTAAAGCAATTTGGAGTCATTGAGACTATTATTTTTTTTTATCATGTAAATTTTAATGACTGGTCCGATCAAACATATTTTTTAAACTTTTCCTAAACATCTAAGGCATCAACGTTAGTGTTCAGTTGGTCATTTATTTATCTCTTGACAGTGTACTTCGTAACGATAACAGGAGTAAACAAAAATCGCGAGAAAAGTACATAGACAAAGAAGAAAAATAAAAAAAATGCTTTGTTCGTCGAAAAGTGAAGAAGATCGTAGAACATTGATAGGACTGATTCGGATAGGTGTCGATGAGAGTCATCTAGTTTCTCCTTTTGTAGGTCACCTTTCGGGCCACCCTGTATATTCCATACGAAACAGTCCGAGATTAGGCCGAAGCTCTGCCCACACACACACACACACACACACACACACACACACACACGAAATAAACCCCCGAGGGCCTCGTTACTTCGTCGCTCGGGTAAATTTGTAAGAGCCTATGGCAGTTATTTGACCGTGAGGTTAAATGACCGATACTATGAGGATAATTAAGTAGGATGTAGGCCGTTCAAAATATGAGAACTCGCGTCCATAGTTCAGTCGGGCGATTGCACACTTTCCGCCTTAAGGTATTCCTTTCACGAACACAAATATTTAACAATCAACTGATTTTCATCTATTGGGATATTGAAAAAGTTCTTGCTGTTCTCGTAAAAATGAATGCTATATGTAAAAAAAATCATTTCTAATGCTTTCAAACGTTTCAAAACTGTTACGTGATCAACTCCTAATGATTCTGCAAGTTGACATGAGTTTTTATGAAGTAATGCCTCCAATTCAATACATCAAAATTATTATTTTCGCAGCGTCTAAACCAATCTCTGCATGTTGTTTGACAGAGCATGGTCGCCGTAAGTCTCAACAAGGATTTTGTGCGCTTCAGCGGTAAATATTTTTGAATAAAGTAGTGTAGTGAAATTCTCCGCAAATACTCTTTTTTTGGCCCGGAATTTGACATGTTTCGCATTATGAAAGAAAAAGTTGTTTACACTTCGGCGAAATGACATACACTAAATTTCAAGCTTACTTACAGTACTTATTTATAGATGCGTTACCATCATAAACTACACGCACGCAGTTCGGATAACGCCATCTGTGGGAAAACAGCGAGAACTTATTCAACGTCTTAATATAATTCAGTGAAAATACATCGCAGTATACTGGCAAAATTTCGAGCCAAGTTACCGAACGTTTAACGAAGAATTACGACTCTAAAAGTCATCTCATTTATACGGCGCTTTGTAGAGATGACACGCTGGCCGCGTTTCTTTCTTATAACACAGGGTGTTTCTCTTATCTCTGCCACCTGACATAGCTCGATAATTATCGAAGTTACAAAAAATGTTCCAGACAAAAGTTGTACGGTGTGAAGGGACCAATTTTTTTTTATTTCGACGTAGGCGCTGATGCACAGTAAAGGTCACCTCCACTTTTTTAAATGAAATGGTACATTTTTTTCAACCATCTTGTGGAGCACCTCAAGCCGCATAAAAATCATTAGGGGTCAAAGTCGTTCAAGGTCATTCAAAGTCACCCATTAAAATGGAACACAAATCTGAAAATCTCCGATCACTACCAAATATTTGGCAGTGATCCGAGATGTTTAGTTTTGTAACATTGATACTGACCTTGAATGACCTTGAATGACTTTGACCCCCGAATGCTTTCTATGCTGTTCGAGGCGCTCCACAAGATTGATGAAAAAATCTACCATCCCATTTTAAAAAGTGGAGGTGACTTGCACTGTGCATCAGCGCCTCCGTCGAAATAAAAAAAATTGTCGCATTTGATGGCCCCCGAATGTTTAAAGAAGTTATTAATGATAAAACTTGGAGAAAATGTGACTAGCAGAAGAATTTTCGTAGCCGTGACGTTTAAGGAGCTAGGCCACAGTAACGGGTATAAAATCATGTGCGAATTTAACAAATTTTTTTCGTATGAAAAAGTGCTTCACTCATAAAATTAATTACACATCTATTTAGTATGTATATCAAGCTGTTAGATTTTTTTTTTTCGAAGTACATAATGGCCGACTACTAATATTTTCTTTCGTTCTTTTAGGCGCTCCGCAGCGTGACATTCAGCATCCACAATTTTTTACCTAGAACAAAAAACAAAATATCTCGACAATCTACATTAGAATACTTAGAGAAGTACGTACGGAATTTAATAAATATCGTTTTGTTCAAAAGTTGTAGGTATTTGAATTGAGTTGTAGGTATTTGAATGAATTTTCAGTGAACAATTTTGTATAAAAGCGCTCATAAAATGAAAAGTTTTCGATTAATCAGAAATTCCGTACGTACTTCTCTGCGAAATGCAATTAGGAACATAACTTTTAAATTTGTAGTAAATCGAGTGAAAATTGATGAAGTTGTTTGGCACGCCAATTGGAAAAAGGTGTTTTGAGAAAAACGCGTTAAAAATTTTAGGTACTCTATGGCCGTGCCAGAGGTAGGCTCACGTTATACGCTCAAAGTCGGTGAAAAAAAAAATCTTGCTATAAATCGAGTAGTAATTCATTCTTATGACGATAAAGCACCGTTTTAGCGAAAAAATCGATTTTCTGAAAGTTCTACTGTGGCCTTACCCCTTAAGAAAAAAAGGTTTAAATGACTAAATTTACTAAATTTGTGCGAAATTTTCCAATCCAGTTTATCGTCGAGTATAATAATTGATTGTAACTTATTTTTTATTAAGCGTCACTGTGATTTACCGATGATTCAGAAGGGCCCTGCTTATGCACCTACAAAATACGGCCCTTCGCGAAGGGAATACCTTAAATGTGCTTCCACACGATTGCCCAGAAGTCACATTATCCGAATGACTTTCCCTCTCGCGATAAATCGTATCAATAACGTCTCCTTTAATCCTCTCATCGTTGACGCCTCGATGTGCAGTGACTTTTATTACTCGCTACAGTCTGTCGAGCCTCGTTATACTCAATTGCACTTCCGTTTCATACGCGTCAGAACGCGCGAACTGAAAGCAATCGATAATGGACCGCGAGTACGTATCGGTTGCGTGTAGCTTCGGAGCGATGAAAATGTTAAACTTGCTTTGCGCGGCTTAGTTGCGGGATCCTCATTAGTGAATGTGGAGATCAAAAGGAGTGCGCAAACTCCGTGTACTTTTATGCGTCCGTGAAATATTGGCACTCTTAACAATGAGCAATCGTCCGAGCGGCCCTCCTGTCGCACCATACGCTGTATTCTCAGATTCCCATAATTGTGAAAATTCACACGCCGACGTCCCCAACCTCGAGTTATCGAGGTTGTGAGAAGTTATCAGTGAAACACCTTTCATTGATTACAATTGTATTGACGTTTCGGATTTAAAAAATGCTCTCCGCTGGTAGTTGTGAAGCGAAAAATGTACGATAAACGCAATTGTTGACTGTCGATCACAACGTGCATTTTTCCAATGAGAAGAGAAAACAAACAAAATTTTGCCGCATGAGGTCAAAATGTGTGTTTGTTTGGGTTTCTGAACGTACATTCTAGTTTCCATTAGAATAACCAGTTGTAACGAAGACCCAAACAAACAAACCCGAACAAATCAACTGTTTCCGAATGAGGTCGAAGTTTGGTTTTGTTGAGGTTTCTAAAATTGCAGTTTTTACTAGGAAGAACTAATTGTAACGAAGATGCCAAACAAACTGTTTTCGAATGAGGTCAAAGTTTGAGTTTGTTTTGGTTCCTAAACATAAATTTTAGTTTTCACGAAGAATAACTAATTGTAAAGAAGCGCCAAACAAACAAGCCCAAATAAACAAACTATTTCCGAATGAGGTTAAAGTTTGGATGTGTTTAGTCTAAACACAAATTTTTGTTTTCAGCAGGAATAATTAATTATAAAGAAGAGCCAAACAAACAAACACAAACAAAAAAAGTGTTTCCGAATAAGGTCAACGTTTGGGTGCGTTTAGGTTTTTCAACATCAATTTTAGTTTTCAGCAGAAAGAACTAATTGTAAAGAAGAGCCAAACAAACAAACCCAAATAAACAAACTGTTTCCGAATGAGGTCAAAGTTTGGGTGAGTTTCGGTTTCCCAAGATAAATTCTAGTTTTCACTCTGAAGAACTAATCGTAACGAAGCTGCGAAATAAAGTAACTGTTTTTGAATGAGGTCAAAGTTTGGATTTGCTTGGGTTTCTCAATATAAATGCTAGTTTCCACTAAGAAAAACTAATTTCAACGAAGGCGTTCGGTCATAACTAGTTTTTAGTAGGCAAAACGCGTTTAAACTCAAAACGGGTTTCAACTGCACCGCAAAGATAGACAATAAGAAAACCGAACTTACAAGTAGCGCTTCTCACTACGACCATAAATTGTCCCCAGCTTGGCTCCTCCCCTCTACTCTTCTTTGCACCTTCGGGGGGTGATCATCGATCAAGTTGATGCACCGCAAACGTTAAGGGGGCGCAATAAGTTTCAATTCGCGCGACTTATTTTTTTTGCCGCTGAATAAATCGACGATAATTCTCTAAAACCTTCGCGTTGTCAATTGCGTCCTGATCCTTGGTACAGTACAAAGCGGAAATAGACGTTTCTCGATGTACCGGAAAAAGTCTGCGCGAATGCCACCAGTCTCCGGGGAACTGTACACGCGCGTACGGTCGACCTGAGGCAAATCGAAAGTTTTCTCTGTGTGTGTGTGTGTGTGTGGGTGTACTGAGTAGAGATTGAAACCCGGATACTCGCGGGTACATCCTCGCACTCTAGGGAATTTCCTCAACACGGGGTCTGTATAAATACGTGGCTATTGTACGGAAAACGTATTTGGAGCTTTTCACTTTAAACCGAACCGCAAGCCACCCACGCCTTTTTGTTTATTCTTCAAATATTTCTCATTTTTTGTTCAACGTAAGTTTTTGTTTATTCGAATATTATACACGTACGAATTTGTGGTGAAAACTTCATTGGTACAACATCATCATTAAAACTGAACACTCGTTTCGTTTTTATTCGGAGGGAAAAAAAATTCTGCCGGAAAAAAAGCTCCAGTTACAATCCAATTAATTTCTCATATCGAGGGGATCCATAAAATGAATTTTGATAAAAATAAGTCTCGTTGGTTGATCCACGATAACGGAGGATTCGGAGTTTTTCTTTCTGCTCGAAGAATCTCTTGGGAAAAATTAAGAATTTTTATTTGCTTGAGTGAAATTATAATTTTTCCTTATTTATATGAGGATCCTTGAACCGTCACAATCAAATGCAGAAGTAAACTGTTGATTCTTTCAAATCTCCTGGGATGTACATGTTAAGGGGCTATACCAGTGTGACACTTTTTAAAAAATCCATTTTTTTGCCTTTTTCGACAGTTTATACTTTCAAGAAAATCCTGTAAAAATTTCAAGGCCTTATAATTTATATCATTTATATGAATATCATTTTATCTTGCAAAAATCGATAGTTAAATCTTTCAATGCGTTTTTCTCGAAATGAGATTTTTCAAATTTGCTGACATTGTAACTCAAAGAGAAATTATATGATTGACTTGAAATTTGAACTGAGTACTCTTGAATATATTTACTCTACAATGACGTAGGATATTTTTGATTGGATGAAAATTGACGATTTGGCATTGAAAAATGACTATTTTATAGGCAAGAAAACAGACCTTTTTTCAAAACTACGCCATTTTGTTAGATTTTGATATTTTTCGAAAATCCTACGTCATTGTAGAGGAAATTACCTTCCAGTTTAACGACATTTTTTTCTTTTTCGGTTTCAGCTACTCAATCGGCCACAATCATGTCAGCAGTGGAGAAACTTTTTTTTGGCGCCTCAGAACGCAGCGCATAAGTCGCTTGGATCTCAATATTTTTCTATGAAAAAATTATGTAATATAGGTCAAATATAGCCAAATATATTTTTAATTTTCCGAAACATTTAATTGAGTACTTTTCTTCCAAAAAATCCCGAAAATCACCCAAATTTTCAGCGTTCACACCGGTATAGCCCCTTAAGGTGAGCCAAATTTTTTCGGCCTATCTACTTTACAAATTAAATTATGAAAATTAGATTGAGATTGGACGTCGTGGTGCCTTGCGGCTCGTTACGGCGGAGCTCCGGCAATCTTAAGCCTCGATGTACCCAAAGGCAAAACATAACAGGGCACCCTATACAGTTGGTTGTTCCTGATCTCCTTTTTTCGAAAAGAAAAAAACAAATTTATCGCAAAATGTAGGTAAGGGTGGCACGTGATCGGTTTTTTCCTTCTTCCCGGTTGAAAGTGTTGGCTATTGTAAAAAAATGGAAGATCCAAAAAAATAGCAACTGTTTTGGAAGTACTCTAATATGTATATTTATATTCATATATTCGTTCATTGCCTGAGTTCATACCCTTCCCATTCGAAGCCTTTCCTATCACTTCCTACCCGCACTTCTCTAACCTCCCCTAACTTCCGTTGCGTCCACCGCCGTCTTACACTATGCCGCATTTGTTGAGGGTATGGGGAAACTGTGAAAAACCTGTACCGGTATAGAAGGCCCCATATTCTTCTGATTCTCTTGTGCACAAACGTTTTACTCAAGCATTCTTACCAAGGTCTCATAAGTATTTCCGCTGACTGGTTGAAGCTCCAGTCGATGCACAGCTAAGCGGTCGCCTCTCCGAGTATCGGCCATGCATGGCCATATATATATGAGGAGCTGGCGAATAAAACCGGAATTGTCCACACGACGTTAAATAAAAAAAAAAATGTTCGAGCCTGAAATCTGCCTTCTCGCTTGAAAGGGCAGTTTTCAGAAAATTTTGAGGTGTTTAGCCTCAACGGGCCGGATTTGATTCCAAATATTTCGGGAGCTATTAAAGGTGTGCTTGAAAAACACGAAAAATAAACATTAAAAAGATTTTATGTAGTGTGGATAAGTCCGGTTTTGTTCGCCAGCTCCTTATATATATATATATATATATATATATATTGAAAACATGAAAAATAAAATCCTAAACTTTTTCTCCTCTCGGGTATTATTGTGACATTGGTGCCATCAATACATGTGGCTGAACGCCCGTCAGGATACATATAGAAGTTGTCATAGAGTGGCTTCCGGAAAACGTCGAAGAGGATATGTCGAGATTCTTTTCCGACTTCCTTTCTATCTTACCCTCTAATTCGCCTTGCCGCCCGACCACTCTCGGTCTTTCTCCGCTCCGTTATGTTCCTTAAATTCCCAATGGATTTCAGCTCCTGTCAATTGTTAAAGGACCACACAACTGCACCATCTTTTTATGTCAAACGCCGGGATTCTTCAATCGCTTTCCATTACTATATCCCGTTCGTGTTCTCGGCTCTGTGGAAAAGAAATATATATATATATATATATATATATATATATATATATATATATATATCGAGTGTTGCTTAGATTCGTCTAAAATATATATTTTTCCACGTCACTGGTATCCTTTCGTATTGTAGAGGCTCGCACATAGACGAGCCCCTATCGAAAAAGCGTGCAGAGCTGTTCAGTCGGGCATTAGCGAACAGGACAAGCACATTGAAAATTTGCTCAATCGGTCTATTGAACGATTCACAAACTCACGTTTTCTGAGCGAACTGGTCTATTTTTTCCGTAGTCCTGACCCCTTTGAGGAATAGAGAGATTATTCTCTTTTTTCTCACAAAATTTAATACTTGGTTTGCAAAATCGTGTGTATTTTATGCAGAATTTTTCGAAAAGGATCAGCATCTTGTTGCAAATGAAAAAAAAATTACTATTCTCATTTTTGTTGAGCAGAGTCCGGAGTTTCGATTTCACAAAAATCGAAGCTAAAGGAGAGTGAAGTTTGTATCGTTGTGATGCAATGAATGTGAATTTTTATTGAATTCCTCAAACCAAAATTGGGAAAATTTGGGCTAGTGAAATGATGCAAACGTAGATTGTAGAATGTAGAATTCTTATATGGAAATCTACAAAATTTACGTTGCGATGCATTGAAAGTGAACTTGTTTTGAATGCCACTTTTTTCGGCAATTCTTGACCTGGAAAAGTTATTCAAACGGCATGTAGAATTCTAAATTAGGAATCTACTAAATCTACTTTGCAATGCGACGAAAGCGAACTTTTTTCTTGAGTTCCTCAGTTTTTATTTGGCAATTCCCGAGCTGCGTGAATTATTCAAACGTCAAGGATAATTTTTATTTATAAATTTCCAATTTTCGTCTGCAAAACATATTTCGTGTGGTAATAAAAGTAAGGAATTAAAAATATAAGAAAGAATTCTCGCTTGCGAACGATGCCCAAGTCGCCAGCGCAAAGTTAAATCTACGCTTCTGTAAGCGACAAGTAGAAGACCTAAGGTGCCAAAAGTAAACATTAATTAAAACAAAACGAAATGAAATCAAAATTAAATCGAATTAATGTAAATAAAAAAATAACAATAAAATAAAACAAGTCGTGCCGATCCAGGGTCACTGCACATATTTTCCTTTTTTCCCGATGTTTTCGCCCAGACATTTTTTTTCGGTTTCCACTCCTACAGAAGTGTCAGTGCCTGTGTATGATAAAAGCCACGTGTGTAAATCGATTGCGGTAATAATACGCGAATTGTGGCGTCGAATATCTCTCCCTCACTCGCCGCTGGCATGGGTGGATGGGGTTTTTTTTTCGGGGTCAGGCTTGGGGGGCGGAATTGTGGAAAGGGATATATTCTCGGTGTCGTTATACACCATAGGCAGACACCTAGGATCCCAATCGTTTTCCCGTTCGCCCCGCAGCCATCAATTTAACACCATACGCCCGCAGTTAAATTTTATCTTCACCCCGCCCCCTCCTGCCCCTCCGTACTCTCATATTTCGCATGCACACGTGGGCAAACATACATAACAGGTATAGGTTTGGATATTTGCGAGCTGAAGTTACAGTCCGCGTGTTTAAAGCCCTAAATCATCGACAGAATAGGAAGCAAACGATTTTCCGCTCTCTCCCCCCCCTCTCTTTCTCTCTCTTCCTACTACTTGCTCTCCGTGCTTGTCTTTGTTTCCCCTCTTTTACCGTCTCTCTTTGATTACTGTCCTCATTCTTGTATCCCACTACCATTTTTCCTCTCTCTGTCTCTTCCTTCTTCTCTTTTCCTCATTTCCTTTGCTGCTCTCCACCCCTCCCCACTGTCAGTCCGCAGGCAAACTGCGAATGAAACAACCATCGAAACTTCGAGGTCTACCACTCTTCGTCGCGATCCACTTCCCTAGTCAATATTAGTCTTCCTTATGTTTAGTTGAAGGCGTTCGTTTGCTTGCGCAAGATCTCAATCGCGGTTACACTTTCGGACTCTTTTGGGGGGGATTTTCAGGCTGAAATCTTCACGAAAATCATCACCTGACTCAAGCAGTGGTCGCTATCTTGAGTTTGAATTTTTGTTCATTCTTTCACCGCAGTTATCCCAAGTCGAAATGTTCACCCTGTTTTGCCCCTCCAGATCCTCACAGTGGTAGGAGATAAAGACAGTAAAGTAGCTTCGTATTCAATATAAAATGAGCTCCTACTTAGGGCCTAGAACGTGAACAAATTTCCCTTTTCTCCACTTGCAGGCACTAAGGAGGACGTCGATTGGCACACGTATACACGCACACGCATACACTCTATTAAGCATATAGAGATACATATGCCTAAATACGCGCATGCGTAGACACACGTATTTACCTGCACACGTACACGTCTAAGCATACACCAACACACGTATACTAGTACCTATACGTATGCATGCGTGCCTGCTATAGGGATCCGCGTATACATGCATACGTGAGGGCAATTCCTATAAAAAACATTGTGACTGTTTGCCCAAGATCCATTTCTTCCACTTTGGAGAGTTGCTGGAGCTGCAGGGGCAAGTTTGAAGGGAATGCGAAAGGTTCGCTGGGTGGAGATAATGGAAAGGCCATTGGAAAAGTACGCCCCTACGTCGAACGCGCGGACCTAGTCCAACGTATGATGGTTACTGAAAACTATCAGACCCCGTCTTTCGAATGCGGCCGTCCCCACCATCGTTTCGTCGAAACAGCCAAATGCGCGATAGGTCCAAACGCAATCAAAAGAGGAGCTGCAACGACTTCAGTTAGGTTAGGTAGGAGTATAAGGGCCTATGCAGGAGGTGAGCAGCAAAGGAAGAGCATGTTAGGACCCATAGTAGGACTTCTAGCAGCAAAAGAGGAGCTGCAACGACTTCAGCTAGGTTAGGTAGGAGTATGAGAGCCTATGGAGGAGGTAGGCAGCAAAGAAAAAGCATGTTAGGAGCCCATAGTAGGACTTCTAGCAGTAAACAGACTCAAGTGAGGCTGACATAGGAAAGTGCAAAGGCCTTCAAAATAGGCTAAAAATGTCGACTCGGGATATTTTCCATTTTCTGAAGATTGAAGATGTTGGGTGATTGTCCAATGATTGGATCCAAACTTTTTGGTCGCACCTTGATGGAGGATATTTTTATTGGTCGCTTTTGAGATGTCACTTTTCGTCGGGAATTTTCGTTTGCTACGGTTGTGGACTTTGCATGGAAATCTGCTTATGGCTTTGAAAATTGGCGAAGTAGCCAGTCGCACATCCAGTGCATCGCATGTCACATACTCAAGCGATACGTATGTTGTTTGGATTTCAGGTGGCGTTGGTTCGACCGCGTCCTACAGTACGATCATCATCGCGGCGAGTCTCGTTAGTCTCTGGACGATAGGCGGATAGTGTCATCAGTATGAGGCAAGTACTCTTCATCTTGATTATTTCTCGTAATTTTACACGTTTCCCTTTCGCACCCAGTTATAATTAGACTCAATGATATTCAAGTTTACATCGTTGGAATGGTACGGACATCACTGAAACTTGTCTCTTCATTGAAAGATCGTCATTAGAGCTCTAGCACCAGTGCCGGTCTAAAATAATACATCATAATATAATAATACAAAAATTATATAAATATAATAATTAATAATACAACAATAACAATAATTAATATAATCATAAATAATAAAGCCAATTCGTTTATTTTCTGTCTTACCATTGATTAGGCATCTAATCGTTGATTTTCTACCGAATTAAACCACGTTGCAACCATGTTTGGTTTGACATACCCTAATATATGAATACAGTACTAAAAAATAACTACGCACCGGTCGAAATTCGATATTTGTGCTACTATGTACACGAAAATGATAAATAGAATAGGCATTCAGCAGTCTGGAACAAAGTTAATTAGTCTGCTCCTATGTTTGCACAGAAATAATATCGGAAATATTCGAAAACCGTGTAAGATTGAGTGAAACTCGTAGAGTACCAATCTTACTTTTGACGAAAAAAAGTACGCATGCGACATAAAGAGTAAATTTACAGGGAGCGGGTTGAAATTCCGAACGTTAAATGATCAGAACGCTCATAACTCCGAAAATATACCACCCCGAAAAATGAAAAATCCAAAAGACCAAAACTTCAAAAATCTGAACACCGTCAAAATAATTCGGCTATGGACATTTATGAAGTTTCAATCAATTTCAATAAATCGACGAATTATTTCATGATTTTTTTTTATTAAGAAGTGATTTTGCGTCAATTTTGAAATTTGTCTAGACAGTGTTATACGTTCTACAGCATTTACAGTCGACTGTGTAGACTTTCGCTGGCATAATCTTGACGAACCTTGTAATTTCGGAACATTAAAATTAGGAATTTTAAGCCATCGGCGCATTCAAACTTCGGAATTTCAACGCGGCTTTCATGTCAAGATCGTGCCAGCGACAGTATACACAGTTGACAGTAAATGATGTAGAACGTGAAACATTGTCTAGACAAATTTCAAAATTGAAGCGAAATCACTTCTTAATAAAAAAAATTTTGAAATAATTCGTCGATTTATTGAAAATTTTGGAACTTTTAAAACTTCCATAGCCGAATTATTTTGACGGTGTTCAGATTTTCGGAGTTTTGGTCTTTCGTGTGAAATTCTTCCGGAGTTTTGATCTTTCGGGGTACTATTCTTTCGGAGTTTTGAGCGTTGTGACCATTCAAAGTTCGGAATTTCAAGCCGGCCCATCTTGAATTTCGGAACATTAAAATTCGGAATTTTAAACCGTCGGAGCATTCGAAGTTCGGAATTTCAACCCGGCCCCTCTGAACAATCGTGTTCTCACTTAATACTTTGTGGGAGCACCTTTTGTTTGAATGACAGTTTATAGCCGTCGAGGCATACTTTCCACGAGGTTGTGGATGTGCCGTTCGTCTGTATCATTCCACGCTCGAAAAGTTTGAAAAAATTCTTAACTTATCGCCCTTGTCAACTTTTCGGTCCAAAATCGACCACAGATTTTCAATAGGATTTGAAATCGGTGATTGCGCCGGCCAATATAAAACTTCAATCTGCGACGAACAAAAAGAAGACTTTGTTTTGCGAGCCGCATGCTTCGGGTCATTGTCATGATGGAAAATAAGGTCAGCCTGTAGATCGACCTTCAGCCGAGATTTTTCCAGACTTTTGTTCACAATATTAATATAAATTTCTGCTGTCATCCTACCGTTGATTTCAACTAAATTTTCCACTACTGGTCACGCAAAACAGCCCCAAATTAATATGCCGTCTCCTCCGGATTGAACAGTTTGCTATACATTTTTTTCAAGAAGCTGTTTTCCTGTCTTCAATCACTCGGGTGGTTACTGCTTAATACCAAAGCGATCAAATTTGCGCTCATCACTCCAAATAATTTTTTCCCAACATTCTACAGGTTTATCAACGTATTTTTTTGTTGTGAATTCTAGGCGCTTATTTTTATTTGCCTCCCGAATCAAAGGACGGTGCTGTGTAAAACTATTTTCTTGTTCTGTTTCTCGGAGTCTTCCACACACTGTACGGTCAGAAATGTTCAGCCCTGTGCTTTCTAAAATTACACGGCTGCTGAACATCGGATTTTTTTGTTTCCATGTTAATCGCGTTTTTCTTTTTCTTCCACGTTCGTCCTTATCCGTTACTGAGCCAAGCTTGATAAACTCCTTACATATTTTCCTCGCTGTACCTTCACTTACTCCATTTTTTCCCCGATTTCCCTATTTAGGTAGACTTTTTTCTCATCTCTAACGACGAGTTCCCTGAGTTGAATCGAAATTTTCGTCATTTCGAGCTTTTCAATACCGTTCACATTCGCAGAACAATGATAAGTAGCACGGAATGGATCGAATCTATTTGTTCACATTACCTGTTCGAGTTCCGGTTGCCCCCCTAAGAGTTATGCAAAATATTCGCACAACTTTTTCTCGTCAGTTAATCAACTTTATTGTTTTCTTTACTCACAACAGAACTATTGGCTTAAAGTGCAAAGAACTCCAGAACCATATGGGGGGCCACTAGATCTTTTTTTTTCTTCGACTATGGGGGGCCAACTTTGCGAACCCTACGTGTGTGTGTGTGTTTAATTGCATTCTATTGATATATACCTGGTGGCCCATTTGAATCTTACTCCTGATCTATCTCGAAAAATACTGCTACGATCAAGTATTGAGTATAGTTAAACTTGTAGGGTTCAAAGGGGACATTCAAAAATGTTTTCGTTACAAAATTCAAAATGATGACATTAAACTGGCTGACATGTTATTTCAAAATAACATGTCACGAGGTGCTGACGCACGGTGAAGGTCACCTTCACTTTTTAAAATGGCATGGTACATTTTTTTCAACCATTTTGTGGAGCACCTTAAGCCGCATAAAAACATTAGGGGGTCAAAGTCGTTCCAGGTCATTGGAGGTCATTCAAGGTCAGTATCGAATTTAGATGTGTATTTCATTTTAATGGGTGACCTTGAATGACCTTGAACGACTTTGACGCGTTAATGTTTTTTTTGAGGCTTGAGGTGCTCCATAAGATGGTTGAAAGAAATGTACCATTTCATTTTAAAAAGTGGAGGTGACCTTCAATGTGCGTTAGCGCCGCCAGTGAAATAAAAAAAATATTGGTCGCATTTGATGGCTCGCTTCACACTGTACAACTTTTGTTTTTAGACAACTTGGACTTTGAACAACTTGGAACATTTTTTTGTAACGTCGATAATTATCGAGTTATTTCGGGTGGCGGAAATAAGAGGGACACCCTGTATATATATAATTTATTAGGTTCCAACATATCCCTTGGCGGCTTTTTATGTATTGGCCTTCCCAATGGAAGCCTTTCTCACGACTCCCTACCCGCCCTTCGCTAATTTATCGTAATTTCCGTTGTCCCATATTTTCCTTATTCTCCGGTACACAAACGTTTATGTCAAGTATCTACACCAAGGTCTCAGAAGTATTGGCCTTCCGCTGGCTGGGTGATGAGCCGCTTGGTGCACGGCTAAGCGGTCACCGCTCCGTTAATCGGCCGTGCACAGTGCTGCTTAATTCAAAGGGCCGCCGGAGCTGAAGTCCGATCGAGCGAATTCCATTTCATTATTAGTGCAAGTTCCTATAAAAGCGTTCTGCACTATGTGCACCAATGCTTTGATGCTTAATACGTTATTCGGGCGTATTTTCTCGCTTCGTTCGAAGTAACATGCAGCCATGGCTATTTATAAAATGAATTTCACGCTCCAATGATAAACATGTGTAAATTCGAATGAGCGTAAAATCCATACGAATTATTCCCTCCATAACGTTGTACATTCTCGTTTCAATATATATACATATACATACAGACATATACAATTCGGTTGATCTTTTGGTATTGGCAAATTGGTTGAAATCGATGTAGAAAGCCCGACGAGGGTTTACCACCTCGGATCGCTACCATTCCCTTTTTTTTTTTATTATTATTTTATACTCGCTGTATAGGGGGCACAATTCGATCACGGCTATAATCCGCGCACGCTTACTACTTTTCCGACGAGTTTCGATCGCTTTCCCGATTGAACGTCTCTCATCCGTTTTGCTCGGGAACGGAGGGGCCCACGGGTCATTCTACGCGAAGCAGAACTTTCTCTCTCTCTCTCTCTCTCTCTCTCTCTCTCTCTCTCTCTCTCTCTCTCGATTTCCATTCATCAACGCAAAAAAATGGCAAAGTGTGATGCTCGCGTAGAAGTGGAAATTTTATTTTTCTACACTAAGTGTTCTTTTTGGAGAAAAGAAGAAAAACTGGATTATTAGAGGAGTAGTTCTATTGCACATACACACACTATCTAGTGGATTTTTACGAAATTATCGCCAGAGTCGTCTCGATCGAGCGGGGAATAAAAAGAAATCATCTTATTGGCTAGAAACTCCACTGGGAAGCAGAAGAAAATGAACTTGGAGACTCGACCTCGAATTACCTATACGTGCATACATACGAATTTCTGGGACGGGAAATTCGATCACAGGACACTCGCTGCTCGTACTGTTCTGTGGGCTTGGTCGCTAGAAAATCGGGTAGAACGAGAGAGAGAGACAGTGTATGGGAAAGAACGACTAAACTTTAGAAGTTGCTTCAACCTCTTTTATCATTTTAATGAAACGTTTGTAAACACTTTTTTTTGCCTCATCCCCTCAAATCGAACTTTCCCTCTGTGGTGCTTAAAATGTAGCCGCGAGAGGTTCACTTCTTTTTTGTTTATAGCTCGTTGATATATATATATATATATATATATATATATATATATATATGGTTTTTTTCGAGCTTCCACACCAGTTTTCTCATTCCTTTTCCCGCGCGACCACGGCGTATACAACACGATACACAAATTATTCCGCGATAACGACGAGATCGGTGTGATGGGGTGACGTCAATCCACGCGCCTTCGAAAAGACGACGCCTCGCGCGTGATTCAACTCTATCGTGTGCTTTTTTTTCCCTGTTAAATGATCCGGACACGCGATGATCCCTTAACTGACCATGTCTCGTATATATACCGGGTGACCCGAAAAGTCGCGTCCGAAAGAAAATCTAGATGCTTCGTATCAATACCTACCCGAATCACCCTCATTCATGTTCTAGAATCTTTCAGTTTTCGAGAAAAAAAAAACATTGAAATGTTTTCTTCGGGTTTTCCTGTCGCGTAGGTATTTTTTTCTGTCTGATTTGTTTACCGTAAAACGGGGTTAAATTGACATTAAGGGTAATTTTAACAGTTTTTGGGCCTACTTTAACATACCGCCAAAATACGGTTTAAATGTGTGCGCATTTAAATGTGTTCAAATTTGTTGTTCAAGTTTATTATAATGTTGCCAAATTTGATTGTAATGCTGCTCAAGTTGATTTTGCTCTCAATTATAGTTATAAGACTGATTAAGTGCCTGTAATAAATAGTACTCTAGGTACTTGATATTTTTATGTAAAATGTTCCCTTAATGAAGATGACAATTTGATTATAAAAGATCGTCGTTTTTCATTTGATTCCATGTATAATGCATGAAATATCCAATTTTTGTTATCACAATGATGTCAAAGTAACGCTTAATCTTTGACCAAAGTTTGATACTCGAGGTTACTTTGAAACTTAAAAAAAATATATAAAATTGTGTCGAGCTGGTGGGGTTTGACTTTCTTATACATTTGATAGCCAAAAGACACATTGTTCCATGGGAGCAAAAAAAGTTGGAATCTAGGATGTTAAAAAAAGCGGCCTACAAAAAACTTCCAAAACCTGTTCAAAGTAACCCCATGTTACGGTATGTACTTTCGTGTTAGAAGGGTTTTGAAGCAATTAGTAGTAATTTAGACTAGTAACAGATTTTTTTTTCAATCGAACTTTAGTGCTTGTTTTTCTCAAACCTTTTTCTAAAAACATTTCATAAAAATCTAACGCATTTACGTTAGTGTGTCAATTGGTCATTTATTTATTGCGTAAGTGACGACACCACTGTAACGGGTCGAAAAAGATATTTTTCTTTCGATTTTAATGTCTACTAGATTATTTATTTGGAATTCAGAAAAAAAGGTATGTTATTAAGCATACATTAAAGTTATTTCGTGTAAATTGATATTTGGAAAAATTAACGTTATTACGGATCCGGATACGGATATTAATAAATACGGAACACGGAAAATGTGGTCCAACGGCCGGATCGATAACTTAACAATGGTTGGTCTGAAAAATAAAAATAAAAAAAGGTTTATAATCCATATAAATCTGGTTCTGGTTGTACGTATCGGATTTTCGAAAAAAAAATGTTCAGAATATGACGGGTGTTTAAAAAAGTGTAATATTGGTGCAATGTTTACTTATATTCGTGGGCTTAAAAAATACTAAATTAAAACGAACGAACGGAGCATAACGAACGAGGAATTACGGAAATGTTGCTTTTTTTAGAATTGAAAATCAGATAATAATAGCTAGAGTTATGATTCCCACCAGATGGAGCAAATTCGTTGCGAGAAACACTCGATTGACAGTTTAAGAATAATTAAAGCGTTGCGCTTACTGTTCTCACTAAATCGCCTGTAACGTGGTCAATTTTCAATATTTTAACTCGAACATTGTTTCACATATTCTTGATTGTGTATACTTTGACAAAATGAAAAAAAAAAAAAAAAAACGATTTTCACCAGTCACAGTGGTGTTCCGCCTTAACAGTGCACTTCATAACAATAACACGAGTAAACAGAAATTGCACGGAAAGTACATAGACGAAAGATAAGAAAAAAAATGCTTCGATTTTCAAAAAGTAAAAATATCTCGTAGAATATCGATGGTGGTTATTCGGATAGGTATTGATACGAGGCATCTAGATTTTCGCAGTGGACGTCAATTTTCGGGCCACCCTGTATACTCATTGCCCGTGTGTATACGAGTCCTAATGGAGACCTTTTACCATGCAAATCTCGTGAAATATTCATCGAGCCTCGTTCGTATTATCGTTCCCTTTATTCCCCATCCGAATACACTCGCACAATTTTTGCTTCATTTTATTCTCTGAGCTTGCAAATGTTTCGTTAAACGTGAACTTTGATGCTCGTTTATTTTTATTTCTGCCTTCACTTCGTTGCCGTCACGTTATTATTTCATTAAAGAGATGTTTTTCTCTTGCCAATACGTTATTCGCTTATCGCGTTTATTGGCGATGTTTATAAATACAAAGTGTTGAGATACGATGCGCGAATCTTTCCTCCATAAAATTCAAATGGCATCGTTGAGATGCGGACTTGCGCCAAACCAGATGGGATATTTATGTACGGATGTGTGCCTCACTTGAAATATATGCGGGGAGGCAGTTGAAATGAGGACACACCGAGATGTCAAGCTTTTCGTTATAAATTCAGGACATCGTGAGGGTTTTTTTTTGGTCGGAGTGGGGGTGTATGCTGCCTTTTATATGGTATGGGGTGATGAGTACACGGAGAAAACAGGGGCCTCGAAGTTTAGAATTAATACTATGCTTCTAAACAAAATATCATTAAATATCAAAAAGTATTGAATGGAAGATAAACATTGTAATTATGGTATAGTGATAATGAAGAAATTCAAATTTTAACCTACGATATGGCACGTAAACTGATACAATTAACACATTTTATTCGGCATATTGTGATTTTTTGTAGAAATCAAAAAATATTTTGCCCACGTGATTGGAACGATTAGTTTCCAGTATTCTACAAAAAGTACGATATAAAGAGTCACATTTTACTAATAACTTCATAATATTTTTCGCTATACGCCAAAGATTTATGCTATGCGTACAGTGAAATGTATACATACACGAAGACTCGTGCTATACGTATAGTAAAATCCATATGAAAATATAGCGTGTAATAAAGGTTGGTATTTTACAAAAAGTCCTATACAGCATATAGGACTCGCGCCTATGCGAGAATAGTTTCAAATGTAATATGCACGCATCATTTTTACTATACGGTGTGAGAATCATTTTTACACTTCTATAACAAGTCTTAGAATTCCGAACAGGCAGTAAACTGCTATACTCTTCTAGCACTGAATATTAGAATTTTGGCAACCAGTGTTAGAATTTGAGGCCGTAATTTTCTCCGTGTATAAATATAAAAATATACACATGAAAAAAGTAATTAATTCACACACACCGACACTGATGCATGCCCGATACTCGGAGCGGTGATTGCTAAGCCGTGCACCGTCTGGCGCATCAACCAGTGAGCGAAAGGCCGATACTTCTGATCCCTTGGGATAGACACTTCAGTTAAACGTCGGAGCACCAGAGAATAATAAAAATATGGGGGCGTCTATAGCGGTATGGGTTTTCCACAGTTTCCCCGTACCCTCGGCACATACGATATAGTGTAGCTTAAGATGGCTGTGGACGCAACGGAAGTTAGGTTAGCTTAGCGAAGTGCGGGTTGGGAGTGATAGGAAAGGCTTCAATTGGGAAGGCTAATCCGTAAAAACCCGCGAGGGTATACGCTGGAACTCAGGAAAATAAATATTAACAGTATAAATTATACAATGTACACGTTCTCATGCTTTTAAAATGTGACATTTTTTTTTATTGAAGATTGAAGAATTTTTAAACGTAAAAAACTTTATCTTCATATATTTTTTTGCAGTTGAACATTTTTAAATCGAATAAAAATTGTGATTCTCCTGCCAAGATGTTGAACTTTTCTAGTATGTACATATTATTTATGCGTTGATTGACATTTATTATACGTGTATCTCTTCTTCTTTCTCTTATTTCAGGTATTTGCCAGTCAGACTACTCGACCAACATCGTGCGATTTTTTCTTCGTTCTTCTCCGTCTGTTAATAATTGGCTCATCAGGTTCGAAACGCATAAAAGTTGTAAAATCGTCTATGGTATACGTAGTATAAATATATGTGTTCTTGTACATATATATATATATATATATATATATATATATATATATATAACGCGTAATGTACATTTTGAATGCATATCCTTATTTCTATTCATCGTGTCGTCGTTTCTACTCGCCTACGAAAGTAGGGGACCGCACCAAAGGAATAAATACGTAATCGTAGCGCAGGTCATAGGAATAAATGTATACCAAAAGGAGAGGGAACATATCGATAATTTGCGACCGTTTGAATTTAGTATAAGTGGCGCGACAATATGCACGAGAGAAGGGGAGAAAAAAGTGGATGTTTTCGTCGGACGATAAGATTATATACATGTATATTAAAAAAAAAAAACGAGAAAAGATGATCAATCGCCTTACGACGTTGTGAAAAGAGGGCTACACGTAGAGTATAGGTGTCAAATTTTTTCTGTCAATTTGCGTGCGTCAATTTTTCCTGGATCTGAAGACAAGTCGACAAATGTCGAGCACACCACCTTCGAATGTTGTCTAAGATGATGACCAATGTCCAAAGATCGAGTAAACAATTTTGCGCGATTAAGAAACCACAGAAAAAAATAAGATAAAAAAATACACACGTACACGAGAAAAACAGGGTACGGGAAAACAAAATTTTGCCAAAGAGAACTAGGGAGTAAAGAGTTTGATTGTGAATTTAACAATCGAAGTACGACGAATTTTCGATCTGTTTTATTCGTTTGTTTCGTCCGCTCTCATTTTAATCGGCTCGTACCGTTGATCTGCGAGAAAAGAAAAGTCAAATTCGCAAATGAATAATCTCTCTTGGGACATTCGACGTTTTCAATAATTTACGATAGAAAAAGAGTAAAATTTATTTTCTACTCTCAACGCTTTCGCAACGTTAAAAGCCTCTGCATTAGTGTAAGGCAGGAGGAAAAAAATTGCGTTCCCGAGTCCGGCCAAAATTTGAGAATTTTCGACTGTGTAAATAATTCGCAAAAACAAGAAATAACACGACGCTCAAAATTTCTTTCGTTGATTGCCGCAGACATCGTGTATGTGTCCCGAGAGATGAAGAAACGAAATGAGAAGCGAAAAATCGGTAAGCACCAAAGTAAATAATAATGATAATAATAATTATAGGAATAATGTTGGAGGAATATTTTCCAAAAATTCAACGCATCGTTTGCACGTTCGATTCTCATCCACGACAGTGTCTTTCGATTCGACGTCGCGCACGAAATTACGCGGACAAAAAAACGAGTTTCGTGTCTCGTAATTTTCCTACGTGTTAAGAATGTTTGAATCGAGGCTAGTTCCAGACGCGTGTACATTGTAATCGATAAATACGAATATAAATTTGCGATCCTCGAAGTCGGGCGTGATGAGCGTGTACTATACATATTATTGCGAAATGAAAGTCGCACGCAGAGTTTGTTACCTATATATTGTATAAAAAAAAGAGAAAAAAAAAGAAAAGTATCCGGTCTGAGGCTATCTGTACGAGATCGCCGTTTGTCCTAGTCTCATAGCTAATCATATGAAACAATTGTCTAACGAATACCAAATAATCAGTCCCAAAAAAAAATGACGACTCTACCGGAAACGGATGAGCTTGGACGTTGTACAGAGCGGTCGCGGAGCTTCGGAAGTTGAAGCGGACGAAGAGACGTAAAATAACAGCGTGTGTATCGCGACCCGTAATCGATACACCCCGAGTTATCGTTGCTTGTATAATATTGTCCATAAACTGCGTTGTTATACATACATATATATATATAATAAATGAAATGATAAAAAAGAGGGGGTATGAGATGATTTCGTCGACAATAGTATCGTAAATTCAATAAATGGTTTTATGTGCGTGAAAAATGAAAATTAGTCTGCATGTGCACATGTCCGGGATGACCATTTTTTATTCTGCGCCATTGGGCAAGGTCCTATTCGATGCAAAATCGTTTGGTGGTCACGGACTTTTCACTCCCATCCCTCATTCAGATCGGAACATCAATTTCCGTCTTTCAGGCTGCGCTGGATCAAGAGTTTTGTCATCAGCGGATAATTTTGCATAGATCCGGGTGTTGGAGCGTCGATCGGACCGAATATGACATGTTGGTCTCCTTCGATGTGTCTTCAAGACCTGAACACGGACTATTCTGATTACTTCACCTTGGCGCTCGGAAAAATGGGTATACAGTTTGTTTTAATTTCGACGCGACTATTAAATATTATGACGGGTATCGCGTGTTACTGTAGGCGGAGGAAGGGGAAATTAATAATGGTTCAACACTGATAAAATTCAGATGTCATTTATTTAACACCCATAAAGAAAGTAAAGCTCGATACAATAAAAAAAAGAAGTTAATTCATTAATTACAAAAAAAAGGATAAAGTTAGACTCGATATAATCAAAGATTCTGAAATAGTGATAATTCACTTTTGGCTCGAATTAAACGGGTTTCTGGACACGCGAAGTCCCTTCTCAATTTCTTTACCCGTTAAAAATATTCTTGACTTATAAATTCCGTAAATTTATGTTGGGCGCCAGCCTTTCTCGGGCAACGCGCTTAACGCGTACGCAAAATTCTCAACTCAAACAACAACAAAAAAACGTAAACAAACGCTAGCTCGGTTTGTCGTGTGAGACTCGCTAGAAGGTCGAAGGGGTATCTCGGGGTATCGGGGACAGACGGAGTTCTCGAACACGATGGCCTCTTAACTCTTGGACCACGATTATTTTAATCTTTATTTTATATTACTCAAATTAATATCCCGCAAAACGGAAAGTTGAAACTGTAATGACTCGATCTGTCGCGACGTGCTTTATTTTCACGGGAAACGTCACCCGATTCGGCCGACGGCCGTGCTACACGATGCTGGGCCGCGGCTACGCGCGCGCGAGAGAATTTTTCTTGACGGACTACGAGGATCCACCACGGCACCTTTTCACACTTTATTCGCGACCATTTTCAGCTATAGTACTCGAGCAAATGGCTCGGATAGACTCGCACCGATTTTATGATTCTTACTCGAAATTACACACTTTATTCATTTGCGACGCGCACGGAGTAGGGACGTCGATCTGGGAATTCACACCGGGAGGGGTGAAGGGAACGATTCTAAAGTCGCCCGTGCGATATATTTTTCCGGACAAATATTACGCGGCTCTTGCTGGCCGCTCTCGCAAAATAAGAAAAGAGGAAATGACCTACAGGTTGCGCTGAGAATTCTTTTTCAGTCAATTCGTCAATGAACCCTGTGTCCTCGACTCTACTCGATTCTCTTTTTCTTACGCCGGGGCTTGCGATCCATCGCGTCCGTCGCTGACCACGCTCGGAGACTCAATATCGGACCACGCCGGCCGGCTTCCTCGTCTCGCCCAATTCCTTGCTAGACGACGGACCTCCCATCGATTTCCTTGATCGATCGGTGTGGCTCGCCCTTTCGGTCGATATCCTCGATGGCTTTTCTCCCTCCCGAGCTGTTGAGCGCCCCAGTCGGTACACCGCTCGCCAGCCATGCCGCGCGAGAGCTGCATTCTCTCCTGACGCTCGGTAGGCCGGAGACTCGGGAGATGGCAGCAGGATGCCCTCGGACGGCGAGCCCGATATTCCTCGTCGTCGAGTTGACGGCCGGGCCGACGGTCCGCGTACTCCTTTTGCGGGTCGTCGTAAAAGGGGTACAGGGGAGGAACGGGAGGGATTTGTCGCAGATTCTATATAACAAAACACTTAAAACTAGCTTAAAATTAACAAATTAATTCCAGGTGAAGGTGCGTGGCGGAGATTACGCCCGAGCGTGGTCACGCGGGCTTTTTCTCGAAACTCCTTGTGACGCAACGTCACAATATATAAAATAATTTTAATTTTTCACAAATACATTATATCTTGAAGAACAAATAAAAAATAAAATAAAAATGGTGGTGATATAAATTATCTGTCGGACCCTCTTTTGAACATCCTTGTTGATAGTGGATTTTTTTCTGTGTTAGGCATCGCCTGAATATAAACAAGAAAAAGATGTTGTACAGAAAGGTAATAGGCTCAAGTATAGCATGTGGAAAGATGTAAATTTTTTTGTAGAAATAACAGCTGTTTGCGAAAAAACGCTGATTTAAAAAAAAATTGAATTTGAAAAATTATTAGTAAGTGACCGCGGTATCGAATTAAAAAACATTACATTACACCCTAGATAGTAACATCCTAAAAATGTTACGTTACATCCTAAGTAGTAAAAGTAGTAGTAGTAATAATAGCGGGCACGGTCACTGAAATTGTAGAATGGCCACCTAGATTCAAAGGTTCCTTTGTGCAATCCCGTTGTTTTGAAGGGCCAGGTTGCACATGTTCATATCCCTCTGTTCTTTCAAATCTTTGGGTGTCAGGAACATGCTTCCCTGGAGTTTGTATCTGCTGATTGCTAGTGCGGGGCAACGACACAGAATGTGAGCCCTGCTCTTCTCCTCCTCCTCGCATAGCTGGCATTCTCTTTGCTCGGTTAATTCGAGGTTAGACAGGTGAGATCCAAGGGCAATGTTCCCTGTCAAAAGTCCAATGCCGAGTCTCAGCCTTCTCCTGCTTAGTGCCAGGAGCTCCCTAGCTCTGTCCGGCAGTGGTTCCTCCATAAAGAGCTTAGCCTGTCCCCTGTCACCTTGCCCCCATTTTCCAGAGGCGTACGTATTTCTGCCCCAAGTCGCTTTGTATGATGCGTTTCCCGGTTGCAAAGGGGACGCCGACTACCTGGCGATACAGGTTCACGTCTGTTCCCTTTTCACCAGCCTGTCCGCCTCCTCATTGCCCCGGCACCTCTGCTGACCAGGGATCCATAGTATGGTTACTTTCTTCTGTGCCCCTACTGCGTTGATCGCTTGCATGCAGTCTAAGACCACCAATGAATCAGGGTAGGGACTAGCGAGCGCTTCGATTGCTGTCCTGCTGTCGGAGTATACCAGGATACTTCTACCCTTGGCTCTCCCAGACAAGCACAGCTTGAAACATCCATAGACGACCAGCACCTCGGCTTGGAATACCGTTGCTAGCTCACCCATTGGGAGACTAACCCTACGGGCGGCCCTAGGGTTGAAAACTCCTGCTCCAAAGCGGCCATTTGCTCCAAAACCATCCGTGCACCAAGAATCGACCTTTCGGTGGTTCAGAGCGTTTGGATTGTTCTAGTCCTCCCTTGTGGGTATTTTTATCCCAAAGGTCTTGGTCCCCTGGAATTTCCTTATAATTCTATCCTATCTTAATGAGAATGAGTGCCTCTGTGAGAGCCCTACGTCTGTATGTCCTACCCCTGTGCTTTTCCAGCTGCCGATGCTCATTAACCTGCACGCCGTGAATCTGGATTGCCCAGCGACGTTGATACTGACCGGTCACCCAGTACAATCACAGGGCCACCCTGGGCTTTAAGACCCAGGTTTGTTCTATGCCGCGTCTACAAGCCGAGAAGCTAATGTAGAATTTATTCCTCTTACTCGCGAGGTGCAGGTTCCAGTTATGTTTCGGGTCTAGATAAACTCTAAGATATTTAACTGCTGTTGAATATGTCAGTTCGCCCCCACCGTGAAGATGGGGACTAGTGAAGATCATGGCTTGGGTTTTTTGCGGATTGACCACCAGGCCTTTTGCTACACTCCAACCTTGCGTGGAAAGAAGTTGCCTCTCGCCATGATGGCCACGTTGTCCGCGTAGCCATAGATGTTTAACCCTGTTCCTCTCAGTTTTTTAATTAGTTCGTCTACTACGAGGCACCACAACAAGGGGGAGAGGACTTTGCTCTGTGAACAGCCCCTCGCCGGCGCCGGCTCATAATCGTTCAGCCGTGCTTGGCAGTCAGTGTCCTGCCGGCAAGCATAATATCTGTCCACTCAATTAACGCTCCCGGCACTCCGTGGCGGGCCATAGCTTCTTCAATTACCGTGTATGTGGTGCTGTCGAATGTCTTCTCAATATCTAGAAAAACTCCCAGCGCATACCCTTTGTTTGCTAGTTGACTTTCGGTCTTGCTCATAAAATGATGCAGGGCAGTGTCGGCCGACCTGCCCTCCCTACAGGCATACTGAGAGTCGTTCAGCGGGTATACGCTCAGTGGTCTGCTTTTCAGATGTCTATCTACCAAACGTTCCAGTACTTTTAACATAAAGGATGTGAGGCTAATAGATCTGCAGTCTTTTGCCAGGTCGTGCCCATTTGTGCTTGACTTGGGGATAAGGACTACGCTCGTAGACCCCCTCCAGGCGTCCGGTACCTGTCTATGGGTTATGCTCGCCCGGAGAATTTTTGTTAGGGGTTCTGGCGATTTGAATGATTGGAAAGACTCAACAGCTCAGATCACTCCCCTGGAATGCAAAACCTGCGTCGCCAGGGACCATTCACGAAGTGCGTACTCGCCCCTCTCTCCTGCTCACGGACTCGGAAACCAAAGAAGTGTGTCTCCATAAGGAGACATAAAGACTACATTAATGCCTTCCGTGTACGACCGGTTTGGTCTTTCGAGGCATCCTAATATCAGCCTGCTGTCCTGACTGAGAATTCTGCCGAGTTTGGATGCTTCCGGGGCACCTTCCACACTAGCACAGAACTCCCGCCAGCTTTTCCTCTTCGCTGAGACGATTTGCCTTATTGAAGGCTTTTCTTACCTCTGTCATGAGCTTCACCAGCTCTCATGAGCTCTCGTCTCAGCTTTAACGGGCCTCGTATGCATCTACAACAGCGTTTCTTAGTTAATTTGCTGCTGCGTTCTCTGTTGTCGAATCTGGTGGGGTTCTAGGTACCCAGGCCATTAGTGCAGCCTGGTACCCCTTCCAATCCGTCTTCCTAGGATTGCGGAACCATTCGGCAGCCTGCACATTTTGGAGAGACATATGTATCTGCCTGTGATCTGAGCCCGAAGGTTCTTCCGAGACCCTCCAGTTTTTCACCAGGCCCGAAAGTCTCTCCGTACTGAAGGTTATGTCTATAAACGTTTCTGAACGTAGGCTCGCATCCTTTGTTCAGTATGTTTAGCCCGGCAGCCATGAGGAAGTCGTGGAGGCTTTCATCTCTCCGGTTAACGTTTGAGCTCCCCTATCCATAATGGTGGGAGTTAGCATCGCAGCCAATCAGGAGCTCTAGTCCCCTTTCCTCCGCATATGCTACCAGTTTCCGAACTTCTCTTGGGGGGGGGGGGGGGGGGGGGGGGGAATTGTCGGAGTCATAGGGAATATATGCTGAGCCTAATAAAACCTCTATCGGCCTCCCGTCCTCAAGGTTCGTTTTTAGTAAAATTACGATGAGGTCATCGGTAGTCACCTGGGGCAAGAAAGTTGCGTCCAGTCCCTTGGTGGCGATGCACGTCCTCAGTCTTTCGCTTGATGGATCGTTATATATCCTCCCGCATCGTCTCAAGTCTCTTGTTGCTCCAAGCAGTTTCTGTGGCTCCTGCACCAGCTCTATTCCCGTCTCCTTCGTTGCCATGTCCCGGGTCAGTATAGCTGAGGCCGTTTTACCATGATGCAGATTTATGTCGATGATTGGCAGACCAGGCATGTTTAGTTCAGGTTGCCCTCATCCCCTCCTCATGCTGTCCCGGGCTTTGCGCCACACTCCTTCTCGATAGCCTTTACTAAAGCGCGGTCCAGCCCGCAAAACGGTCTGAAAACGCACTTCATAGGGCCTCCAGAGACTCATCGCCCACCAGGCATGCAAAGTGGCGCTCTTAGCGTCTCTACTTCCACTACTCTTGGCGACTATCCAGTCTCTGGCTGCCGAACCGTGATTCTGCCCGTCGAGGAGCTTCAGAGCTTCTTCGGCGGTCAGATCGGGCTCCTCCACGTGGACTACCACCCGATGTCGCTTTGGCAGCTCATCAACCGGCAGCACGCGTAGACGGGCCTCTTCGAGCTTTAGTTCTGACTAGAGGCCTTTAAGCCAGTCTCCGGTTTGCTGTGAAGGTGGGGGGCTTTTGTACCCTCGGGTAATCCGAGGAAGCGCCCTGTCATCAGTTTCCTGATGGTTTCCACGGGTCTTTGGCTGGTCCTGCGCTTGCCCGGTCTCCGCCTGTTCCGAACCTTCCGGTTGCTCGCTTCCTAAGGAAGCTGTCCCCTGAAAGATCTCCTCCATCTCCTTGTTTTTGTTTTGATGCTTTTTTGGTCCCTCTTGGTACCCACGAGTACCACGGTGGTGCGGTCTCACTCGGTCAGAGCCGTGATTGCCGGGGCTTGGATAATTACTCCCAGATGTCGCCCGATATTCGGGAGGCACCAGTACGCGGTGCAGCACACCTTGCGTCATGCAGCCTTCGGTACGGTATTCAACACCTTGACTTACGGGGTCTTCCTTAGACCGCCGCGCCCTGCCCTCTCCGAACGGGCAAAAGAACCCGTCCGGGGAGCCGTTGGACGCGAGCCTTAGCCCCGTCACCACGTCAAGGTGAAGACCGTCGGGGGGTACATCCTAGATATCATTAAAAAGAATATGAGATATAAATTTAATCAAAATCGGTTAAGTTGATCCCGAGATATTTTATCCACCAGTATGGAAAAAAGTAGTTTCGAGAAAAATTCAAAAGAAATGAAAATACCGCGTCAGCGTCTTAAAATAAAAAAACTGCTTTATATTACCTCAAATATGCGATTCCTGGATCATAGATGAGGTCTTTCATTGATCTTTCGATGTCCTCCGACAAAGTCCCACCTGTGTGTACCCTCACTGTGTATGTTTAACAATACCCTTTGTCAAGGCTTTGTCTGCTCGCTACTTGATATGCGGGCCTACTCTCTGCCGCGCTCACTATAAATTGCTATAGCTCCGGTAATAATTGGAATTGTCACATGCTCAAACGCTTAAAATATTCTTAAAAGTATAAATAATAAATCTAGCCAAAAAATCGATTGTCTGAAAATCTCAAGGTGGGTAAACGCCTTAAGTGGATCGCGCAGTCTTATTCGATGCAAAATCGTTTGGTAAATACAAATTGTTTAGGTCCGTCCTTCCCCGATCCTTATTTAGACCGAGTAGGCAATTTTTCCTACAAAGTTCTAGTCCAATCTACTTCAGGTTGGAAAATCTATGTTCAGCTGATGTTTTCCTGATGTTTCCCGACTTCCAGCTGATGACTTCGGAGCATGCTCCCACTCCCGTAAAAAAACGAAATTCCATTTTCGCCCAAGCAGTCCAATAGATTCAGAGTATCCGCAAGATAATTTTTTTGCTCCAACCTGGAGAACCTTTTTTCCTCGGGGTTGTAAAGATCTGCAGTGTCGTTATGGATCCGGTCGCAGGTCGATCGATAGGTATCACGTGTCACGTCGCTCAAATCGGAGGTCATTAAATCGAGATTCCAGCGGTACGTGCTTTTCCCCTCTTGTCCGTCATCGCGACCAACGCGATTGCCTCTCATCTGTGAAATTCGATAATGAAAAAAGAACTTCCAGCGAAGCGTGGTGCGCGCCCCGAGGGTGCAAAAGGGAAAAGAAAAATCGAACTTATTTTTCAGAGGCAATCGCGTTTGAATATTGACCGTACCGGATGGACCGGAAATAAAATAAAATGGGAAAATCAGCAGCGGTTGAAGGGCCAATAAAGTTTGACACTAAATGGTTTTTTTTTAAATTTTATTGAAGGACGTTAACGCGGTTTTTTTGGAGCTTCGTATTAGCCTCGATTCGACCTCGTTCCGTGCATTTCATGTCGGCGCAACGTTCGACGCTCGATTCAACGCTCGTCGATAATAAAGGAACTTTCTCGGTCGCGCATTGTCCGACGTAATCACTGGCTTATTGAGAGCTTTTATTTCCCCATTGGTAAAACTCCCTTTTTCGCTGGTGCGGGCAGACTCGCGCGTTCTTCGCGTTCACGAGCGGGCGATGTAGACCACGAGAACGGATGAGGCTTTGGGGAAGGTCGAAGGAGTGGAGAGAGAGGGCTAGAGAGACGAGGAGGAAGAGAGGTTGAGAGAGTTGGGTAAAAAAATAGAAATTGGTAAAGAGAGACGAAGGTGGAGTACAAACCATTTCTATGGCAGAAAGTGGTCTCGGAAGTTGGATTCTTGGATGGTGGGCAACCTCCATCTGTCCTTTTAACTCACACTTTATATATTTCGTAGTGTCTTTCTCTCGCTCGACTTTTATTTTGTTTTTTAATTGCTCTTTCTCGATTTTTCTCGCTGTCTGTGTCTTCTCTTCTCTCTCTCTCTCTCTCTCTCTGTCTCTCCCTGAGTTGTCTATCCGTCTTCACTAAACTTTTCTCGCTCTTGCTCCATTGGCTTTCTTTCATAAAGAGCTTTCCTTGGGAACACGAGTCTCCCTCTTCGAGGGAGCAAGTTTAGGAAAAAAAAGCGAATAACGTTCAAGATCCGAATCGTCTTTGGGAAAATTCGAACTTTGGCAATTCGAGAAGAGCTCGACAATTAGGTGTAGCATTATTCTGAAATACCGCAGTGAGCGTAAATAGAATTTGAAAAATGATTGGCTTGAACGTAAGAACATTATTGGAAATGGTTAAATTGCTGGGTAAAAGTAGACAAATATTTTTTGTAGTGTTACTAGAATCAGTGATGAAAAAAGAATATACCAGTTAACACAGTGAAAGTGACCAACGTGTTGTAACGGAGCCGCGTTGTCATTATTCGCTATGTTACGACCACATTTTGATTTTGTGAAATGCGCTTTTCATTTTACGCTGAATCTTGATTCTGTTTTTCTCCTGACGACAAAAATCTCGCGTTTAAATCAAAAGCCTCACTTACACTTCTTATTCGACGGCGAATCTTCGTTCCGTTGTACGCTGAATAATACACTTCATCCTCTTTGTCGCTGAATCATCATACCATTTTCCCTTCTCATTAGAAAAATTCACCTTGTAATCAACAGTTAACAATCGCGTTTATCTTACACTTTTTCGTTTCATAATTAAGAGCGGGGACCATCCTTTGTATCTGAAATATCAATATTATTGTGATCATGAAAGACGTTTCGCTCATATTTTCTCATAGTCGCGATAAATCGAGGCCAAGGACATTGGCGTGAGGATCTTCAAAATAATGGAAATGTGACTCGAAACATCACTTAAGTGTCCGCCTTCGATTTTATTAAAACTCATCCATGTGATAAAGTATTGAATAACATTACACACGTATATTTTTTTATTCGCGGAATAACGGTTTTAAGGGGGGGAAACCATCCCTCAAAGAAAGGCGTGTCGAGGGGTGATTTTGCAGTTTCACCCATAGGCAGTGCACGAATATGAATGGAACGAAAACCAAAATTCTTCCAATATAAAGCCATGAAAAGTCTACTCTAGAAGTATTGAAACAAAGTGAAATTAAGGGGTGACACGTTTGAGGGGTGGTTTTGTTACGTCCCCGTAAACGTATCGGATTTAGAGAAGACGTAACACGGTGATGACTTCCCATTCTGGTCAAGACAATCAAGCCCTTTACCCAGGGACGGAAGTCACGTCTTTGATATGGGAAAGTGAGGAGTGAGCAAATTTTTCACTTTCCAAAAATTTGCCTAAAAATCGTCAGATAATTGTTAATAACAAATTAACTATGCAATATAAAAAAAAATCCTACGTACTTCCATAGGCAATGTATTCTTCAAGATATATATTCAACATTTCAAGTGAATCGGTTGAAAATTGTCTGAGTTATGTTTCCGGCCAACTTAAAAAATTCAGTTTTGAGATAAACGCTGCACAGCCGCCGTTTTAAAATTAATCGTTTCAAAAAAATTGTTGTATACAGTCACTGATATGTATGATAAACACCTTTTTTTGTAATTTCGATTTATTTTGTAGTTTTTCTGAAAAAAAATCCCCAAAAATCCTATCTTTTCGGCCTCTGGAGTGGCCTAAGGCCTCAAACGAAGATAATATAGGTCCTCAACACAAGTTATTCTACAACTGTTGTTACAACCGCAGAAATAGTTATGTGCCTATTTATTATGCAATTTGCACTTTAACTGCATCGTAGTTGCACAGTGAATGGGTTTTGACTTGGTCATACAATCGCGACTAGTTACAGACTTACAAGGAACATCTCTCAGGTGACACCCTTCGATTTTGTTGAAATTTGGATATGTTATAAAGCACCGAAAAGTAAGCGATACGATTTTTTTTATCGGCGGAAAAACGGTTTTGAGGGGTGAAACGAACCCTCGAAAATAGGGGCGTTTTTCGTTTTTCGTCGATAACGTTATCGTTCTCATCTCCAATGTATAGTGCACAAAAAAATAAACATTGTTGCAATTTGAAATCTTTGAATATCTCATACCGTTAAAACGTTATTGACGAAAAACGAAAAACATCCCCATTTTTACGGTGCGTTTCCGCCCTTAAAACCGTTTTTCCGCCGATAAAAAAAATACGTATCGCTTACTTTTCGGTGCTTTATAACATATCGAAATGTCAACAAAATCGAAGGGTGTCACCTGAGGGATGTTCCTTGTTAGATGGTTTTCGATAGAGGTTCAGACGTCAGATATTCAAACTGAATGCCGTCGTGGCAGAGATGGGGCTTCACTGAGTGTAGCCTTGTTCTTCCCTTGTATACTCCGTTTTTAAGCGTTGGTCGAGGGGAATCTTCGGGATTGTGCTCATTGCAAATCATTCTACTGCTTCCTCGTCGGTGAACTAATGTTGGTCCATGTCGTAATCGTAAATTCGACCCTCATAGTATCGAAACTTCCATCCGTTTGATGCACTTGATTGATACTCATTGTATCATGTCTCTTTGAAAGGTAACTTACTTCTCTCGTTGGTGGTGTGTATCTATCCCTGGTTGGTGATATTGGCTCGGTGCGAATACCCTGTTCCTGTGACGGTAACTTGTTTCTTACGTTCAACGATGTGTACTCGTTTGCATCATCGGTCGTGTAGCCATGGCGTCAGTGATGAAAATCTTGGCTGCCTGGTAATTCTCCGACTTTTCTAGGTTACCGGCTTATTGTCACCCCAAAAGGGATTTCATTTCCCTGCCGGATGTTCTTCGTATTGTCCGGATTTATTGGGATTGTGGGGTGAGTGCGACGACGTAGCAGTTTCCCCCCTTAGAACCGTTTTTCCACCGATGAAAAAAAATACGTATCTAATAGTTTTCAATGCTTTGACACATATATGAGTTTCAACAAAATCAAAGGCGGACACTTAAGAGATACTTCTTGTGAATATACAGCGTATGGTGCGACCCGGGAGGAGCGCTGTTCGGACGAAAGCTCGCATCGTCATATTTTTACGGACGCGCCAGGACACGGAGTTAGGATTCCTTCAGTCTCCGTGGTCTTGATGTTTTATGTGTTTTTTTTCTGTCTTTTCTCACTTTGCACCTACCTCTCTCCATCTCCCTTTTTCTCTTCTTTCGCTCTTTGGCTCCATTTTTCGTTTCCTCTTCTTATTGTCCTTCACCCTTTTCCCTTTCCGTTATACCCCTTTCCATCACTTCCGTTCTTTCACCGCGTACATATACAGTGTCCCGGATAGAAATGGATTGTGCGTCGACGCTTTGGCAGTGCATAGGGACGACGAACAGAGTGAAGGGGGTCGGGGAGGGGGGAGGGGGCGAATGCCCCGAGCTTCCCGGGGCGCAAACGCGGTGAAACTTCGCGCAAGCTCCGAGCGCCAACAACCTCGACACATTCAGTATCTCGTGAGAACTCTCTCGCGTAGTACACGCGCACATCGTCCGTCTCTCTCGCGCGCGCTTTCTCTCTCCCTCTCTCTCTCTTCCAGTACTCCTCTCGATAGCGTGAGTTCTCGCAAAGTTTACGCCGTGTTTTTAGCCTCTCTCACGCATCTTCACGCATCCTCACGCATTCCCGAAAGCTCTCGTCGACATGTGCTTCTCTCTCGAACCGGCGATTTTCGCCGGTGATAAGTGCACGCCGATTTTTGCCGGTGCAACACGCGAGACCGCAAATTGAAACGGACGATCAGCTCTCTCTCGAGAGAAAGAGAGAGAGAGAGAGAGAGAGAGACAGAGAAGCGAATAAGAGCTCGGCCAAAAAAAAAAACAAGTGTCGGTAATTTGTCGACGGAAACAAAAATGACGTATCCTGTTTAAAAGTTCGATAAAAAATAAAAGTGAAGAAAATAGTTGGCCTGAACGACCAAAGATGAAGAAAAAATTGTGCCCTCATAACGAGCTCAGGTGGAGTTAAGCTTGACTTTTTAATTAATGTTTTTCCGAAAAGTATTTTCGAAATAAACGAAACGTAGCAAAAGTTGCAAAATAATTGACGCATAATGGGGAACTTTCGTTGAGGAACTTCTGAAGTAGGTTTCAGTTTGTGGCTTTCTTTTTTAAACCTCCCGTGAAGAGCTCTAAGGACTAAGTAGAGTGCGGCAAACATCGGCACAGACGTTTCGAGAGACGATGTGTTTCGCTCGATGTCTGTAGGCTTATAAATAATTCATTTTCTCGTGGTGAAGATCGAGAGCTCGCAGCGGTGCAGGAGAGAATTAAAATACACCGCACATAGACATCCGCGTATGTGCGTGGCAGTGTGTGTGTTTGTGTGCGTAGCAAATTGTTACGGGAGTAGCGAGTGTCGAAAGGATTCGTAAATAAAATAGCGGCAATATCAATACCTCTGGGACACACACGCGATCGGAGCGAAACAAATAGTCATCGAGGAGAAATTTAAGCTGGAGCTTTTATCGAACATGTATAATAAACGCTACGTCGATCTGATCTACGCGATCGTCCTCGTGATCGCAATATCAAAAGGTAAAATAATTGAATAAGAAATCGATATTTGTAATTCGCTTTTTCATCCCTCGGAATATAACGCAATTCGTTCCCTACATCCCGCGTTGTACAATCTCGAACGATAAAAGCTTTTTTCCCCTTCACAGCAGCGAACCCCATTCCTCCTAATTCTATTTATATTTCTCGTTACTTTGATTTTTACGGGTGCCCCGATAGATTCGATTTAAAGTTCTCATTTTTACGATTACTATTGTTCGTGTTAACGATTGTTCTTTTTTTAAGTTCCTGATAGCGAACGCTTTTTACGATTGGATATTTTATGAGTCGAGAATTCGAAGCGAAGCTGGCTAAATTTTCCCATCTCGCAGGTAGCTCGAAAATTCGGGGCAATTTTTTATTCCCTTTTTTCGTAGTAATTGACGCTTGTGGATATGTGTGGAACTTGCTGTAACGAAAAGTATCGATATTTGGAAATTTGGAAGAATATTTGGAAAAGTCTGCTACTAAACGTGCGAAAAATTAACCCGAAATTTTATCATTCGTTAGAAGAAAATAGTGTTTATTGATCTCTTCAAAATTGATTTATTTCTTGATCATTTAAACGCAGCTTGTCCTCGATCGCTTCAAAATTCTTTTTTTTTATTATTTTTACTCAGCTTGCTCTCGACCTCTATTGTTTTTCGGCCTCTTCGAAATTAACTTGTTTCTTGATTATTTTTACTCAGCTTGACCGGGATCTCGTTTTTTTTCGATCTCTTCGAAATTGTTTTATTCCTTGATTACTTTTACTCAGCTTGTGCACGATCTCTCGTTTTTCGATCTCTTCAAAATTGTTTAATTTCTTGATTATTTTTTACTCATCTTATCTTTGATCTTGTAACTTTTGCGTCAGCAGTACCTCAGTATTGATATTTATTTGCTCGCATTCGGTGCGATTCAACAATATAGCGAATCGTTTTAGGAGATATAGGAAACTTGTTTAAAATTCATGGTTCGAGCAGCAATACAGTTATAGTTGGAACAAATTCACAGGTATATTATTATCCCTGGAAGCGAATCACTGTGCAGCTCCCTTCGTATAACTGTGTTGGGAAAGGGAAAATTCCGAGTTGCGGAATCCTTGATCCTGACTGTCTATCTCCCGTCTACTTTATTCGAGCAGTGAAACGAGACAATATATTCCAAAACTTTGTCTTCGCATATGTGTGTGTGTATGTATATATATATGTATTCAGGAAGATATATATATATATATATATATATAGAACGCTGGAGATTTCTGGAGATAATGTGGGGTTGGAAGAAGCGTACGTGTCTCGAAAAATGTTACGCTTCGACGAACGAATTCCCGACGAATATTATATATTCTATCAGATTCGATTTACTCGTCTCCCTATATATTCCAGCAAAATAAAATTTCCATATTTTAATTTTTCTGTCGGAATGTTCGATTGATTCGAACGATTCGGGTCAAAAAAGAGAAAAAAAAAACGTCATCGGGTCCATATAGGCTTGGGGTCCAAAAAACAGGTCGATGTTCAATATTTTTTTCTGATGAGATTTTTTGGATGAACAGGTCGGGATTCTACACACAATTGATACGTAGTCTTAACAAGGTGCAGTATCTTTTCGATAGAAAAATATCGATAAACAAATAAGTTATTATTATTATAAAGTGCTGTCTTTGCTGCATGGCTAATCGGTGCAGGTGATTCTGGCCACGATTGCCATCAGAATTGAAAAGTGAAATTATGTACTTTTAGTAGAATAATGAAACCTTCGTATGACCGAATACTTTATTTAAATTTCGAAAATGACGAAAATGGAAACTTGTAATTAAAAATTTCGGTTCTTGAAAAAAAAACAACCTTAATCATTTGGTATTAACATATGTAAAAAGCATACGATAAAACACGTTATAAACTACATTTTGTCCGAATTTGAAGTGAATCGTTTAGTTTTGTTAATCTCCATCTTATGCAGACCCTTCAATACTCTTATTGGTAAAATTTAAAGATTAATTCACTATGCGGTAATTCCGAACGTGGGAAAATAAGAAATTCATCTCACAAGAGTCCACGAAAATGTCTCACTAAATGATTCATTCGTACTTGTTTGATAATACATTGATGAAAAACGGGGTCACGAGATGAATCGTTAAAGGGGATAGTTCGCTGCGGTCGGGAATACATTCGTTCGTTAGGCAACTTCAATTAATCGGCGTGAGCATCTATTTGTGGTTGAATCCTCATAAATAGAAGGTACGAGATATTGCATAAAAATACAATAATACTCATTGAAATCTTGAGCTTGGATCCGCGTCAGAGGTTTTTTTATTTCATTCGAAGTCGAACGTATTGTAATCTTGGGTAAATTGGAAACTGGCAGTTAGGGAACTTCGTACAAGTTTGTTAATTGAAAATTGAGCCCTAACGAGGAGCAATATCGCGATTAGTTTTGGAGTATGGAAATAATATTAAAAAGAAGTAAAAATCGGGGATAATAATACTTTGGATAAGGGGAAGTTTAAAGTTTATCGTCGCTTTTATCGTGACGTGGAACTTCGAGTGGATGGGGACAGGGGGGTAACGTAATAAGCGGTGTGTTTTATTCAGAAAAAAATACAAGACCGTTAAAGCTTTGCGAAGTATCGCGAGAGAGACCGGCGTCACGAGGAAGTGAGCCTCCGGTGCCCAAGTAGTAAAGGTTCTCGTTTTGTCAGACCATGCGATAACGCTGTCATCGAATTTACGATCTCCTGTAAAATAATCCAGGAGAAATATCGCTTTAAAAAACAATTCGCTATGAATCCCGATAAAAATGATACCGCATGAGAAATACATGAAACGAGACACGGAATATGGTGATTCGAATTTGTTAAGGGCGAAGCTCCAATGGAAACGACCCCGTGCTCGAAAAGTTTATTTGCAGATCTTTCTCTGGCCATGCTGCAGATTTTCTCTGGCAAGTATTTTTGGGATATGCAACGACTGGATTGATTCAATTTTTAATTGAAAAAGATGCTATTTTAAGCTTCGTTTGGAAGAATATCTATATCGTCTGATGGAACACGCGTTGCTTATGCAACGCCAGTGATTGAGGTCAACGACGTGCATTCGTAGATATAGAATCAAGTTTTCAGGGGTAGAAAATTTCACGTAGCATGCTCATTAATTAATACAGGAGTCGTGGATCGTTGCGGGGATAATTCAGCAACACTGTGTTATTTATTATAATACTCCAAGGATCCCTAAACTTCCAGTTCACGACCCAGGAGTTATCCTTAATATTAAGGGCTCGAGAGCCTTAATTATTCAACGGCCACTTTCTCGCGAATAACAGACAAGTGGAGTGGGAGGATGTTCACTTTTTAATTGTAAGATAACATTATAATCTTCCCTCCGTTATCGCTTCGAGCCTCCCTCTTGTGTGACGTTACTCGTCCCTTTTCTCTCACATCGGAGCTCCCCTTGGCTCTCATACATTCAACGCAGCACCTCAGCACAAAAAGCTGACTGTATCAATCAGCTTTTTCTGCATCTCCGTTGCTTCCATGGTTTCTTATCGTTCAGCAATCGTCGCTTCTTCTGGTATTCGACAATTTCTTTGATTTTGGCAAAAAGGTATTACGTCTTCTGGACGTTGATACTTTTTGTCATTAGGTTCATTCAATCCAACAGTCCATTGTCTAAATATTATATTCGATTGAGGTAATTTGTCACGTGATACGATTCGCAAAATGCTCAAGACGATTGCGATGAAGAGACAAAAAGGAGAAAATTCTAAAAACCTCTAAAAAATTTCACCGTTTCTAGAAACTTCACATTAACTAAAAATTTCACGTTTTCTAGAAACTTCTAAAAAAATCACATTTTCTAGAAACTTCTAAGAATTTAATTTTTTCTAGAAACTTCAAGAATCTTCTTATTTTCTAGAAACTTCTAGAAATTTCACATTTTCTCGAAATTTCTAGAAATGTGATATTTTCTTGAAAAGTTCTAGAAATATTACATGTTCGAGAAACTTTTACATGTTTCACATTTTATAGAAAGTTCTAGAAATTTCACATTTTCTAGAAACTTCTAATATGCCTTATTTTCTAGAAAACTTCTAGAAATTTCACATTTTCTAAAAACTTCTAGATGTTTTACATTTTTTAGAAAGTTCTAGAAATTTCACATTTTCCAAAAATTTCACACTTCTACTCCAGACTTGCGTTTTCCTCACGATGGCAGCTCTCTTGAATGTCACGATCCAGAGAGCTTTTCAACAGGTGACAGAATGAGTGCTACTTCAGCGAGAAACTTTGCGCGGTTCGTGAAAATCGTGGTCACGGGGGACATTTTTAGAGGAGTATAAAGTTCCGTTATCAAATTTCGGTTCACCGGGAATAACGAAGGATACTCCGCGGTATGGAGAGAGAGCGTCCGACGTGACAGTAGAAAGGGTGCGCTTTGGTCAGACATCTCGTAATATATGTATGTTTACACATACGTACGTGTATACGTATTCGAGTATAATCCGAGACTCGGGGTTCACCCCGGGCTTTCCCTCGTATAATTCAATCCAGCCACAAGTTGAAGAGGGTCCAAAGAGGCCATATTACATGGGAACAGTTGCCGAAAGGTATAAATTCTCGTATAACCGATGTTCGACCTCTTTCTCGACGGATGGCAAGAGGGGTCAGCAGATTCGTGCTCGTACCCCCGGTGGATCATTGGCGCACTGACTTGCCCTTTCAATGGCTTCACGGTTGAACGTAGTGATTGCCTGATGCATCATAATAAAAAAAAAAACAAGTTAAAAACTTGTACATTGCTTCCTCATTGATATGTTTCTTCTGAAACAAAATTGTATTAAAAAAACTCATAATTCTGAAAATGTTTCCATTGAAATTGCGGAAAAAAGTTTCCTCCACAGAGGGTGAAAAGAACGAAAAAAAAACACGCCAGAAACTTGTACATTGCGGAATTTGTTTCTCCTCAAACAAAATTCTGAAAAAAATTTGATAATCCTGAACATGGTTCCATTGAAATTTGGGGAAAAAGATTCGTCTTTGGGAACGTGTATGTTTCCATTAAAATTAGAGGAAAAAAAGGTTTCTCTGTGGGAACGTGGAAGGGATGTTACGTAGTAAAGAAAAACGAGAAAGAAGGCAAAAATAGGAGATGGCGAAAACGTGAAGGTAATCGGTGAATACTTGACATTTTTCGAAGTGTCAAGTCCCAGTTCAAATTGACGGAAACCAGGCCGTAGAGCTAATAACCACAAAAAAGGGATCATAAAGGCAGCAGTGCTGCTTGTATAAATGAAGTGCGGAAAAAAGCAAGTACATTAAACTTTCACATTTCTTCTTCATCACATTCATAGGATAAGCAACGGGCAAATTTCATTTGCATGAAGTTGCTTTGAATACGTTCGCGAAGAGAGACTTTACATTGCAAATGTACGAATACGGTATCGTCCGAGGACCGCGTTTATGTATAAATGTCTCTGTATAAATGTCTCCGTATACCCAGAGACCTGTGCATTTTACTCAGTCCTCTACCATTCATCATATCTAATTTGATGAGGAATGAGAAAGGCTACTTTCATGAAAACGTTGAATTCCTGTCAGGGGTTGATAGTTTTTTTTACACACAACGTTAAGTAAAGGAACTTTGTGATAACATCGCGCTTTTATAAAGATGAAATATTACAATTGCTGCCAGTGAGTGCACTTTTTTCACATTCTGTTAACGCTATGAGTGAATAATTTGAGGGTTTAGGCCACAGTAATGGATATAAAATCATGTGCGAATTTAACCATTTTGTTCGTATGAAAAAGTGATTCACTCATGAAATTAATTATACATCTATTTAGTATGAATATCAAGCTGTTAGAAAATATATAATTTTTTTTTCAATGTAAAAAATGGCCGACTAATATTTTCTTTTGTTATCTTTTTTTAGGCGCTCCGCGGCGTGATATTCAGCATCCACAATTTTTGACAAGAACAAAAAACAAAAATTCTCGTCAATCTACATTAGAATACCTAGAGAAGTATGTACGGAATTTAAAAAATATTGTTTTATTAAAAAATTTTCGGTATTTGAATTGAGTTGTAGGTATTTGAATGAATTTTCAATGAAAAGTTTCGCATAAACCTGCTCATAAAATGAAAAGTTTTCGATTAATCAGAAATTCCATACATACTTCTCTGCGAAATGCAATTAGGAACATAACTTTTAAATTTGAAGTAAATCGAGTGAAAATTATTGAAGTTATTTGTCGCGCCAATTGGAACAAAGCTGTTTCGAGAAAAACGCGTTAAAGTTTTAGGTACTCTATGGCCGTGCCACAGGTGGGCTTACGTTATACCCTCAAAGTCGGTGAAAAAAATGCTTGCTATAAATCGAATGGTAACTTATTCTTATGATAATAAAGCAACGTTTGAGCGAAAAAATCGATTTTTTGAAAATTCTACTGTGGCCTTACTCCTTAACCAATCCTATAAAATTGTCGTATCTGTCGGTAGACCTCTTTTTGTTGGGCTGACATGGAGCTGATAATCTCGACTTTAATTAATATCTACCGCAAATTATTGTTTTTCTTTCTGATGATGCGATTATGGCTACGTATTAGTAGATAGATAGAAAATGTGTTTTTCAATTACAATCTAAGTGTATAAGATTTAAGGGGTCTGCGTAAGTTTAAAATGTTAACCCTTCGAGTGCACACCTCCGCCGCCAACCTATAAATGCATCTTGGGTCAATCTGACCCAAGGCGTTTTTCAAATCGTTGTATTCCAGTAAACATGCATTTTTTGTATTTTTTTTGTGTAGAGACGTTTTTTGTAGAAGGTTATCCATATTTTATGGCCCTAAATTTATTCTTTGACAAAAACGAAAATTAAAGGCCAAAAAATTCGTTCAAAGTGGGGCATACTTCGAAAAATACGTTGAAAAATACTAAATACGTGCGGTCAAAACGACCTAGTGTGCACTCAAAAGGTTAAGAATACAATTGTTCAATTGCACATTTTTATAGCTTAGGGTCTTAACTTAAAAGTCGTATTTGGGGGCCGTTATTTTGGCTTCGGTAAAAAAATTTTAACGTCTAGCGAAAAAACTCATCAAGATATGAAAAAAAATCTGTGTAAAATTTGGACGTGCTGGGATAAGGAGAACACGTGCCACCGAGTAGTTTAATTTTCAAAAATACATGCATTTTTTAATGGTCGCACTGAAATATTTATTCGTCTCATAATATTAATTAAAAAATCTGGAATTGGGTACATTGCTTATACATATTAAGAGTTACAAAATATATTATTTACTGATTTTTTTCCATCAATCACGTACCGCAAATTCGTTCCTTTACATGAAATATTACATAAGTAATAGCAGTCCATCTATGAAATAATTGAAGTAGAGTACATTTGTTTACGTTCGGAATTTTTTTTTTTTGATATTCGGCGACAACTTGAAGAACAAATTGTATTTGATCTTCATCATAAGTCAATCGATTTTTATAATCGGTGATAAGTTTGATCCCTCGCTCCGCTATATCATTACAGACTCTTATTTTTTTTATCAATTGCGCGCCCCTTGATAATTCTCATTCGAGTCCCAAACAGATACATCGGTGTCGAGAAAAGTACAATCAATTTTAAATCGTTCAAAAAACGCCATAGATTCGGGACTAATAAAGAAATCAATGTCTTTATCGAGCAGAAAATCAAAGTCTGACTGGAAAACCTGATACCGGTTGGAACCGCATCGTTAAATCGAAATAAATTTGTAGAAACGTAAAGATTTCACGTGTTATATTTTTTTTCTATGTCCAACAATGGCAAACCAACTCGGTCGGTAAAAATGAGCGGACGAAGCGCCACGACCAAATTTCGAACTGTTTGTCTGCACTATATTTTGTATTATCGCCACTACAGTTGGAAAATCTTCTCGCAGGCTCAAGAAAAAAAAATATCATTTTGAAGCATTCAATACACGTCTATTATATTATTATTTGCATAAAAAATCCGCTCCAATAATCAATTCACTGCTTCGATTTCCTGCCACAATGTGACCAAACCGCCACGTCCGTTTTCAAATTTTCTATTAATTTTTCAATCTACTCCCGACTGTACATAATTGATGGAAAAGAATCGGTAAATAATATATTTTGTACCTCTTAATATGTACAATCAATATACCCAATTCCAGATTTTTTAATTAATATTATGACACTAATGAATCTTTTAGTGCGGCCATTAAAAAAATGCATGCATTTTTGAAAATTAAACTGCTCGGTGGCACGTGTTCACCTTATCCCAGCGCGTCCAAATTGTACACAGATTTTTTTTTTCATATCTTAATTAGTTTTTTTGCTAGACGTTAAAATTTTTTTACCGAAGCCAAAATAACGGTCACCCTAATATATACATTTGCAAAAATCTAAAATTTTGTCCAAACAATAATATCTTCATTGTTTATCAATACTTTTTAATTAAAAAAGCTCAAACCTATCAAGATTATGGACCAACAGTGAGCAAAATCCCGATCGCGTCGTACCAATACTCTCATCAGAAAAAAGTATTGAAAACCGACCTATATTTCGGGTTCCGAGCTTATGCACCCGTCGATCCGACACGACCCTGACGTCGATTTCCGCAATATACACGAGCGAAATATCCGACCAGTAGGCTAGCCCAGTTACAAAATTCATCACGATCATTTTTACGTGCATCCATTTTTGGCTTTTGGGCTTTCATTTGATTTTCGTCGGGATTCTTGCATCCCCGAAATACATCACGAAAGCCACTGGAACGCGAAGGATCAAACATTCTGCACGATCGTTGAATGCTGAATCATCAAAGGGAGCTTCAAAAATATCCTGGCTCCTTTATCAACGGTGTTTCGTTGCTACTTGAGTGCCCGTTTCAAGACACGATACACAAGAGTGCTCAGAGGTTTTGAAAGCTCGAACCTCGTGCTTTCCACGAAATCCTTTGCTATATGCAACTAATAAAACTTTTAATATAAAGATAAAGTACACGAGCGTACCAACCCTCTGGAAATCCTTTTTTACCCACCCCCCCCCTCTCTCGTCCTTTCATCTTCCATCGCGTATAGCCGGTCACTGCGCATATTGTATGTATACGAACAGTATACAGGTAAACTTTATCTCAAAAGATCCTTGTGTTTCGATATGTATGGACGTGCTTATAGAGTACATGGCGTACAACATGCGGCGGGCCTTGGGGCTTTGCCGTGCTGGAGAAAGCTCTTTGCGTTCTTTGCCAGACACATATCAACGAGACTGCAGGATGTGTCGTCTCTGTGCGCTCCTTTGCGATACGAGGTAGTGAAAAACTGGAGTATCAGAGTCTTCGTACCATCAACATATTTTGATGCGTTGTACCGCTATAACCGTGTAATGGATGCTGCAGGGAATATGCAAAAAGTAAATAGGATGCAACACACACATACTGATCGAATGTAAAAAAAGGAAAACGAATAAGGTATAAAAAGCAAAGTGTCCTCTGCCAGGGAAGTCACATTGACAAAGCACTTCTCTCGTTAAGGCGGGATATACATGTAGACAGGAAAAAATAAGCAATATTGAGCGATTTTTTAAGCTAAGAAATAATTATTCTACAATTATCAAACTTTAAGTATACTTTAATAGTATATTTAAGTATACAAAACAATTTTTTTTACTTAATTCATCGTCAAAATGGCGGAGCTGTGGCAGAGTGTTACAGCAAGGTCGCCGCGGGAGTTGCGAATCGGCGTGCAGTCTAGCTTCCCGTAGACTTTGATTTGCAAAAAAGTTGAAACATTTTTTCAGTCAGAACATGTATACACTGAGAAAAAAAATAGTTCAATGTGCAAAATATTGTGGCTCGAAATTTTGTTGTTTGAACAGTTGCTCAGACATGCTAAATAAGCTACAGTTCACACCATTAAAACTATCAGTTAGATTAACAAAACGTTTGTTATGCCAATCAAAAATCACGTTGAACGGATTTAAAGATTTATTTTGTTAAACCAACTGAATTTTGGTTGGATGAACGATTTTTTTTTTCGGTGTAGTTTCTATGTGACGATCATTAAAATGAAGAAAATGCAAATTTGAGAAAATGGCACGCATTTACAGAAAAAAATCAACATTTCACTCAACATTTCTGTAAAATGTGGATTGCAATAGTAGTGTTTTTTTTTTTCAATTTTTCAAAAACAATTTTCCTCAAGTTGAAGATACCAATATTATCAATATATCTACCAAGTTTAAACTCAATCGGCTTAATAGTTTTTGAGTAATCCTGCACGCCAATTTCGATAATGCAGTTTTGAGAAAAACGCGTTTGAAGTTCACGCCCGCTCCGAATTCGAGCGGTGCGGCACAGCGTTGACGGGCTGTAACGTTCGAAGTTTTTCGAATTTCGCTTTGAAACTTTGGAAAATATTCTACATATATAGTTCTATAGTTTGAGGAAAAAAAAAAGAAAACTTTTTTTATGGTTGTAAATGTATATCACGCCTTAACATCGGCAAATAAATATTAGGGGATATTAAAAAAGTTCATATATTTATTGGATTTTCATTTAATAGGATTTTTCTCCCCCAGGAGGACGAGAAACATACCTTCATATAAGGGCTCCGCAAAACCGATCGATTTTCGATATTTTTTCTGACGAGGGTATTGGGGTGACGAAGTGGGGATTTTTCACACAATTGATACATAGTCTCAATAAGTTGAAGTTTTTTGTTTAGTGAAAAATATTAATGAGCAAGGGAGTTATTATTATTTAATGAAAGTGCCAGCGTTGCTGCATTGTCAAACGGTGCAGGTAGTTCTGGCAACTACCGTCAACTGAAATGAAAAATAAACATAATGTACTTTTAATGCAATATTCAAAGTCTTGGATAACCAGATGATTTAATGAAATTTCGAAATTTCAAAAATCGCATGCTGCAGAAAAGTTCGATTTTTACCCGAAACGGCTTTATTAATTTGTTATCAGCAAATGGACAAATGTGTGAAAAAATCATCCGTTCGAATTTTCTGATAACTGGGGTGATCTGAAACAAACATTTTCAAACGTAATTTTCATATGATCATAACACTTTAATTCGGTCGATTGCAATGTCGACTGGAAGTCATCAGCAGTAGGGGCGTCCTGAGGGAGGCGTCGAGGATCTTTCACATCACCTTAAGTTCCTGCGATTATGAGATTTGTGGCTTCCAATGCACTGTGTAAAGTTACGTTCGAGACCATAATTTTCCGCCCTACAACCAACTTCACTGTGCGATCTTTTACGACAGGGCAATACTCCGTTTATACTCGGATTTACGGCTTCGTACTTTCTCGCACTGTTCTGCATCCGTACGGAGAATTTCAGGACTATTTACGATTGCCCGTCCCAATACAATGGCCCGGAAATTCTACAAGAAATAACTGTTGTTTCAAACTCACGGTGCATTATTTATCTCGTTGGAGGCTTCTCACTCCGCTTACGAATGACGAAAATTACGTGACATTTCTTCCATAGTAGAAAACAAAAAAATTATTTCTCAGAGATATTTGACATCGCAAAAGAAATTATTTAATTAAAAGAACAATTGAATTAGTTTCTCGTCTAATCGCGCTTCGAATAATTTGCTTCATAATTTTTTCCAAAGTGACATTTCAGCTGCGTAATGTACGGTTCTGCCGTTTGCCGCTAGATGTCGTCTCGAGACGTGCCGTCTCGTGAGTTGAGGAATCAGCACAGTGTAAGGCGTCGAAAAATAGCTTATTCTCGCGATTTTCTTTTCGGTCGTTAAAATACGCTAATCAGTCTGTTTGTTTTATGTAAAATCAAAGCACTCATGAAGAACAGAAAATACATGTTTTATACGTTTATTTTTATTTTTTTTTCAATTTTTTTAACGGTTGAGAATGTTTTCGAAAAAACGGAGTCCACACGGTTGTCACCATAAATATTATCTGAAACAAAATTTGTGAAAAAATTGTTAATCAGTATGAAAGCCGCTATTTTGATATGGAGGTTTTTTTAAATCAAAATTGACAAAATGGCGGTGGTTTGAAAAAAGTATCGAATTAAGCCTAATTTTTCGACAGTTTTTCGTTAAAAAAATATGAAGATTAAAAAAAAGCTTCCATAGCAAGATAAAAAATGGCGTGACGAGTGTTGTGTCAAAACTTAAGACGGATAGCTTGAAAACTCTTCCTTTGAGAGTGTACATCGTTTTGAAAAACGACATTTCGAGAAAAACGGGTTTAAAGTTTCGAGTGCGGAATTTTCATATAAATTGTTTACCTACGATCAATCGGCGATACCAGGTCCATGTTTAATAACCGTCTATACTATCGGATAATGTAAAAAATCGATAAAAATCGTCTCATAATTTTCTAGCAGTTTTTTGCTCCGTCAATTCTCGTTATTTCGACGGAGGGCCTTTGACAAAATATTTTTTCGCACAAACCCAAATCTTTGGTACCGTTTCACGACGCGAGTCTCTCTCTTTCTCATATCTATCGTGCATTTGCACGGACGTCATGTTTTTTTTTTCCTCGTCGTTGCCGCTTTGCTCGGCACTGTGCGCCTTGCCGTATGCAATACGGCGTGCACGTATGCGCTCCGTATATACTGCACTGGCACACACAAAGCGTGGCTGGTGCACGCTTTCGAGAGACCGCGAGCGTGAGCCCAGGGTCGCACGGCGACGCTTTGACGCGTGACGCTTCCCTGCTCTGCCGTCAACCTCACCAACCCCCGAGTCCCTCGGACGACTCTCGACGGTGCAGTATGCGGTTGCACGGTGCATTCCCGTGGCGTTGAACGTGCAGCGCCCTTGCTCTGGGGCACAAACCTTTAACGTCATCCCCTCTCGCGGCCTCTTTTTTCCACCCTGTGGTTGCGACACGCTTCGGGGGAGAACGAGAGAAAAAAAGGACGAGCGGGAGAGAGGGGTTAGAGGGAGATTTTATTTTTTTGATTTTATTTACTTTATTACGCGTCGATTAAACCTTGAGGCAATAGAATACAAAAACAATAACAACAATATAAAATGCGTGACATTAGAATAATCATAACGTAAAGAAAAATAAGGATATAACCAAAAAGTGAAAACACTGATACGCATTAACTCTCGAACCGAACACTATTTTTCGGCACCTTCTAACGGAATACATGGATCATTGGCGTCCGCGACATATTTAACAATCTTAAATACTACAAAAAATTCTGAAAACATGTATAGGTGTTCTTTGTAGTTTTCAATAGAAGTTTAATCAAAACTTTTTGAAAATGTATTGAGTTATTATCACTTGAGATTATGTACTTTCGGAAAAAATATGGGAGGCTTCGGAAATTAAAAAAGGGTATTTATTTTAAGGGTTGAATATCGCTATTTAGTATGGACACTTATAGAAGATAAAATTGATAATAAATGTAAAATATCAATGGATACATCGAAAAACTCATCGTACTCCTCTTCCTCTTTCTGATGATCTTCTTCTCGATACAATCTTCATCCTCGGATATTTCTCCGTTGAAATATTTCACTTGTTTCCGAGGACGAAGTGACGCCCTAACCTCTTCGGTGGTTCTCACATCCATTTTCGCTTTTAATTACTCAACACCCTCATAAAAATTTATATTTAGAGTAAAAAACAGAATTATGGAGAAAAAAAAATGTTTTCGCGAAGTCGTATTTTACATACGTTTGCCGAACACATGGGTCGTTTGCGTCTTCGACAGATTTTGACGATTCACAGTGAACTACCCCTACCCCAAACTTTTTTTTACAGAACAATGGGAACACCCCAGGTAAACCGACCTTCACGAGATACCCCATTGTTGAAATGCCGAGGACGCGAACGACCCATGTGTTCGGTTCAAGGGTTAAACTGATGGCAACAGAAAGAATATTTAAAAAATAATGTTTATGTTAGAACTAAGGATAATAAATAAAATACCTAATTGACAATTAAAAAAAATGTTAAATACAAGAATGAAACAAATTTAAATAAATTACATCCTATGATAAAATGTTATAAAAATAATATCAATTCAAATAGATTACTTCGTATAATAAAATACTGCGAGGATAATCAAATAAAATTAAATAAATTACTTCACGTAATGAAATATTATAAGGATAATATGAAATTCAACCAATTACTTTACGTAATGAAACATTGCAAAATGTAATAAATACAACATTATTTAACATAAAATTTAATAGTTCATTTACCGAAAACTGACATCCCACTGAGTTTCGTAGGGAAAACCACAGGATAGAGCATGCACATTGCCACAAAAGCAGAAAGCTATATTAAAGTCGGACTGAGAGAGAGAAAAAAAAATCACGGCTTCGGCGCGCAGCCGTATCCACGCGCGTTTTCACACTCTCAGATTAACTTTGCGCATACAGCCACGTCCGTATGTGCGAAACGTCGAGGGAGGAGGGGTACACGAGCACAAAATATCTCGGAAACGAGAGTTCAGCAAAGAGTGCGGGAGAAAAAAAGGACGCGTGGACGCTCAAACGACTTAGAGAAGGGCGAAATGGAATGGGCGAGGGGGAGGGGCTGATTTCTCGCTCTCTTTCGTATCCTCGAGGGTGCGAGATGAAGGGAAGTGGAAGCATGAGTAGCGCGTTCCTTGGCACCTCTGACGTAAAATCCGCGTGAGCTTTTCAAGCGCGAAAGGAAACGAGGGCGATATATATATATGTATATGCGGTATAAGTTTTCGCGCGTGTAAAATAATTCGAGGTCTCTCCGAGCCGCAGAATTTATTCCGGTAGAGTCATACTTGCCTCGCTTATACTTTCCTTTTCGAATGCAAAATAAAATTAAAAACACGGCGAACCAAAGGGTTTTTTAGTACTGTCCGGCATTAGCCGACATTTTTTTCCCATCGGGTAAAATGAGCTGTCTTTACGGAAATATTTGCTGATTACTAATTTTTCAAATACGTAAACAAAAATATTTACCGATTACTGAACTTTAAAATATTTCAACAATGATATGTATACACTGGTTAATAAACTTTTCAATATTGAAATGAAATATTTACTGATTACTAAACTTTTTAATATTCCAAGAAAAATATGTACTAATTGCTATACTTTATAATATTTAAACAAAAAAATTACTGATCACTGAACTTTTATATATTTAAACAAATATTTACTGATTACTAAACTTAAATATTTACACAAAAATATTTACTGGTCACATAACTTTCTAATATGCAAACAAAAATATTTACTAATGACTGAAGTAAACTTTTAAAATATTTAGACATAAATGTTTACTGATTACTTATATTTAAACAAAAATATTTACCGTTCACTAAACTTCTGAACATTTAAACAGAAATATTTACTATTTACAAAAGAAAAATTCACTTTCCATTAACTTTATCTTTCGTTATTAAAAAATCGTTATTAAAAATTGCGTCCCGGTCTGCGCCTCGATTGCCTATACGCCCCCTGAAGCAATCTCAGTAGTACAAATGCGCGCTCGGTCAGCCGTACTATTATACCGGGCGCCAGCCTTTTCTCTGTCGCAAAAATATTCCATTGGTAATATATTGTTGAAAAGTTGTACGGTGTACGGGAAAGCACGCAGTTTCGAATATTCGACGATTATTTGAGGGCAAAAGTTTTGGTATCGTCACGAGCGAATGGAATGAACGCAAAGTTGTGCGACGAGCAACCGCTTTATAACGAGTAAGCCGCTCTCTGTGTGTATGGTACGCCAGTAAATATTGCCAAACGCGATAGGGCCTGGGCCAACTGCGGTATAGATGGGAAAATCACCGTGGGCAGTCCTCAGCTTGCTCCTTCCGCCTTGATCATCGAACGTAAACAACAACTGTTGCTTTTAACTATTTACACGTGATCCATATTCAGCCGGATATATTCGCTTTACAATTCTTCAATATTTGCTTTGTTCCTGACAAGGAAGGGCAGGCAGTCAATTCCGGAAGTGCAGAAACTCTCACATGGGAAGTGGCTTGTTTACTTTGTGTCATCGGTGTTCCCACATGAAAAAAAGATCATATGCGAAAAATAAAAATATCTTTTAACTGAGATGGAACCGTTTGCCTTGGTGACTTTGTTTGTCTCCCTTGTCCTACTACAGTATAGTTAATACCCGAGTAGAAATTGTTCTAGCCTGTCTGAGTTACGACCCATATAGGGTCGCCTGCAGTAACAAAAATGCCAGCATTCAGCCATTAAACGGTTTGCTGATAATCGGTCAATAATTCGTTGACCAGCATTGGGGTACAGTAGGCGGATGAACGGCTTGCCAGATCTATGCCAGTCATTCGTGGGCCAATACTATCGCACCGATAATATGGCGATCAGCATTAGGGTATCGTAGGTGGATGAACGGCTTGCCAGATCTATGCCAGCCATTCGTGGGCCAATACTATCGCACCGATAATATGGCGATCAGCATTCCCAAATAGGGTTTTACAATCGGCACATTAATGGCCCACGACTGGTTGCCAGAGAACAAACGATGGCGCGGTAATGGCTATATAAACGGGCCAGATCCGCACCATGCATGGTTGGTAATGGTAAACCATGAATGGCTGCTAAGACTTGGCCAACTATCATACGCCCATATTGGCCCAGCAACGGCTGCCGGATCTTCTGCCGGAAATGAAAAACAAAAAATTGACAAATTATGAACAATACTAGGACAAAACTTGAACAATGCAGAAAGCGTTTTTAGTGCAATTATTCTATGTGCATGGACATAAGTAAAGCATAAGAAAACGAAAAAGATACTACTAGAATTTTTATGTTCATAATTTGTCAATTTTTTGTTTTTCATTTCCGGCAGAAGATCCGGCAGCCGTTGCTGGGCCAATATGAGCGTATGATAGTTGGCCAAGTCTTGGCAGCCATTCATGGTTTACCATTACCAACCATGCATGGTGCGGATCTGGCCCGTTTATATAGCCATTACCGCGCCATCGTTTGTTCTCTGGCAACCAGTCGTGGGCCATTACTGTGCCGATTGTAAAACCCTATTTGGGATATCACTTGCCATGTGGGATGGGTTTGTTTGGGTTTATTTAATATAGTAGAAGCGCAGTACAATAAATAACTTTCAATATACGATATATCGAAAACTATTGCTAGTCGCCAATATCCTTATAAAGGTTCTCTTAAAATATTGAAAAGAAGGTCGGTGCAAAATTTCAGCTCCATCAGTGGGATATGCTTTTCGAAACCTTATCCCTTGTTTTTACGGGTTACAGTTTAGCGACCTGCATTTGCAAAATGCCCAAAAAACAAACCATCAATGGCTGGACTAGATCTGGCAAGCCGTTCATCCGCCCCAATGCTGATCGCCATATTATCGGTGCGATGGTATTGGCCCACCAATGGCTGGCATATATCTGGCAAGCCGTTCATCCGCCTACGATACCCCAATGCTGATCGCCATATTATCGGTGCGATAGTATTGGCCCACGAATGGCTGGCATAGATCTGGCAAGCCGTTCATCCGCGTACTGTACCCCGATGCTGGTCGACGAATTATTGGCCGATTATCAGCAAACCGTTTAATGGCTAAATGCTGGCATTTTTGTTACGACAGGCGACCTTATATGGGTTGCTACTAAACAGTGTGCGAGCACAGTTTGGTGGGGCGGCGGGGAGGTGAATAAGTGTAAAAGTATGAACTGTGACGGAAGCACGCGTCTCGAGTGAGAAAACAATATCCATTTTTTGACAAACGAATTAATTTTTGGTAAAGTTTACCATCGTTATGGTTTATTTGAGTTGCTGATATTGATTAGAGACTAGTAGGTAAACACAATGAAAGCATCAATTATTTATATAATAAGAACGGTTTGTCAGACATTTTTAAGGTTTTTTCTTGATTTTAAGCAAAATATTGAATTGCATTCGAAAATGCTAAATTTTATTCCAAGATACTAAATTATATCCAAAAATATTACTGTCTCCGGTGGATGGGCGGTCGAGGCCAATACTTCTGTTGCCTTTGTGTAGAAACTTGAATTAAAGTCTGCGCACCAGAGAATCAGAAGAATATAGGGCCGTCTATGCCGGTGCGGGTTTTCCACAGTTTCCCTGTACCCTTGGCAAATGCGATTTAGTGTAGCTCAAGACAGCTGTGGACGCAACGGAAGTTAGATTAGATTACAAAGTGCGGATAGGGAGTGATAGGAAAGGGTTCAATTGGGAAGGGTTATACGTGAAAAACCGCAAGCGTATACGTTGGAACCGAGGTACTAATTGAGATTCTAAAATATTAAATTTTATCTAAAAATATTAAATTATATTTAGGGACAAACCCAAAGAAATCCAAGCAAAAATACAATTTCCGTTCGGGAGTAAAGAAGTACGATGAAATATGCGATCACCCATCCTAGTATTAGCCCAGGTCAGCGCTACTCGACATACAGAATCGCTGAAGAATTTTTACGGTAAACAATTTTTTCCTAGATAAATGAAAGGTAAATTCGTATTTATATATTTATAAAATAAAGGTAAATTTATTTATATAGAAAATAATTGTTTACCGTAAAAATTCTTCAGCGATTCTGAAGAATATACCGTACACCGTGTATTTATGTATATGTATATATATATATATATATATGTGCATGGTCGCAAAAGCTTTATATAGTAGAATGTAAGACGCTGAAGTCAATCGTCTTGTGGCCTGGCTAAAGAAAGTCACCAAGGAGCCTTATAGAGACGATCCCGCTTACCTCGTGCTACTTAACCGAAGCCGTATGATATATACGAGCTTTTAAGATGGCTTTTAACGTTAAGACGTTGAAGAGCAAAGCTAAAAGTGATGCAAGCGATGGGGGCAACAGAGGTAACCCGGGATTCACTTCTTTTTTGTATTCCCTCATATTCCATCGAAAAGGGTATTATTATTTCGATTGAGCGTGCCCTGGGCATATTGTTACGTCCGTGGATTATAGTCAGCCAAGAGTGGCAGATAAAATCGTAATGTATACCTACGAAATTTGAAATAGTTGGGATTTGAGTGTAAATTTTGGATGCCGCGAGGGAGAGAGTGAGAGAGAGAGAGAGAGAGAAAGAGAGAATGTTATTGGTGAAATTTAAAATTGTGCAACTTTATAATTTTATTTATAACTTAACAATATTATTTATGAATTTATAATGTTTTTTGTACATTTACAATGTTTTTTAATCCATACAAAAATTATAAGAGCGGGAGGGAGAGAGAGAAAGAGAGAGAGAGAGAAGGAGAGGCAGACAGACAGATAGGGAGGGCAAGAGAGATGCACACATAGAGACAAAATTAGGCTATATTTATTAGTTCTCTAGGATCAAAATGTCCTCTTGAACGCGAATCTCATTCTTCACACAAAGAAAATATATAAATAAAAATATAAAAAGCGACTCGATACAAAAACAAAAGCAAAGTGACTCGGCATAAACCACCAAAGAAAAACGTAGAAGAAAATTAATGCAAATTAAAAATAAAAATAAAAAAAGCCATCTAAAGGAAAAACGAAAATAAAAAAGAAATGGAAAATATCAAAGAACACGCATAGAAACAGTAAGAAAATGGAAAAGGTCGCCAAACAGCTAAAAGCTGATGAAAGCGAGATAGGGATAGAGAGCGAGAGAGAGAGAGAGAGAGAGAGAGAGAGAGAGAGAGAGAGAGAGAGAGAGAGAGAAAGAGAGAGGGTGCGAGAGAGAAATAGAGAGGAGTGAGTGAGAGGGAGAGAGCGAGCAGAATGAAAAGTGAGAGAGAAAGAGAGCGGTATACTGTTCATCCGTCAAACAAGTGGACAGGCCGAAGCTTCCGCCATCCTGAAGCGAGTTCATTGTAGAAATACACTATATATGTACTATAAGTAGTATTATATGATACTTTGGAACATGATGAGAGTAGTTAGCATGTCGCACCCGTTGTAGGCGAGCCCTGAAGGACATAAATATAAATATACATGCATGGGTGCGTGTGTACATGTCTGTATATATACGTATATACATCGTATAGTATAATAGCTTAATTCTGTATTGATCGGTAAAACGAGTTAAGCGACTCTCGGGGCGTGTCGTTGGATCGCGATTGTATGGCGTCTCATGTCAAAGAAACTCGAGTAGCGAGAGAGTGAAAGAGAGAAAGAGAGAGAGAGAGGGCCAACGGACGGGAGTAATTCACCCCTTTATGTATAAAACGTGGAGCAACACACGGGTGGAAAAGTACGAGGTGTTCACCTCTGCCGGTGCACGCCATACGACTTTATCCCTTGGCCGTTGCTCTCCACCTGCATACGAAATTATACTTACATTATGGAAAGGCTTACCGGGGCGCTTCGCGTACACCGTATAATATTGAAATTACGGTTCGGGTGCAAAGCTCGTGGCATGTTTATTAGAAAACAGATTTCTCAATTTTCATTTTCACCTTCAGCGTGGAGGAAACCTTCTTTTCGTGAAGAAGCGGCAATTCGTTTTTCACGGGTCTGCATAAACTTTGGCCCGAAAAACAGGACGATTTCCGAGATTTTTTTCTGGTGAGATTATCGGGATGACGAGGTCGGGATTTTACACACTATTGATACATAGCCTTGCAGACTTTAACCTTTTTTTTCATCGGAAAATGGTGATCAACAGTGACGTTATTATTATTTAAAGGAAGTGCCGCCGTTGCTGCATGGCCTACAGTGTAGGTGCTTCTGGCAACTAAAGCTGCAGAAAAGAAATTCGATTCTCGAAAAAAAAAACAACTTTGATACTTTGTTATTAAGGCCTTATATACGCGAATTTTCAAGGAATTTTTCAATTCTGTGAAGTTCAAATTATTCCTAACCATTCAGGCTAATGGAATCAAAAATAATAGAAAAATTAAAAAAATTTCGCGTCTATAAGGCCTTAACAAATGGCTAAACGTATGGAAAAATCATCGGGTTATACGCTCGAAAATGTTATAAACTATGCTCTGTGCGAATTCGAAGCGAATGGGACTCATAGATTTTCAGATACGACTCACACCGTTTCGTAAAACTTAGTGTTCGAGAAAAAGGCAGAGGAAAAAAGGTTGACTCTTCCAAGGCAGTGAGTTTCTGACGCTTCACAAAAATCGTCACAACTCGGTCAATTTGAAGAATTTTTCCAACATCTTTGTTGCAAATTAAAGTTAAAACTCTAGGTCATAAGACCATGAAATAAAAAAATTAAATACATTTTTGAAATATCAACCTTATGCAGACCACTCAACGACGAGGGTGTTCTTCTCGAGAATACTCTCACAAGGAACCCGCGTAGAAATTTCGATGGGGCCCAGATCAGGGCCCGATCAGGTTGCCTGACTGCCCTGGTAGGGCACTAATAAGGCAGCCTGAAAGGGCCCTACTAGGAAATGTAACGTTGTGTCACATATGGGCCTGATCTGGTTGCCTGATCAGGCCCCTATCAGGTTGCCTGATCAGAAAGAAATGCATATAATATTTCAAAAAAGCAAAATTGAATGAACCACTTAATTTAGAGTTCCACTACAATTGATTTTGTATCATAATTCGTCATTCCCTGGCCTGCTGTAACGTTTTTGTTCGAAGAAAATATTTGGCCTATATGGGAATCGAACCTCGTACCTTCCTACCCATAGCTAGGCACGCTGCCCCTATGCTACCGAGTGCTTGTAACGTCTTGGTGCCAGATATGGCATAACAGACCAAATGAATTCCTATAATTATTTGTTGTATCACATAAAGTATATCAATTAGTTAATATCATTGTGACAATTAAAGAGGTTTATCGAATAACATGCTATAGATTTTTGAAACTTAACCTTATATATATATATATTATATTATATATATAATAAAAATAATTTAAATAAATATATATATATATATATATATATAGTTGCTCTCTCTCTCTCTCTCTCTCTCTCTCTCTCTCTCTCTCTCTCTCTCTCTCTCTCTCTCTCTCTCTCTCTCTCTCTTCGCCTTACAAAGCTGCCGAAATCTTCTAACACGTATCCGAGTTGCATAACGTTTTTTGTCGTGACAGTCTATAGCACCTTTTTTTAAATAGAATTCAGGAATGCATCGAAACTCCGAAGCTACGATGCTGTAAAATCGAAGTTTCCATGTGAAAAATGAGAGGTTATGTGCATCTAGCGACTGCTGAGGCAGGCATCGGGCAAGCCTATTTATGGCCTCATCAGGGAAAGCCATAGTAGGGCCTATCAGGGCAAGCCTTGGTACGGCCCTATCGGGGAAAGCCTTAGTAGGGCCACATTAGGGATAGCCTTAGTAAGGCCCTATCATGGAAAGCCTTAGTAGGGCCTATCAGGGCAAGCCTTGGTAGGGCCCTATCGGGGAAAGCCTTAGTAGGATCTTATCAGGGACGGCCTTAGTAGGGCCATTTTAGTATAGCCTGATGTAGGGCCTAAATACTTCCGGCCCGATCGGGGCCGGATCAGGATGTCCGTAATAGGTGTTACCCCTATCACACCCCGATCGGGGCCTGATCCTGGTCAGGCTAACCCTAAGAAATTTCTACTCGGGAACATCCCTAAGGTGATACCCTTCGATTCTGTTGAAATTTGGATATGTTATAAAGCACCGAAAAGTAGGCGATACGTATTTTTTTCATCGGCGGAAAAACGGTTTTAAGCGGTGAAACCACCCCTTAATATAGGGGTGGTTCAACCCTCAATTTTTTTTTGCAATGTCACTATAGTGGATTTTTCATTGCTTCGGATTGGAAGAATTTTCGTTTTTGTTTCATTAAAATCGGTGGACTCCTTGTGTGTAAAACTGCTATATTACCCCTAGAGATGCCTTTTTTCGTGGGGTGGTTTCACCCCTTAAAACCGTTTTTCCACCGATAAAAGAAAATACGTATCGCTTACTTTTCGGTGCTTTATAACATATCCAAATTTCAACAAAATCGAAGGGTGTCACCTTGTCAGTCATCACTTCTGTTCGAGCTTTTCTCGTGCCTCGCGACAACTTCTGGTCATTCTCACACTATCGATGACCCTCTTTTAATACTTCGTGTTTTTCGAGGCTCGGAGCACGCGAGGATGGGTTCGGTTGAGGGCACGCCAAGAGAATAAGTCAAGTGACAGGACTCATACGTGATAAACCGTTAGAAGCCTCGTCAACTCGTAACGGTGGCTTTCGTTTGATCTCAGCATACCGGAAGTCACGCTACCGGTGCAACGAGGCTTCGGCTTAACGCAATCACGTCTTACGCTTGACTAACCTTGCGTAAATGCGTGCCAAATTATATTACGAAGTTCCGTTGAGCAATTACTGATGGGGTTCTACTCCGTTTGTCGAATTTTGTGAACATTTCTGCGTAGTGATTACGGTGCACGAAGGCTGCGAAGAAAAGCGGATGAAACGTAATGCCAGGGGTGATGGTTCTGGATGCGAGTATAGTAGATGATGTCTACACCAACGGAACGTTAAAAAAAAATAAACAAAATTATAACAAATTTGGATGTAGGGGAAAAAATCTTTCGGTCACCGGAAGAGCTTCTTAACTGATGTAGCTTTCCTAGACAGCTCAAGTTTTACGTCTTGAGGGGGGAGAAACCTTTTGGCGAGAAAAAAATAGCTGATTCGCATGAATTTTTTGAAGAAAAGATTTCTTCACCATTTTTGGACTTGGGGTGTTTGGATACTACTTTTGGCTGTCACGTGGCGTCGCCGGGATTAAGGGGCCAGTCCACTTTGAAAATTTCAAAAAATCGAAAGCAATCAAGACTTGAAGAAATCGACGATGATGAGCAATCAGAAGGGATTTTGTACGGTGCAGGAATTGCCGATTGAGTTTGGGTAAGAGTTTTTCATAGTATAAAGTTCAAACGCGTTTTTCTCGAAACAACCTTTTCAAAATCTAGCTCCATCGTATCTCTAAAACTAATAAACTGATTCTCTTGAAATTTGAACCACATATTGTAAACATGATTCGCAACAAGATGACCCTCGATGGTTTTGAAATTTTGATTTTAACTTTTTTTTTGCGAAAAACTACGAAAAAAACGCGATTTTTAAAAACTTTTTTCGTTTTTCATCTGCCATTTTTTTATTTTTTGATAAAACTTTATATCCGAGGGTCATTTTGTAGCTGGTATCATACTGAATCCAATGGACTTTGATTTTTTTGTTCAGACAAGCCGTTGCTGAGTTTTCATGGAGCTACCTAGCCCACCTATTTTTGAGGCGTTACGTTAAACGTAACGCCTCAACTTTGTTGAGGTTTTTGTATTTAAAAATGGATAAAAATTAATTATTTTTTTTTAAATGTATTTCAAGACTTTATTCATCAAGCCCAACAACTTTTATATTTAAATCTTTTGTAAAATCCTCAAAAAAAAATCGCGAAAATAGCCTTTTTCGTGGCTCCAAAGTGGACTGCCCCCTTAATTCGAAAAAAACCAACGAAGATTTTTCTTTCACTACTACTCATACACAGAATATGAACAAAAAAGTGAGGAATCTTGAAAATCGATGAAATGGTACGCTTCGAAACAGAAAGATTGAAATTTCCGAAAAAATGGCCACAATTTGCCATAATAAATTCTTTTTTTTTATTTTCTAAAATACTTAGGGTCATGTTTGACACAACAAGGTTATAAATATGTATACCAAATTTCATAAAAATCGGTGTATTAGTTTTTTAGCCATGCGTCACGCTAGTTTAGAAAATGCAGTTCAGAAGACCGTGCCACACCTCCGCCATTTTTAAAGATTAGTGATTTAAAAAATACCATGTAATATCCAAAAGTAGTAACAAAACATACCCTAAGTCTCAAAAAATGTGAAGAAATCTTTCCTGTAAAACCAAAGAATTAAAATTACGAAAAAAATTCCTCGCCTGAAGTTATCTCTCCCCTTAATTGCTAGAGTTATCAACCGTGTCTCGCTTCGTTACCGCGTTTCGTTGCTTTCAGTTCGACAAGTAATTAATTATTCCGATAAATGTGGTTTGCATGTGGTCGTGGGGTACAGCGTGCCACTGAGTTGTGGGGCGCCATATACCGTCTCTTGACATACAACCCATCACGACGTTGAGCTTCGAGTGCAATATACAATTGCTAATTTTACGGTTAGACATAGAGGAGTCGAAATAAAAAAGAAAAATGAACCTAGTGACAAAGCGTGGAAGGATGTCACGCGCTTCTAATATGGTAGGTTTTCATTAAATGGATATTCCCGGCTACTATGAAAAAATTACTCCCCCAAGATTCTAATAGTGAATAGGACTAAAATATATACACGGTGGACCATTTAACGTGACTACCCCAAATATCTCCATTGCCTTTAGAGTGACGAACAAAATGTCGGGAGGCAATTTGATTGATTTAGAAGGGCTGATACAGTGATGATAAATTCATTTTGGTCAAGGTCATAGTTTTTGCGTTCTCGGGGTCATCAATGGTTTTTCAAATGGGAACATGTTTTTTTTTTCAATTAAGACGTAGCTGATATTCACACGAATCCAACGACCTATGATGTCATGACCTTGAAATGATTTTTGCAGGGTGGTACAGATAACAGGGACACCCTGTATATTGTCAAGCCCTTTACAATAGTTAATAACTATTTTGGCGACAATAGGTAGTCGCACACGCCACACGAATCGCATATTTATATATACTTTTGGCTTGTAGTTGTGTTAACCATATAATGATTGCGGTGACAATAAACTATAGAGCAATTTACTATTCCTTCCTATACCATCGGCGTTTTTTGTAAATACCATGAACTTTTCTCTCAGTATAGGAAACAAGAGAAATTTTTAACAGAGCAACGAAAACTTGTCAAAATTTCATCTTTTAATTTACCCACGATATTAAGATATACAACGAGTCATATTGTCGATATACACGCGAATAATAGATCAAATCCTATATACGAAATAAAAATCATCACAACAATACCTATCCATCCAATAAGAATAGGACACATTCTTCAGTCTCACAAACCCACCTATTCAGCACACTACTTGAGGTGTGAAAGGTCATTATACTTGAGATGAAGCCTCAAGCTTTTAAGGTCTTAGGCCACTCTAGAGGCCGAAAAAATAGGCTTTTTAGGGATTTTTTCCCCAGAAAAAGAACAAAATAAATCGAGATTACAAAAAGGGTGTTTATCATGCATATCAGTGACTGTGCACAATAATTTTTTTGAAGCGATTAATTTCAAAATGGCGGCTTTGCAGCGTTTATCTCAAAACTGCATTTTTTGAGTTGGCCGGAAACATAACTCAGACAATTTGCAACTGTTTTACTTGAAATGTTAAATATATCTGGAAAAATACACTATCTATGGAAGTACGTAGGATTTTTTTTTATATTGCATAGTTCATTTGTTATTAACAATTATCTAACGATTTTTTAGGCAAATTTTTTGGAAAGTGAAAAATTTCGTCAGATATTTGTTAATAACAAAATCACTGACATGTATGATAAACACGCTTTTCTGTAATCTTGATTTATTTTGTAGTTTTTCTGAAAAAAAATCCCCAAAAAGCCTATTTTTCGGCCTCTAAAGTGGCCTGACCCCTTAAGAAAATATCAAACATTTTCAAAGTTCTATGTTTATGTGAGTTTTATTAAGTATGTATTGCCTGCGCCTTTCATCAGTGACCAAGGATGGAGTTCTTCTGTAGCTTTACTATTTAAGCAGTCCACCGATTCGAACGAAACAAAAACCGAAATTCTTCTAATGTAAAGCGATGAAAAATCCACTATAGAATAATTGACAAAACTGAAACTAAGGGGTGACACGCCTTCCTGTGAGGGATCGAGAATGTTTTTCCGCAGATAAAAAAAATACGTGTCTAATAGTTTTCAATGCTAGATTACATATACGAGTTTCAACAAAATCGGATGCCACTTAGGTGATGTTCCTTGTCAGTCAGCAATTTATTCGAACAATCGACTATACCCAATACTACATATTCCATCGGGAATGCATCTCTAAGCAATCTCCTCCACTCGTATTTCCATTACTTCGTACATCGTCACAAAATTGGACATCACTTAGGTGATGTTTCTCGTCAGTCAGCAATTTATTCGAACAATCGACTATACCCAATACTAGATATTCCATCGGGAATGCATCTCTAAGCAATCTCCTCCACTCGTATTTCCATTACTTCGTGCATCGTCTGAAAAATGTTCACTATATCACGCTGTAAGGCGATCGATCACAACGTAAGCGAATAATTATTGTGTTCGTACAGTGCAAATCTTACATACCCGACATATGGTGATGATTAAGCAGCACCAGATTTCCCAACCAGACCTCCAGCCCACCAATCTAATGCACCACGACTACATATACATATATATGCAATGTGGCTTACCGAGTGTGTTAAACTTCCGTAACTCGGTAGTGCCGACATCCAAAATCCTCCGAGGTAATCGAGCGAGAGACCAGGGTGATGAGGGAGGCCGAAAGAGCGAGAGACCGAGAGAGAAAGAGAGAAAGAGACAGGAAGAGGTTGGCAGGGGTGCGAGGGACAGGGTTGCACATCTAGAAGCGTTAATAACAACTGATTGCTCGCTCATACGTATTCATGAGGCTTTATGCACGTGAATTTTAGACATCCAACAAATATCGTGGATCCTCGTATCGCAAGGTCCTCTAACTACCCCGCGTCATACATACGTAAAAACATTATACATATATATATTGTCGTGTGTATTTCGAGTTTTTTGGTTTATTAGAACGGAGCGCGAGAGCCATATTATGCAAAGTGGCAATTTGTCTTTGCTTGGGTTAAATTCGTGTTGACACATTGCCACTGCTGGGGATGTGTCATTAAAATCTCTGCGTTGGGACTCTTGAGAAATCATACATACCCACATATACAGGGTGTGGCACGTAAAGTGTTACAGAACAATAGCACTGAAACTATTGATCATATCCAAAAATGTTTCAGACAAAAGTTTCAGTGTTCGAGAAGGCCGTCATACTGGACCACCCTATTTTTTTTTATCGGTGGAGGCGCTGACGCTACGTCAAAGTCAACTCCACTTTTTTAAATGGAACCATGTCGTTTTTTTCAATGACATTATTACCGATTTTAAGACGAATTCAGCGACCTACAACACAAGGTCATTCTAGTCACGCAAAGTATGAAAATTGCCGAAAAATATCGGAATAATAACTTTCAAAGGATCCACTAACCTTGGTTTGTGTCTACCTACAGAACGTGCTCGAAGTGATGATCCTCGACTTGTAAACACTTGTTTGATCGCTGTTTTCATTTCTTACGATACCAATGTTTCTTATCGGCAGCAAGTACATGTGAGTGCATCGGATCGCGAAAATGAACGATTTCCAAGAATCTTTTGATATGTTGATGGTGCTGGGGGAATGCCGAAAACATTACAGAAACGCCCAAGATTTGTATGCGGCTCGTTATCCGTATAGGCAACAAAAATCGCACATGGTTTTTACGCGATTAGCTGACCGTTTCTGTCACTTCGGTGCAGTGAAACAAACACGAGTCAAACGTCGACCGATTGTTAAGGGGAGGGTAGGGGTTTCGGCGTGAAAAAAAACACTTTTTTGCGAATTTTTTTCATCTATATAGATAAAGTAAATTTATTGGAACCTTTTGTACATTGTTGAGTGTCATTTCAAGAACATTCCGCGAAATTTGTACGCGAAAATATCCACAAACAAGCCGGTGACAAAGCTTATCCAAGAACGCCTTTGAAAAAACACGATTTACGGTGTTCACTGTATCTCAGCTAGAAATTATCCGAAATCAAGTACCATTAAAATTTAGTCAAAGTATCATCAAATTCTCCCCCCAACGGTCTTTAATAATTTTTTTTTAATTTCTAAATTTTTGGTGGTTATGTAAAGTGAAAAGTGCTATTTTTCATGAAAAATTCCGCCATTTTGGGGGTGGAAAACCCCCTCAATGTAAAACAAAAATCTCAAACTAACCGTTAGGGGGGAGGTATTTTATATGTAGAAAGTGTGTACCAAGTTTGAAATAAATCGGTCATGGAGTTTTCATATGGTAGTGAACACGGACTTTGAAAAAGTGGTTTCGAGAAAAACGCGGCACCGGCTCGTTTGTGGATATTTTCGCGTACAAATTGCTCGGAATGTTCTTGAGATGACACTCAACAATGTACAAAAGGTTTTAATGAATTTACTCTATCCATATACATGAAAAAAATCGCAAAAAAGTGTTTTTTTTCACGCTGAAACCCCTACCCTCCCCTTGATAAAAATAATGCGGCTATCTTAGCTTTCGCTGCACTAGATCCACATGCGAGTAGCAGGCAAATGGAAAGAGAGAGTGGAAGTAGCCGGCGATCTGTATTAAGAATCTTACATCAACACAAGTTCCAACCGTATCGCATGTCTTGACATCACGATTTGTGCGGCAATGATTTCCTAAATCGCGTCAATTTCTGTAACTGGATTCGTAGAAAAATGCACACAGATGTCTCATTTTTGAGTCATGTGCTTTTTTCTGACGAATCTAACTTCACAAATACGGGAAATGTGAATAGGCATAACATGCATTATTGGGCAAATGAGAATCCTCGATGGAGGAGAACTGTACCATTTCAACATCCGTGGTCCGTTAATTGTTGGTGCGGCATTGTCGGCGATCACGTCATTGGTCCATATTTTTTTGAGGGACGCTTGACGGGGCAAGTTTACGCAAACTTTCGGCAAAACGTACTGCCTCAATTACTAGACGATGTGCCCATGCATGTTCGCATAGACATGTGGATGCAACACGACGATGCACCACCCCATTATGCTCTGTGTTCAAGACAACTGATGAATGAGATTTTTGGTGAAAAGTGGCTAAGACGAGGCGGCCCTGTAGCTTGGCAACCTCGTGCGCCAGATCTAACATCACCAGATTACTTTTTATGGGGTTTTGTCAAAGAACGCGTAACGGCGGTAGCACCTACCACGCCTGACGACATGAAAGAAAGAATACCCCGAGCATGGACCGAAATTACACCACAAATGTTGGCTGAAGTTAGACGGTCTTTTCATCAGCGAATTAACAAGTGCTTACAAGTCGAGGGTCATCACTTCGAGCATCTTCTGTAGGTAGACCCAAATCAAGGTTAGTGGATCCTTTGAAAGTGATTATACCGATATTTTTTTATTTTTCGACTATTTTCATACTTTGCGTGACTAGAATGACCTTGTGTTGTAGGTCGCTGAATTCGTCTTAAAATCGGTAATAATGTCATCGAAAAAAAAATACATGGTTCCATTTAAAAAAGTGGAGTTGACCTTGACGTAGCTTCAGCAGCTCCACCGATAAAAAAAATAGGGTGGTCCAGTATGGCGGCCTTCTCGAACACTGAAACTTGTGTTTGAAACATTTTTGGATATGATCAATAGTTTGAGTGCTATTGCTCTGTAACACTTTATGTGCCTCACGCTGTATATATAGGGTGAGCAATGAAATGCATAACTCGCATTGGAACGTCCTACCGGGAATCGTATGGACAATTTCAAAAAGTCACTAGTCCTTGAGAGTAAAAGCCTTCGTACTGAGAGACCCATTTAAAGTCTCATCTTCCGATAATAGGATATGTAGAGGGTGGCCAGAATCGTAATGTCCAAGAGGAAAATCTAGATGCCTCGTATCCACACCTATGCAAACCACCACCATCTACGTTTTACGATCTTTTTTACTTTTCGAGAAAAAAAGCATTGAAAAAAAATCGAGTTTTCCTTCAAAATATGTTTTGATCTCTTTCTTCTTTTTTGTGTATGTACTTTCCTCTTAGAAATTTTTGGAAGCAATTGGGAGTCACTTCGACTAGGATAAGTTTTTTTTTTATCATCTAAACTTTAGTGCTTGATTCTCTCAAGGCGTCTGGCCACCCTGGCCGCTCGGAAAATGGGTATATTTTTTAAAAATTCATAAGCTCGAAAGTATCAAACGACATAATTGTTTTTTTAACACAAGGTAAGATAGGGCTTTAAGAAAGCCTTAAATAAATTTTAGTTCAAAATATTTAACAATGGCGGCGCCGCAAAATTTCCGCGGAGGTCCCCCGCACGTCATGCGCGTATGTTGCTGCAGGTGTATCACCGTCATGTTGCATCTTAAAAAAGAATTAGCTTATTTGTGGATAGTGTCGTTACAAGGTAGCGTAATGATATTTTTTCGACCAATAGGGAAATTATGGTCAGCCGAAGAAATAAAATGTGTATTTTTCACCGAAATTTCACGAGAAAAAACGTCAATAAACAAAACCAATCAACTAATCGCAAAATCTTACGTCACCTTTTAGATAATGTATCTAAAAGTATTGTGTACAAATTTCACAGCAATCGGACCGATAGTTTACGAGATTGACTTGACACGATTTCGAAAAATGTAGTTTCGAGATAATCGCAAAAGAAAGTAAATGTGTGGTTACCCGGCTGACGGTGCGGTTTTTGTGAGGCCTACCTTCAATCAGCAATTCCTGGTCCATACATGTCCCGTTCGGCAGCTGATTGAACATTCTGGGACTCTTTTTAAGAATATATACGTGCTGGGCGTGCTTTTTTCGTGCTTTACGAAACACACTTTACGTATATACACTAATAGAACCGCGCGGTCGACCGCTCGCAGTAGGCTCGACCTTCCTACCGAAAAATACCTGTAACTTTGACAATTTAGCGATTTTTATACCAACTACGGCTCAAATTGTTCGTGACTTTTCAAGGTTTATCATGAAAAAAAATCAGGGTGGCCACACGCCCTAAACGTATTTAAAAAAAACGTATCCCAATCTAAGGCACGTTCGTGTTTAGTTGGTAATTTATTTATTGATCAACAGTGCACTCCACGACGACAACACAAGACAAAAAATCGCAAGGAAAGCACACTCACAAAAAAGAAAAGTAACAAAACGCTTTGTTTCGCGAAAAGTAAAAAAGATCGTGGAACATAGATGGCGGTGATTCGTAAAGGTAGGGTGAGGTGGGGTAAAGAGGGATACTTATTGGGGATTTATTGATAAACTTATAAATTAGATATAATAGTTGTATTCATATTTTTATGTTAATAAATACGTTTGAGCTTAATCAACAATTTTTCTCAGTTGTCGGGCGCCAAAGAAAAAGTAACACATTTTACCCCGTGTTCGGGGCAAAACAGGAAACTCTAACAAGGAAAGGTTGAGAGGTCGATCTCTCCGATTTCGATGAAATTCGGCATGCTTGTAGAAGGGGTAAAAATAGGCGACACGTATTTTTTTATATCTGCCGAACCCGATTTTTAAGGGGTGAAACGGACCTTCGAAAATAGGGGTGTTTTTCGTCGATAACGTTATCGTTCTCATCTCCAATGTATAGTACACGAAAATAATAAAAATTGTGGCCATTTTAATTTTTTTTATATCTCGTACCGTTAAAATCAGGTTCCACAGATATGAAAAAATACGTGTCGCCAATTTTTACCCATTCTACAAGCATGCCAAATTTAATCGAAATCGGAGAGATCGACCTCGCAACCTTTCCTTGTAAGGCGTAAAATGAAGATAAATCACACAATAAGTAGCTGACGCTCTAAGAAAACCCATTCTACTGGCAAGCACAGCCGGTACCGCTCTTCTCATGTGTTCTTCGTCCCATTTTTGCCGATCAGTTTTTCTCTTGTAGTTACGAATCATTACCACTGCAAACGAAGAAAAACCACTGAAATAAATCTTGTGAAACAAGTAGGTATCTACGAAGAAAAAGACTAATGCGCTCGATGACAGCTATCTGTTTAGTTGTGCAGTAAATAATAAAATAATAAATTAAAATGTCTCCGTAAAGTAGGGACAAAATGAAATGCCATGTCAAAAATGCCCCGTTTATTTTGCCCAAGCAACCATTTTGTGTAAGTTGATCGACGATTCTAACCTCAATCGAAATGTATCGAAAAACATTGGAAATTAATCAAAATCCTCTCAAAAACTGTTGTTGGTAGCCACAACGTTAAAGCACCTACCACCACGTTCCGCTCACTCTGACTCAAGTGAGGTGACTGAACAACGAACGAATAACATTCCTGTCTACTCCTACACTGAGAAAAAAAAAATTAAACCAAAAAAATTTATTGGTTGATCCAAATAAATGACTAAACGCAGAGTGCCACCGATATATGAGATTGTTACAATAGTATAAAATATTGGAAAATGTGATTGATTTAAATGACATATTATTTTATTTGAAAATCTCTCCTGTTCTCTGAATATCTAAATTATCCTTTAAATAAAATTATGATGAAATCATTCTATATACAATCCGTAGAAGTATGCACGGAATAATTAAGCGGTTGATACAACATTTTGTATTTCGTGCAAAAATATAATCAATGGAATTAATTATTTCTCTACTACATCGAAATGAATATGCCACGAGACTTAACATTTTCGCACTCCGTACAATATCAGAAGTGCAAGATCATGCAACTAGTATGAGATAGAGATAAGTGTATATCATGATTGAAATATCAACAATATGGATCCGAAATAATGGTATTTTTTGCCACAGAGTACAGGTGTCATCTGTAGCAACGTATTTAGTCTCTGGTAGAGAAAAATATAATATTCGAAGAAATAAATGTTCATTGCAATCAAAAGAATATATTTGTGAATTCGAGAAGTCATGTTTTTAATATGATTCTATGTGCACTTGCAAACATTTCTTGATTGTTGGTTCTAATAAATGTACACTCAGAAGAACTGCTGATAATATTTGAAAAATCACATGCAGTTCTTTGGAATAGGATAGAATTGTCACAATAAAGTGTTTGATCGAATTCGTTCGTTAAAAAAAAATTGAAAGTTTTTCAATTTTTCTTAAATCTTAAATAAAAAGTGAGCATTAGAATGATCATCCACGATAATAGTGAAGAGAATACCAGATATTCAACTGATAAGAACAGATTCTACACTTTGAAATGGTTAAAAAATAACTAAAGCTTAGCCACAGGCCAAGAAGCGATACTCTTTAGAGTTTCTCCGGCGTTTAAGTAGACTTTCGGTTTGCGCTACGCTTACGAGAAACGAGCGCGCGTGCGGCTTCTAGCGGTTACTCCGAGAACTACGGGTTTCCTCAAACCTATAATTTCGGTGGCGCTCGGCCATGATTTGGTTGAATTTTTGGATAAAGTTCTGAAAAGCCCATACCGCTTTTTTCCTTGAAATTTTGTATACTTATGTATTTTGACTCGCTGAACACGAAAATAACAATTAAAATTGGCGCAAATTTGATTTTCAAGAAAAAAAAAACAACTTTTTTTTGTAGTTTTTTATTTTATTTTAACAAATGTTGATCGTAGGAAAATATCTTCTACAAAAGTTGTAGCCCATCAAAAGACTGATAATTTATCTTCTATGCAAATTTTGTCTTAAATCATTATTTTCCAAGAAAATGGGATAATACTCCAATCAGTATATTTTGCTAAACTCTATTACTTTCGATATTATCTACTTACGCACTTTACTGCATTTGGGCCCAAATAAATCCAAATAAAACAAACCCAAACAAACTCGATTATGTTGAATTGTGAGGTGTGTAGTTCACTGGGGTGGACTGAGGGCACCTCGGATGGGCACGTGGAATCGCGGGGTGCGTAGAACACTGGGATGGGCGCAGGGCACCTCGGATGGGTGTGTGGAATCGCGGGGTGCGTAGAACACGGGGGTTAGTTTGTTGGGCACCTTGGATAATATCGAAACTGATAGAGTTTAGCAAAATATACTTATTGGAGTATTATCCCATTTTCTTGGAAAATAATGATTTAAGACAAAATTTGTATAGAACATAAATTATCAGTCTTTTGATGGGCTACAACTTTTGTAGAAGACATTTTCCTCGACGATCAACATTTGTTAAAATAGAATTAAACAACCACAAAAATCTGTTTTTTTTCCAGTTTTTATCTTGAAAATCAAATTTGCGCCAATTTTAATTCTCATATTCGTGTTCAGTGAGTCAAAATACATAAGTATACAAAATTGCAAAGAAAAAAGCGGTATGGGCTTTTCGGAACTACACCCAAATAAAATACCAGATTTCCTCAATAGAAATTTTATCTGAATCAAACGAGCGAGATTCAATTTTTCTTGTGTACTCGAATCAACAATATTCATGTTATGAATTGAAACGCTTTTTTTGTTCGTTGCAGAAAATGCAATCAAAACTATATAATTTGTTCGCGTAATGTTTTAGATAGTTTCAATAATATATTGTTCTCGGCTCACAATATATCTTTTGAATGAAAAAAAAAAACTTTTTATTTTATCATGCTATTAAAGTCAATAGCATTTTGTTTGGGCTAATAAATCCGATTATTTACACCAACAATTTTACAATTGAATCAACGGAATTTCATTGAATAACACCAATGACATTGGATCAATGATTTTTTTCTCAGTGTATACATATGCTTGCCAAGCACAAGCTCACTTCCCGTTCTGCCCCAAGCCTCATTCCGCCCCACCCGACGAGGCATCTGGATTTTTCTATTCGACGTCACTCTTCGGGCCACCCAGTATGCGTGTGTCGGGAAAGAAAAGTTTCTCCAATAGACAGCGCGTGAAAATTCGACACAGGTATCCTCTAATACGGGAACGGTTGCGATAATTGAGGAAAAAATTAAAATTTAATTTATTCACCGATGCACGAGGGTAGGACAGAGCAGCTAAGGGATCGTCGAGGCAAGTACAAAAAGCATTTTCACCGCACTCTCGAATTACAGTCTAATGTACTATCCGCACTTCATCCTCCTTTGCTGGAAAAGTTAATTCGGTTATATATTACGATCCACAGCGCGTACTCGCATCGACATCGAAAAGCTTTTAGTTATCCTCTCTCGGTCTCGTCACGTCTATAATTGATGATTCCATCATCTTTTTGTCATTTCGTCTCATCCTCGGTTAATTCAATATCGCACGGGACGAGGAAGAAAATAAACGGGCACTATCGATTATCGAAGTTGAGTGAGATGTATTTGCGTCGCGTAAGGTAGAAGTGTCAATAGATATTTTTACAAGCTTTTATTCAGCTTGCTTCGTTCTGTCTTTCCGGTTAAAAGTTTTTAATTAATTTTTCAAGCACTTACTGGCATCCGATTGAGCTGAAATTTGACATAGCCGTGTAACTTCGGTGACAGGAAAAAATAAGCAATATTGAGGGATTTTTTACACTAATAAATAATTATTCTACAATTATCAAATTTTAGGTATACTTTAATAGTATATTTGAGTACACGATTTTTAAAAAAATTAATTCATCATCAAAATGGCGGAGCTCTGGCAGAGTGTTACGGCAAGGTCGCCGCGGGAGTTGCGAATCGGCGTGCAGTCTAGCTTCCCGTAAACTTTGATTTGCAACAAAGTTTAAACATTTTTTCAGTTAGAACATATATAGTTTCTATGTGACGGTAATTAAAATGAAGAAAATGGCACGCATTTACAGAAAAAAAAACCAACATTTCACGCAACATTTCTGTACAATGTGGATTAAAAAAGTCGTTTTTCTTTTCAAATTTTTGAGAAAACAATTTCCGTCAAGTAGAAGGTACCGATATTACCAATAGTTTTTGAGTAATCCTGCCCGCCAATTTCGATAATGCAGTTTAGAGGAAAACGCTCACCGAGCGGTGCGGCACAGCGTTGACGGGCTGTAACGTTTGAAGTTTTTCGAATTTCGCTGTGAAATTCTGGGAAAATATTCTGCATATACAGTTCTATCGTTTAAAAAGAAAAAAAAGGAACCGATTTTTTTATCGTTGTAAATGTATATCCCGTCTTAATAGCGTATACTAGGACAGTCGAGTTTCTGCTCATTTGTTTTGTTATTATGAGTAAAATTTATTACACATGATGACGAGAGTCTGATGATGGAGGTGGGAGGTGGGCACTGCAACTCCATAATGACTTATGGAGGGAGGTCTAGTTAGAATTTTCAAAAAATCGATTTTTTTTTCATTTTCTAAAAGTATAATATCTTACGAGTATTTTCCGACTAATTGAATGTAAATCAGACCATTATTCGCCGAAATACATAACTTTGAAGGACGCCGTGTTTGAGCCATATGAAGTAAACAGGTAGCGGCAGCTGTGCGCTCGACTCCAAAGGGTCGCTGAAGGTCTTTATTTTATTTCATACATATATATATATATATATATATAGAAAATAAGAAAAACCTTTGTAGTTCGAAATACTGTTTCAGAAGCAGTTAGATTCGAAACGTTGAACCGTGCAAACGTTTATATTCGAAACAGTTTCTCGAGTTTTTCAGTGCAAAATGGATAAAAAAGTATCGCGAGAAGACAGGAAAAATCGCCGAATTTATAAGTCGCGAACCTTAAAAAGGAAACCGCATTTTAATCAAAAAACTGCGGAGACTGATGATAGCGGAGCGAGTACGTCAGCAAAAAAAATTGAGAGATCAGGATGAATACCATGTGCCAAAAACGGATGCAGTTGATTGCAGAATAATCAATTTTTTTAGCATTTTTTCGGCGATCACGAGTCTTGTGAAATGTGCAAAGTGCAACAGCAAAATATCATTTGGTATAGTAAGCGAACGTGGACTTGGGTTCGAAATTTCTGCTGTGTGTGATAAGTGTACTCCTCAATACACACCGTCATGCGATTTTATTAACCATTCTTTTGAAATTAATCGAAAGTTCGCATTAGCAATGCGTGTCGTAGGCGTTGGTTATAAAGGTGCAAAAAAATTTTGCGCATTGATGGACTTCCCGCCATGGTTGGCAAAATCTACGTACTACATATTACTGGAGCATATGTGTGAAGCGAGTAAAAATATGGCTCAATTTTTTATGAAGAAGGCTTCTAAAGAAGAGATAAACTTGAATTCTACTACCAGTGAAAGTAAGAATACTGATTTGATTGTGTCGGGTGATGGAACGTGGCAGAAACGCGGATTTTCGTCTCTGTTTGGCGTCACATCGCTAATAGGATAATTTACGGGCAAAGTTCTTGACGTACTTGTAAAAAGTTCTTACTGCAAGGCTTGTGAAGTTTGGAAAGATAAAAGAGACACGGAAGAATTTGAAGAATGGTATGAAACACACAAAGAAACTTGTTCGGCGAATCATATAGGCAGTGCGGGAAAGATGGAGGTCGATGCTGTAATCGAAATGTTTCGTCGTTCGTGGGAAAATCTTGGAGTGAGATTTTTGTATTACGTCGTGGATGGAGATTCAAAGACTTACTCTGGCATTGTTACAGCTGCTCCTTATGGAGAAACTGTAGTGACGAAAAAAGAATGTGTTGGTCATATTCAAAAACGGATGGGCACCCGTCTACGTTCGTGTAAAAAAATAATAAAGGATTCGGCGGTAAAGGGAAACTGACTGCTAAATTGATTGACCAATTATCTGTGTATTTTGGCAAGGCTATTCGTGACAACTCTGATTCAGTTGAAAAAATGAAGGATGCCATTTGGGCTACGCTCTATCACAAGATTTCAACCGGCGGGAAACCGCAGCATCACAAGTGTCCACGAGGTGCTGACTCGTGGTGCAAATATCAACAAGCAAAGACCGAGAACAAGTTGAAGTCTTTCAAACACAATTACACTGCCTTGCCGAAGCAAGTCTTCGATGCAATAAAACCTATTTATGAAAGTCTCACAAACGATGAATTGTTGCAAAGGTGCATTGGAGGTTTCACACAGAACAGCAATGAAAGTTTCAACCAAATCGTTTGGAAGATCATGCCGAAAACATTACCTGCCGGCTATACTACCGTCAGCATAGCCGCTTACATCGCTACCTGCACTTTTAACGAGGGTACATACGGTTTGCTAGCAGTCTTTGATGCCATGGGGATCAAGTTGGGACCACACGCCCACGCGTTTGCCAAGGCCGAAGATTGTGTTCGAGTCGGGAAAGCTAACCGGCGATTCCTGGAAAACACTCGAGACGCGAGGGTAGCTCGGCGGCAACTGAAAATGGCTTCAGATGCAATTAGTGTCCAATTAGTGTATAAAGCGCAGGAAGGCGAACTATATGGCCCAGGAATAGACGACTCTATGTAAGTTACGAAAAAAAAAAAAATTATCTGCATGCAAATCGTACTCAAAACTTTAAACTCGTTTGTCTCAAAACTATGTTTTCGAAGTCGGTGATCAATGTAACTCGAGAACGGCTTTACCGATCGGGTTGAAATTTATATCACTTCTATGCATAGTTTTCCTCCGGATGAACGAAGGATTTTTTTTTGGACAATTTTTTTTTTTTTTATAGTCAATTTTTGTAAGTGAAATTTTGGTCAAAACAACACTTTTGACTTTCAACGTCCGCCATTTTGTGAAAAATGGAAATTTTTCAAAACCCTTCGTTCAACCGGAGCATTATATCATTAACTAAAGATTCCCCCCTGTTTTGTTGGTTTCAGATAATCCGTCACAGCGTGAGAGTGATCACCGCAAAACCTGTTTTTTTTTGCAGCGTCCTCGGCCATTGATACGTATCGGCTTATTTTGAAACATATTTCTTAAAAAAAATTATAATGTTTACATTAAATATATATCTTTTAAACGGAAAACTTTTGTTGTAAATTATTTTATCGTTTGGCCGAAAAAAAATATCGGAAGAAAGGCCTTTTTTTTAACGTTCCAACTAGACCTCTCTCCTTATGTTAGGACAGTCGAGTTTGTGCTCATTTGTTTTGTTGACTTGAGCACTATTTATAATTACACTATTATAAAGTTTCTCGCAAAACCTTCATAACCTAAGCAAGGTTTTTCATTACGCCGATGTCTGAATGGCATGGGGTCTGGCATGGCAAATAAAAAAATTCTAACACTAAAAAGTATAAAATGAAATGAACGTGAAAAATCTTGTTGAGAAAAAGCTTTTATTTGAAAACTATTGAACGAAAAGTTAACAAAAAGTGTATGAAGTTAAATAGTAAAGCTACAGAAGAACCCCATCCTTGGTCACTGATCAAAGGCACAAGCACTACATACTCAATAAAACTTACACAAACATAGAACTTCGAAAAATTTTAATATTTTCTTAAAAGCTTGAGGCGTGAAACGTCATTGTACTTGAAATAAAGCCGTAAGCTGATAAACAAATATTTGCATTTTTAAAAGTTCTATGTTTATGTAAGTTTTATCAAGTACTACTATTTAACCTCATACACTAAACATAATTTTTTAATTTTTTTATTCAATAGCTTGTAAATAAAAGCGTGTTCTCAAAAATTTTTTTCACGTTTATTTTTTCTGCTTCGAGTACATTCGTGCTTTGATAATAATAGCGTTCCAGTGATCTGTCGAATTCCGAGGTTCACTCGGACTTCCGGTACTTCCGGAATTCAGACACAAAAGAGATCGCTTGGGAGGATCTTGAGAGCATTTCCAGAGCGGCGTAAACGTGTTTATTGGGAAACAAGGTTCTCAACTTTCTTTTTCACCCTGAGCGTGGAGGAAACTTAGTTTTCGTGAAGGAGAGGGCATTCATTTTAAACGGGTCTGCATGAGCTTAAAGGCTTAAAAAACGGTTGACTTTAGATTTTTTTTTCTGGTTAGAGGATGGGATGACGCGGTCGGGATTTTATACACAATTAATGCATAGTCTTGCCAAATATGAGCTTTTTTAAATCAAATAATATTGATAAGCAATGGAGTTAGTATTATTTAAACAAAGTATAGAGTTGCTGCATGGCTAATCAGTGTAGGTGGTTCTTGCAACTACGCTCATCTCAAAATAAATTTAAAATGTACTTGTAGAATCTTAAGGGGAGGGTAGGGGTTTTTTATCGTAAAAAAAAAACACTTTTTTGCGATTTTTTAAAATCTATATGGATAGAGTAAATTTATTGAAACCTTTTGTACATTGTTAAGTGTCATTTCAAGAACATTCCGTGATATTTGTACGCGAAAATATCCACAAACAAGCCGGTGCCGCGTTTTTTCTCGAAACCACTTTTTCAAAGTCCGTGTTCACTGCCATTTGAAAACTACATGACCGATTTATTTCAAACTTGGTACACACTTTCTACATATAAAATACCTCCCCCCAACGGTTAGTTTGAGATTTTTTTTACACTGAGGGGGTTTTCCACCCCCAAAATAGCGGAATTTTTCGTGAAAAATAGCAATTTTCACTTTACATGACTACCAAAAATTTAGAAATGAAAAAAAAATATCAAAAACGATTGGGGGGAGGATTTGATGATACTTTGACTAAATTTTAATGGTACTTGATTTCAGATAATTTCTAGCTGAGGTACCGTGAACACCGCAAATCGTGTTTTTCCAAAGGCGTTCTTGGAAAACCTTTGTTACCGGCTTGTTTGTGGATATTTTCGCGTGCACATTTCACGGAATGTTCTTGAAATGACACTTAACAATGTACAAAGGGTTTCAATAAATTTACTCTATCCATATAGATGAAAAAAATTCGCAAAAAAGTGTTTTTTTTTTCACGCTGAAAACAAAAAGACCAAGCTGAAGAAATAAAACGTTCGATTTTCGTCGAAAAAAAATAGCTTTAATAATTCGTTATCAACAGGTTGCTTTTTTTGTCATAATTATTTTTGTGTTATTATTATTATTTTTGTGTTATGATTTTTTTTTATGTTCTTATCGCTTTTTTGGCATTATTGTTTTTTGTTATTATTATTATTTTGTTATAATTTGTTATTAGCAACGCCCGACACGTGATTCTCTTTTTTAGCTTGTGTGTGCGCGTGGTAACGATACGGAATACCTATTCAACTTTCAGACGTTCATCCGATAAACATAACGAGCGTGAATATTCCGCGATTGGCGAGAGTCGGAACGAGGAATCCCGTGATCCTGGATTGCGATTACGACATGGGCCAATCGAAGAACACCGGCCTCGTGATAAAGTGGTACGTCAATCAGGAGCTTCTCTATCAGTGGATCTACGGCTATGAGCCGAAGGGATCGGACGAGTTTCGCAAATACATCGACGAGACGTACAAGGCGAGCGAGGATCCGAACGAGATGTACCGGGCGGTCAAGCTCGTGCGTCTCGGCCACGAATTGACCGGAAACGTACGTTGCATTATTTCGACCCAGTACAGCGAGGCCGAGGCCAACAGGGAGATGCTCGTCTACTGTGAGTACCAAACATTTCCCCTCCTTTGACCTTTAAATCCTTACATCGATTGTTGCAAAATTCGGTGCAAAATTACGAAAAAAACCGTGAGAGTTACAAAGTTCAAAACAATTCTAGAAAAATTGAACTCTCAAAATGTATAGCTGCATTTATAGTTGAATTGGACTAAATGAATTACGACCTCCCTTTAAGGGGTAAGGCCACTGTAGCGGGGAAAAAGATAAGTATATTTTGGGAATTTTTTTTAGCGGGACAATGGAATAAATCAAAATTCTGAAAAAGGCCCTTTATTGTACATATTATAAACTGTTTAAACAATTTTTTTCAAAGTGATATAAAACAAAATGGCAGCTGCACAGCTTTTCTTCGACGAAGCTTTTTTTTCATAGGCGCGCGACCGGACCAACGGCACCTGCAATTTTTAATTTACAGAGCATGAATTTTTTTCGATTAGACATGTGAATAGCTACAGAAGTACGTAGGATTTTTTTAAATATATCGTTTTTTGCAAAAACAACGCGTTTTTTAAATAAAAATTCAAAATACTCAAAAAAACATCGTCCAAAAATTGTTTATAAAAAAAACTATGTAATATATCCAGAAAATCCTACTTCTATGCAGAATGTAATTTTGAATATACAGTTAAAATTTCAAGTCAATCGGTCAAGATTTGTTCGGGTTATGAGTCCGGCCGACTCGAAAAATGTAGTTTCAAGAAAAACGCGTTTGAAGTTTTCGGTACTGATTGCATCGGAATGAGAGGGGCTGCGTCAAAATTCAAAATAGAAGTATTTAGACATTTTTCCCACCTTAATCATTTGAGTATGTCATTTTAAAGATATTAAGGCATCTTTTAAGAAAAAAAACGATTTTTTGAAATTTCTACAGTGGCCTTACCCCTTAATGCAGTATTGTTGGACAGAAGTTCACGTATTGCAAAAATAGGCATACTTTGCGTGTATACAAAAATCTGCACACATTTGTGCAGACTTATTTTCCAGATGCCACTTCCGGTCGACGTTGCGGGGCATAGCGAACAAAACTTTTATTTGAATCTCGAGAATTTTTTTAAATTCAATAGAAAGCTTTCTCGATAAACTAAATAAATGAAATAAATAAATGTCTAGTATCTGAGAAAATAAAAGTGTTGCGTGCACAACAAAATTTGCACGCACACACACACACGTACACACGTACAGATATTTGTTCCGTACGTCATTCCTCTTCGACGTTCCAGAGCGCATGGAACGTAATTTTTATGGAAATCTTAAAAAATTTTCCTTTTTTTTTACGGAAAAGAGCTTTTGTTTGTAAGTAAAATAAATATTGGGTTTTAAACCTAAACCCCGCTGTTTTTTTTACTTTAAACCAATTTCCAGCTCTTTTAATCAGTTGAAGATTACTGAAACGTTTGCTAACAGCCATTTGAGTAACGTTCAACAAATCAGACAATTCTTTAAGAGTCTGGCATCGATCTTAATCGAGTAAGGCCTCCAATTCTTGATCTTCAATTTTTTTCGGCTGTCCTGGACGTTCTTTGTCTTTAAGGTCAAAATCGCCACTTTTTAATCGTCCAAACTAGTATACTTATAATCCAATATACCAATAATCTTCTTAAAGCAAGCGACGACTTTCAGCAGCCTTTTTTTTCTTGATTTAAAGTAAATAAGCAAAGCTTCCCGCATATGCTATTTCGTTGGTTAAAAACCTGGCATTTTCGATACTATAAAAAAATTAGTGTGTACGAGTGAATTCACTCCCGAATACTGAATATTGTAGGACATGTCGAATATTTCAACACTGTAAATTTTTCGTGTGACTTCTATGAAAATGATACTAGTTACGCCATCTAAAGGAACATTACGATGGCTGTGGCTCCTAATTCTAACCACGCAGCCTTTATATTTGACCCAAAATAATACTTTTTTCAAGAGTGGCAAACATCGAAATTCGACCCTTAAGGGGGTGAAACAGGGGTTTTAAAGTTTGGATGAAACAATATATTTGATGGTCCGATTTGCTTGAAACTTGGCGTAAATACTCTACAATACAAACAATTGAACACGTATTTCAGCATTTTCTAAAATTCAACTCTTGAGGCGAGAAATACCTTTAGGAGCGTGAAAAATAGGTATTTTTCGGGATTTTTTTTTAGAGCGGATAAAATAAACTGATCATTTTCAAATTTGGACATGAGTTTATTATAGCTGTAAAGTTTAAAAAAAAATTTTGGGATGACCAACAAAATGCCGGCGTTATTAAGGGTCTTCGGACGCCTGTTTTCCGCGACATCGAAAAGTGCTGCAGTTGTCACTCTTTTTCTGTTGATCTGAAAAAAATTTAATAAGTGTCATTCGTTTACTGACATATTAAGGGAAAGGACATACCTAAAAATGATGAAAAAGTGCAAAATTGAAAATTTGGGAGCATTTTTACTCCAAAGTTTGAATTTTCGACTATCTTTTCGACATATTTGACCCCAAAAAACTATTTATTTACACGCTACCTTTCAAACTTTAGGTATATCCTTCCGATAATATTACTGAGAGTAACCTCCCAAAATTTCATCCAAATCGGTCGATAAATTTTTAAGCTACAACACGAGCAGTTTTTGAAAAAGTAGTTTCGAGATAATCGCGTTTGAAGTTTACTCGCTACCTGACCGCATGCTGTCCCGGCGCTCTAGACTATGCGATAACTCCGCAAATATTCAATCTTTCGAGTTTTCCTTTTGTCAGTATATTCTTTGGGCATCATACTTTCGAAATATGTTTTAAAAATCGATTTTTTGGAAATTCTGAAGGGATTTCTCGTCTTAAGGGCGTTAAAGTTTTTTGTCACAACATATTTTTTTGTCAGATTTACTCGAAACTTGGCATAAATACACTGAAATACACACAATTAAACAAGTATTTCAGCAATTTTCAAAATTCAACCTTTGAGGGGGTTAAACGGGAGTGTAACGTTCGTATGAGAAAACATATTTTTTGACCAGATTTACTTGTAACTTATCAAATTTATTTTATATATAACACTATATGTATTCCCTGCGGTTCGGTGCGTGTAGACAATCAAGTAGTACTTTCAACCCCTTAACGGTGTTTGTTTGGGTTAGCATAAATACACCAAACAAAACGAAACTGATACATATTTAATTATTTGTATTGGAGTATGTTTATACAAAGATTCAAGCAAATCTGACCAAAAATACGTTGTCTCAAATAAACTTCAAAACGCCCATTTCACCCCCTTAAGGGTCGAATTTCGATCTTTACCACGCTTGAAAAACGTTTTGTTTCGGGTCAAATATTCGTGAAAATATTCTGAGACTTCGTGGTCAGAATGAGGGGGCACAGATGTCGTAATACTGCCCCATCTAATATGAAACGGCGGAAATTAAATTTAAAACCCAATAAAATAAATAAAGAAAATGTATTTAAAAATTGAATATAATAAAATAAAGTAAAATATTTAATAAATGAAATAAAATGAAGTAAAATGAAAAATTAATGAAATTTAACAAAATAAAATGAATAAAAAATCGATAAAAAAAAACAAAAGAAATTCGTAAAAGCTTCAAACAAAAGCCCACAATTTGCAGATTCCCGATTGGGATTTTGTGCTTCGCCGTTACAAGTGTAGTGGTAGCACGAAGTAGATACGAATGGTGTGTGCGAACCGCAGGATACGTCGTAACGAGAGGTCCTCTCGCGTGTACAATCGCGTCAAACCTGCGTACACACGGATCACCCTAGATCGAAAGGGCGTAAGCGGGCCTATCCGAGCCCCGCTGCCGCGTCACTCTGTAGTCGGTGCCAACGCCACACCTATAGTTATGCGAATCACGTCACGATTAAACAATGTAAATGGATGCGCGTGCTGAATCTCGATAGGATTTCGCCCATATCGGGACAAACCCCGTTGAATGATGTCAGCGCGGGGGAGGCACGGTCGGAGTGTGTCGACACACGCGGTTCGCTTCCTACTTTAGTTGACAAAGCCTGGATATACAAATTTCGCGGATGGGGCACATCGTATACGTATACGTGGCGTTCAATCGAAAATTATCGACTTTTTCGCTGCGCGATGTCTCCAATCGTTTTATACTTCTACTTTACATCCCGATAACGCAGGACTGTCCTATACCAACAGTAGTAACATCCACGTGGGTAATAATAATACATATGATTTTTTTCCGAAGACACCGATGGAAATCTTGTGCTTGGATATTTTTACTTAAGGATTTACTTAAGAATTTAACAATTTTTTTTTGTATGAAAAAGTGATTCACTCATACAATTAATTACACATCTATTTAGTATGAATATCAAGCTGTTAGCAAATATAAATATTTTTTTTATGCACGCAATGGCCGAATGTTAATATTTTTTTTTGTTTTTTTTTTAGGCGCTCCAATGCGTGACTTTTAGCATCCACAATTTTTATACCTAGAACAAGAAACAGAAATTCTAGTCAATCTACATTAGAATACCTAGAAAAGTACGTACGGAATTTAAAAAATATTGTTTTATTCAAAAGTTGTGGCTATTGGAATGAATTTTTCAGTGAAAAGTTTCGTATAAAACTGCTTATAAAATGAAAAGTTTTCGATTAATCAGAAATTCCGTACGTACTTCTCTGCGAAATGCAATTAGGGACATAACTTTTAAATTTTAAGTAAATCAAGTGAAAATTGTTGAAGCTATTTGTCACGCCAATTGGAAAAAAGCTTTTTCGAGAAAAACACGTTTAAGGCGTTACCCCCACTTGTAGCGCAAAAAAAGGCCTTTTTCATGAATTTTTTTAAAGAAAACTACAAAACTTTTTCAATCGATCAATATACCATCTCAAAGAACACATCTTGAAGAACTTTCAGTAATTTTTTTATTGAAAAATATTATATTGTTTAGTGGCAAATGGCCGTCAATGAAATAATGTTTTTATATACACGGTTTGCGGTGACCAACATTGCGGCGAAGTGGATCATCTGAAAAAAAATGCGGATGGATTTAGTCAAATATAAGTATAAATTAGTCTTTAATCGAGGGATTTTAAAAAATATTCATTTTTCACAAAATGGCGGACAGTCAAAGTTAATGGTTCGATTTTAACGAAAAAAAAATCGAACGATTAAAGACTACATTTTTATGTATTAAATAAGCTTGCAAAATTTCAAGAAGATCGGTTCATTAGTGTTCGAGTAATCTTGGTCACCGACTTCAGAAATGCCATTTTGAGAGAAACGCGTTTAAAGTTTCTCTTTCAACGCTCATATCTCAGTCAATTTTATTCGGATCGACTTGAAATTGTCAGGACATATTCTCAGATACTTATACTTCAAAAAAATGCAATAAAAAAAAATCGATTTTTTCAAAATCGCAAGTGGGGGTAACCCCCTAATAACAAATGAGCTATGCAATATAAAAAAAAATGCTAGGTACTTCCATAGACAATGTATTTTTCAAGATATTTTCATCATTTCAAGTGAATCGGTTGAAAATTGTCTGCGTTATGTTTCCGGCCAACTTAAAAAATGCAGTTTTGAGATAAACGCTGCACAGCCGCCATTTTGAAATTAATCGCTTCAAAAAAATTATTGTATATAGTCACTGATATGTATGATAAACACCGTTTTTTGTAATCTCGATTTATTTTGTAGTTTTTCTGAAAAAAAAAAATCCCCAAAAAGCCTATTTTTTCGGCCTCTAGAGTGGTCTAAGGCCTTAACAACAGTGTCAATTACCGAACTGGGAGTATTTTATTTGGTGTCACGACTCTACCGCGTCTTTTAATACTTATAAAATAATAATCATAATTGTTATATTTATAATCATGATGGTGATGATAATGTGGCGATGACAATTATAATTATAATGCTAATAATACTACTTAGCATATCATGCTGCTAGTAAATTAATAACGAGCGGACTTATGAATAAGCAGTTAACATTTGGAAGCGGGCTGTGTATTTTTTCAACGACATACATAATAAATAATGGCTGCATACAGGCGCAGCTTTTCAAATTGTTCCATTATTCAATTATTCAACAGATCTGGCTGCATTGCAATGTATCAATGACTTTTAATTGTCAGCCAAGCCGTGACACGGCAAAATGTGTCCTTTGCTAGCCCCGAGGAATTCAAGCTATTTTCTCCGAGCATTCTATTGGCGGGAATCAATTGCCGAACTGTGTACACGTCGCTTGACTTATCGATTCAGGGACTATGGAGGCGAAAGACACGCGTATAGCACACTGTGAACAGTGAGCACAGTACGAATGCATCGGGTTCCGTAGATTCGAATACATATGTGCACAGGGATACGTTGCATACATGCAAATAGGTTCGCAGTTGAACCGGACGAGTACTTACAACTTCGGTACAAGTTGTACCTGTACTTGTATACATAAATCTCCAGCGGGTTTCATATCGAGCAAGCGTGTGCATGTGTGTGTGTGTGTGTGTGTGTGTGTGTGTGCATGTGTGTGTGTGTGTGTGCGCGCGCGCGCGCGCGCGCGTGTGTGTGTGTGTGTGTGTTTGTGTGTGTGTGTGTGTTTGAATACACGTATACGTATGGTAAAACGGTTTACATCCACTTAAGGTTATCCTTGGTAGGTACACCAATGCTCCTGGTGCTTCCATTGTCCGTGATGACCATTTGCTACATACACGACGAGATATTCGTCTCTCGTGGGCATATTCGCATTTCCGATGCATATTTGGCCGGGCCCTTCAATGAGCATTCGACAGACAAGCAAATAAAGGCTAATCCGAACTCGTGGGATTGCCTCGAAACAATTAGGATTTAGAACGGAGGTTTAGTTTTTTGGTTGGAACAACGAAAGGGAAATGTAATTTTGGAAGCGGACGAAGCGTCGAATGGTCAAAAAATGAACCGTCCGTTGAAAATAAAGTCAAACAAACTTCATGCCTGAAAAATCAACCCCAAACGGCCGAAAAATGGAGCTGAACGAATCCAAACGGCAAAAAATGAAATCCAAATAGCCAGAAAATGAACGCTCTGTCAGAAAATGGACGCAATCAACCCTAAATGGCCACAAGAGAAACCCCGACGAACCCAAATGTGAAAAAAGGCAACCAAAGGTAAACAAAAAAATTGTTTGGAAAAAGCGATCCCAAACAAACGCAAACGGCCGGAACATTAACTGCCCGTAACAATGAACCCGGTGAAATCCAAATGCCCAATAATAAAACCGAAAAATGAACTGTTTGTCAATGCAAACAAACCCAAACGGGTAAAAAATAAAACCTAAACAACTCGAAATGGCCTAAAGATGAACACAATTAAATAAAAATAGCCGAAAATGAAATCCATACAACCCCAAATGGTAAAAAGTACTATCTGTCAAAAATGAACGCAATTGAACCCAAACGGTCAAAAAATGAACCCTTAACAATCCCAAATGGCCAAAAGATGAACCCAATAAAGTCATAATCGCCGAAAATTAAATCCAAACGGCCAAAAATGAACTTTTGTCAAGAATGAACCTAATCAAATAAAAATAGCCGAAATCGAAATCCAAATAAGTCGAAATGGTCAAAAAAAAATACTGTCTGTCAAAAATAAACGCATTAAAACCCAAATGGTCAAAATATGAACCCAGTCAAATCAAAATGGCCGAAAAATGAAATGGACATTAAAAATCAACTCAAACAAAATCAAATGGCCGAAAAACGGAATCCCAACGGCCATAAAATGAACTGTCTGTCAAAAATCAATTCAAACGATCCCAAATGTTTGGGATGAGTTTTTTCGGTCAGTCTGAAATACAGCTGCTAGAGTCCCATGTAGGTTTCGCCAATCGAACCGTAATGGCCAATACTTGGACCAATGTTGGCGGGGCGATGATCGATTACCCAATTGTACGCCAATGCTCGGCTGAGTATTGACTAGCCAACATTGGTTTGCCAATACGAGGCCAATGTTCGGCCAAATATAGACTCGCTAATCATTGGCTTGTCGATACGAGGCCGATGTTTGGCGAAGTATAGACTCGCCAATCATTGGGTTGCCGATACGCGGCCAATGTTCGGCCAAACATAGACTTGCTAATCATTGGCTTGTCGATACGAGGCCGATGTTTGACGAAGTATAGACTGGCCAATCATTGGTTTGCCAATACGAGGCCAATGTTCGGCCAAGTATAGACTCGTTCATTATTGGGTAATCGATATGAGGCCGATGTTTGACGAAGTATAGACTCGCCAATCATTGGTTTGCCGATACGAGGCCAATGTTCGGCCAAATATAGGCTCTCTAATCATTGGCTTATCGATACGAGGTCGATGTTTGGCGAAGTATAGACTCGCCAATCATGCTTTTGCCGATACGAGGCCAATGTTCGGCCGAGTAACGCATGATCAAACCGCAATTCGTATATTGACGATTCATTGTTTCGCGTCGAAGTCATTGAGAGACGAGATGAATACTTTTTACGAGTTCATTGGACATTATTCTTAACAAATATACTACCAAATCAATGGACTCATTGTTGGCTGATTCTCGAACGAGCTCATACGCGATACTCTGCCCATTTTTATGAACCATCCTACACTGACAGAAAAATTCTATTAATATTAACTAACCGCGTCTATTTATTTATTTCTTATTTGAATTAACTAGATTTTTCGTGAAATCAAATTTTTCCTATTGCATTCCATTATTGGAATTATTCATTTTGAATATGTTTATTTATTCAAATTAAACTTGAACTAATGAACAAATGGTCTGTTTTTATTGGAACACACATATTAAAGGGTTGTGAGGGTAGAGAGGATGGAGAAAGAGGAATTATATATATATAGGTTAGGTTTGGAAATTCTCCATGTCAGTCGATAACACTCTCTAATTATCACGATGATATTAACTAATTGATATAGTTTATGCGATACAAATAATTATGAGAATCCATTTGGTCTCTTATGGCATATCTGCGATTCAAATGTTACGAGCACTCGGTAGCATAGGGGCAGCGTGCTTGGCTATGAGTAGGTAGGTTCAAGGTTCGAGCCCCATATAGGTGAAATATTTTCTTCGAACTAATCGTTTCGAAAGACCAGGTAATGACGAATTACAATACAAAAGGAAACAATTTTTTTTTGGTAGTGCAGGACAAATTTTGGTGTTCTATATCGGGTCACAATCATCCGCCAAGACTGGGTCGATAATCGGGCCAAGCTCGAGTGCCAATGATGGCAATCTTGACGGGGACTGATTGTTGGCCGATTCTCGAATGAACTCCTACGCGATGCTCGGCCGATTCTCATAAGCCATTCTAGGGCCAATATTGATTGCGAATATCGGGCCGCTCTTATCATCCGAGGCTCGGTCGATGATCGGGCCAAGCTCGAGTGCCAATGTTGGCAAGCTCGGCGTCGCGCATCGGCCAATCGTTGGCCACTACCGATCACCCTACATGGGGTAAGAATACTGAGAGGATATCTACAATTTTGGAAATGTTGTCACTATGACCTTTTTCCCCGAAAATGCATTCGGACCGCCGACAAGGACCAAATTTCCGACCTACACGCGAGCGCGGCCAGTGGAGATCGGAAATTGCCCAGGTCCGTAGTACTTGCCACGAGTAATATCAGGCCGCGCGTCTGAATGAGTGTACACACGTAGACGGTGTGCAACCGGTCGTCTTTCTATCTGGCGGATAAAGCCCTCACGGGAGGATAAACGGACGTTAAATATCATTCGCGCCATAAACCAACGGCGAATAAATCAGACATACTGAACGCGTGGCCTCCTCCCACGAGCTCCTTCACTACGGTACCCACGGCACCTCGCGGCACGCCTCGTCGCACCTCTAAATGTATCCATGGCCCCTCGGCCCGGCGAGTCGAACCCGCGTTGAAAAGCCCATTACCAACATCATAGAATGAGGACGATGAAAAGCGTTCATGCCTGTTTCCTGCTCCCCTCTCTCTCTCTTTCTCTGTAATTCTATGTGGACATTCGGTATAGTTTGGATATGAACGTCACCGGATTAAGGGGAGATATACACTTAGGAGCCGGAAAAAGGTCATTTTTGTGATTTTTTTCAAGGAAAACTATTTGAAATTTCGGATTGGGGTTTTAATTATCTAAAAGTATATACATATAAAATATGTTTAATCTTCTTTATTTAAAAATATCAAAAATATACAAGGAAATTGTATGATCCTTGGAGCGTCGTAAAAAAATCTGCGTATACGGTACCCACTGGCGTTTCTTCAAAAATCATCTGAAAAAGAAAACCAAAAAGATTATTAAATTAGATACTATAATCTAGTACTTGTCATAGCCGATTTTGAAAATATCGATTTATGACAAAATGGCGGACTTTTGAACATAAATAGTGATTTTTGGGCCAAAAATTAGTTATTATTTTGCCTATAAAACAAAAAATAAGTAACCGAAAAAAAAAAATCCTGTGACAAGTACTAGATAATGGTGTATAGAATAACCACAAAAAACCTCAAGGCAATCGGTTCATTGGTTTTCGAGAAATTTTGGGTACCGATTTGAAAAATGTGGTTTTGAGAAAAACGCGTTTGAAAATTTGGGAATGAATGAATCATGAAATTTGTCAACTTACATGGAATCATCGATACCCAGGCCTATAATGTAGGTCTTCTACGGTCGACGGAATGTTCATAGCTTCTGAATCCTCGACCTCGACCATCGAGGTGTATATCTCTCCTTAATCCTGTTGGTGAACGCTACTAATTTATCAAGAGATTTAATTAGACAATTATTTTGCCCAATTATCTCGATTTCTACGAACGATTTTTTCTTTCGGTCCAGCCGACACCGCAGTAATCCATTTTTTTCTTTTTCACCGAGGAAGTTTTTCGTAATTTTTTTCTCGATATCTTCATCTTCAAAAATTCAAACCGTAGAAAAATGACAATTTGAAAAACAGGAAGGAAGGAACAATGGATGGATTATGTGCGAAAAGATTTTTTTTGCACATAAATATATTACTAGTCTCAGCCCGCGGAATGGCTTGCGCTTTACCGGTTGAAACAGTAATTCCGACTATCTGATCTATAGTTTTTGATAACTGTGCTCACTTTTGTAAATTTATATTCCATATACTGACTTTGGTAATTATGCAGTATGAGGATTTTTCCGAAAAACGACGGGAAATTTTTTGTTCACCGTCAACTTGTTTATTCCATTATATTGAATGATATTCCGTGGGGGAGGCTAATATTTCCCATTAATTCCATGAGTTATGGGGTTTTGAAGTTCGCGGAAACACGTGATAAAATAGGGAATTTTTAAATATTTCGACGCCTATATTGGTGAGTTTGTTTGGGTTTGTTTGTTTTGGTTGGCCCTTAAAAAAAAGGTAGCTGTTTAGCGACAACAAACAAGAGGCGTCGAAATATTACCTGTTTCCGGAAACGGGACAGTGGTCACGAAACCAAAACACATACATTGTTACCTTTATAATAAACTGTCTATAAGGAAAGACGTAGCTGTTTAGCGAGGCGTCGAAATATTACATGTTTCTGGAAGCTTCAAAACCCCATAACGTATGGAATTGATGGGAATTGTCAGCCTCCCCCAACGGAATATCATTTACTATAATGGAATAAACATCATGGCGAAAAAAAATGTCCCGTCGTTTTTCGGAAAAGTCCTCATACTGCATAATTACCCTGACTTTGTGTCCCTGAAATCTCCATTATATGTATAGATAGATTGAGTATTTACTTACGAACATTCAACGGAAATCACATTGATTGATCTTAACTTTACTAAATAAAAAAAAGTACTAAAATGAAACCTTTGAATTTTGGATATGTTATTTTATGAAATGAGTTATCTAAAATTAAAGTTTAATCGATCTTGCAAATTTTCATAATTTTTTTCTTTCTTTTTCGTTCGCGTTTTTCTATCTTCCCCGTCGGTTAAAATAAAAATATTTTCTCGGTTGGTTACTTTAGAGCAGGGGACATCGAGCTGAGTATGCGAGAAGCAGGCTGTTCGTAGGTCGACTCCAGCCGCTCGTAGCGTTTGTCCTTGCGATTTGTTAATCGTCATCGCAAAGCAGACGGTTGCGGGAAACTGCACTCCCTCGAATTGAAACGGAAAGTTCTTGGGAATAATTGGTATCCGCGGTATAAACACCGTCTCACCCCGTCCCCACCCTGTCAGAACTTCTCCCTTGATGACGTTTTGTTGCAAAACAATCAATTGCTCAACTTATACCCGTTCGATTTAAATGAAACACATACCATTACCTTCGTGGCATTTCAAGCTATACAACAGAGAAAACCACATTTCATCCGGTTCAGTAGTTTTCAACTGATACGAGGACACAGGACAGACAGGCAAACTTTGCTACTTTGCCATGCGTATAGATAATATATGAAAGGCAAAGTCCTCACTGACTGACTTACTCATCATCGCTCACTTAAACTGCTAAATGTATAAACGTGAAATTTTGAGGGCATGTTGATTTTATTATGTAGGCACCATTGAAGAAAGTATTTTTTTAAAGTCAACCTCTAAGGGGAGAAAAGGGATGGCAAAGTTTGTATGGAAATTTTGAAAAATCTCGTCGGATTTAATTGAAATTTGGTATTCGCGCTTCTTGACACAGTTAAGGGGTCTTCTCACTTTAGACGCTAAAAAAGGCTATTTTCATGAATTTTTTGATAGGTTGATATTATAGATATTGATATAAAAGTTGTTAAACTTGATGAATACACTTTTGAAATACATAAAAAAAAATTATTATGTATTTATGTAACTCAAACAAACTTCAAACGCGTTTTTCTCGAAACAACGTTTTTCGACGGCTTGCTGATAAAATCGTCGAAACTACTGAACCGATCCTTATGAAATGTTGACCACATATTCTTTAAAACTATAGCTATCGCGCAAATCAAGGATTTTTTAAAATTTTGATATTTGGAATTTTTTTGCGAAAAAGTGTATGTTTTTAAGTGTAACAACTTTTATATCAATATCTATAATATAAACCTATCAAAAAAATTCATGACAATAGCCTTTTTTAGCGTCTAAAGTGAAAAGACCCCTTAATTCCAATCCAATCAATGAAACACGTATTTCAGCGTTTAAAAAAAATCAACCCCTAAGGGGAGAAGAGTAGCAGAGTTTGTATGGAAAATAAAAAAGATCCGTCGGAAGATTTACCTGAAGCTTAGTATTAATGCTCATCAAAACAATTGGTAAAATACGTATTCTAGGGTTTTTTGAAATTCAACCTCTAAACGAAAGGGGGTGGCATTGAGACACATTGCCGAACAGGTAGCGCGACGAGAAAGAAAAACCGCCAAATAAAATGTTAGGAAAACCGATATACATGAATATAATTTGTAAGAACAAATTTAAAGGAGACCAGAATATGAAGGAGCGCCGGGGGGCGGGTATTCGTAAACACCCTTAAAGGGAAATGAATACTACTACTAGAATATAGTAGTAGAATAACTAGGTATTTAATTCAGCGGGCATCGGAAAAAACTGCAGATTTGAATGGCGCTAGAATGCTGTTAAAATAATTATAAATTAGGATGTATCGATTTGAGAAGATAAATAAATTAACGATGAAACGTGCTAGTTTTTTTTCATATTTATTTATACGACGTTTCCATCTTCTGTTTTCAGCGCCGGAAAGCGTGTTCCGATTGTCTCATCCCGTGCTCAATGAGGAATCAAATTTGCTGACTGTCACGTGCCTGGCGGAGGATCTTTATCCCTTGCCCACGATAACACTTCGCCGTAACAAGTGAGTACGATAATTCGATTTTTCACTCTCACAATTGAACAAAAAATTGATAAACACGCAATCAAACTTTGGTTGAAACGTATTCGGGAATAATCATTTCTATCAATCTCGAATCAAATTTACGCCTCGAATGAACCGTTTTTATATTTCAGTTTCACTTGCAATCAGTCAATTTTATTGTGCACAATTTAATCGAGAAATGCAGTTCTAATTGGTCGAGATTCGAATTAAATTTAATTCGTTCCAAGCTGTTCATTGCACAATGATTTTTGAAACTTCAATCCAATAACGAGCGAACAAAATCAATAACGAATTCATTTAAGCATGTCAAGTTCGACAGGCAGGTATTTAAATTAAGTTTAATAAATAGCAAAATACCTGATACGTCTGTATATTTCGTAATTACGCATTATGAAGTGGATATTTCGTAATGGAGAGCTCTCCGGAAATATTGCTTTCCCGTGCTAATTTGGTACATTAGTTAGGCTCATTAAATGAATCTGTAATTGCAACATGTGTCCAACAAGTATTAATAATTTGCCCGCACGAGGCGAGCTGACAGTAATGATAACAACAGTAATGATAACACGCACGCACGCACGCACACGCACGCACGTGCACACACACACACACAAAATTATATATATATATATATATATATATATATATATATATATATATATATATATATATATATATATATATATATATATATATATGCTTTATGGAGCACCCAGAAATTTAATATCCTGCCCTCAAGTGCAGGGAAATTTGGCATTATTCGTCTGGTCAAAGCTCGGCTCGTGAATACTCGTGTAGCGTATGACAAATACATCCAGAACTCGTTTAAAGCGAAAAAAATTATTGCGGCTTAATTTGGAGCTGCATGTGTTTGTGTTTATTATTTCAGACACTTGATCGAGGTCCAGAAGCAATATTACAGAAACAATACGGACGGCAGATACAGCATCGAGGCGGTAGGAATTTTGCCAATGACTGAGGTCCAATTGCCGGAAATATTCCGTTGCGAATTGACGATAAAGGATGCGAATTACACGTCGACGCGCGAGTATCTTTACAACGGTGAGTCGTTTTTTTTATTAAAAATTAAATCAACGCTCGTCATCCATTCACATACTTTTTTCAATATAATTTTTTTCGTAATATTGATCCACCTAGTAACGAAACTAAATCGTAAGGATTTAGTTGGCGATTAAACATTTTTTCGGTTGTTCTTAATTATTTTATCGATCATTAAAATATCCATTTTTATGAGTAAATCGTACATCGTCCATTCCAATATTATTTTAATTTTTTTTACGATTTAAATATGGTCCATAAAAATAAATCCTATCCAAGATTTGCAATTTCATCGAGGAATGCAGCCTACGATATCAGGGAGGGGTGAGAAATTCGGGTTGACGGAAAAAGGAAGTAGGAAGGACGGATTGTATTCCGGTAGCAAGGTTTAATAAGGATTCCTGTCTTGCCGAGGATGTCGTATTCGAGAAGCATTATCCATAGATATTCGGTATATATATATATATATATATATATATATATATATATATATATATATATATATATATATGTGTGTGTGTGTGTGTGTGTGTGTGTATGTGTGTGTGTGTGTGTGTGTGTGTGTGTGTGTGTGTGTGTGTGTGTGTGTGTGTGTGCGTGTGTGTGTGTGTGCGTGCGTGCGCGCGCGTGTGTGTGTGTGTGTGTGTGTGTGTAAATTTAATAATCACGTAATAAAATAGTATCCATATATATACACACACACACATACACACACATCAGAACAGTATTTTACCTCCGTCATTATTAAATTTTTGTCTTCCCACCCCCTTTGCAGAAACACCCTCCCCATATACGAGGCCTCCTCGCCCCAAAGGCTTGTGGTTTCTCTCACTCTTTATCGCTCACCATATTACCTTGCCCGCAAGACTTCCTACATGGGAAATGGCCTGGTGTGCGCGCATCAAGGCAGTGGCTTGATTTATCCAAAGGGTAGTCATTGTCCGGCCATCTATTTGATCAAATAATCGAAATTTCCAACGTACGTTCCATCAATTTGGTTCGGCATTAAAAGAACGGGAGTTTCATCGATTATTACAGTGAAATTTTAATTCATTATTCGGTAAAAAAATTGGTACAATTTTTTGTTTGTAGAGGCTGGCTCTCAGGCTTGTTCAGGGGAAAAGGATAACAAGGTGGCGGAGTCTCAGCGATGTTTTTAGGAAATATTTCAGTAGAATTTCAGCGAAAATGTTAGTAAAAATTTTGGCGTAATGTCAGCGAATATTTTTATAAAAATTCAATTTATTATTTAGTAACTTTCGTTCGGATATTCGGACAATTTTTTGTAAATTTTTTAGAGGCTGGCCGTCGAGCTTGTCTCGAGGGAAAACGATAAAAAGGTGGTGGTATTTCGGCGAATATTTTAGTAAAACTTTCAAGTGGCATTTCGTCGTGTAACTTCGATAAAATATCGATTGAATTCCAGCGAATATTTCAGTGAAAATTTAATTTATCATTCCGTAATAGTCCGTCAAAAACTCGGACGTCCTTTTGCTAATTTCGTAGAGGCAGCGGGCTCGCGGGCTTGCGGTGGGGAAAAAGGACAGTAGGATGGTGTAGTTTCAGCGAATATTTTAGTAGAAATTTAGGTTGAATTTGAGCGAATTTATCAGTAAAAATTTAAGTAATCATTCGGTAAGTTTTAGCAAAAAAATTTGGACAATTTTGTATAAATATTGTACACATTGTTGGCAGTTGGGCTTGTGCTGGAAAAAAGGATAATAAGGAACATGTACTGGTTGGGATGCTGAAAAATCTTCCTATATACAGGGTGGATCAATAACTATTAGCACCTTGGATATCTTCGAAACTATACGGTTTACAGAAATATTTGCTGAAACGAAATTGCACAGTACGAAAGGGGCCATCCGAAAGCGATAATAGTTTTTTTTTCAGGACGAGGTACTTCGGACATTTGAAGGTCTACTCCATTTTTTAAATGGATCGGTATGTTTTTTTTCTGTATCATGAAAGAGGAGCTTGAAACGAGTTCAACGACCTATAACATAAGGTCATTGAAGGTCATAGAAAGTACCATTTCTTCAATAGTTACGCGTTTCTGGCGTACACTACTACGGACACTTAAACTACCGGTTTGCCTAAGTTTATCACACATATTTTTAAATGTTTCATTCACCATACAAGGTTTTTGCCCTTACAGAATTTTGTTGGCATTCGCCATAAATAAGAAGCATATTGCCTTGGTCTTCAAACGGATACATTGTACTCGATTGGCCGATTTATCGATACTAATCTTATCATGTTTGTCTTATCCTGCAAACTTATTAAAGTGTCCTTGAAACAGTGTTTATTTTCAGTGAAGTAAACCGTAAGTATTATCGCCTTTCTGTACTTTATATGACTTTCAATGACCTTATGTTATAGGTCGTTGAACTCGTTTTAAGCTCCTTTTTCATGACAGAAAAAAAATATACCGGTCCATTAAAATAATCGAGTTGACCTTCAAATGTCCGAAGTACCTCCACCTGCAAAAAAACTATTATCGCTATCGGATGGCCTCTTTCGTACTGTGCAATTGCATTTCAGCAAATATTTCGGTAAACCTTATAGTTTCGAAGATATCCAAGGTGTTAGTAGTAATTGATCCACCCTGTATATAAATGTATATACAGGGTGAGGCACACAGAGTGTTACAGAGCACTAGCACTCAAACTATTGATCATATCCAAAAATGTTTCAGACTAAAATTTCAGTGTTCGAGAAGGCCGTCATACTGGACCATCCTATTTTTTTTATCGGTGGAGGCGCTGAAGCCACGTCAAGGTCAACTCCACTTTTTGTTAATGCAATGATACCTTTTTTCTTCAACCATCTTGTGGAGCACCTCAAGCCGCATAAAAAACATTAGGGGGTCAAAGTCGTTCAAGGTCATTCAAGGTCACCTGTTAAAATGAAATACAAAACTAAATATCTTGGATCACTACCGGATATTTGGTAGCGATCCGAAATATTTAGATTTGTATCATCGGTACTGACCTTGAATGACCTTGAACGACTTTGACCCCCAAAGGTTTTTATGCGGCTTGAGGTGCTCCATAAGATGGTTGAAGAAAAAATGTACCATTCTATTTGAAAAAGTGGAGTTGACCTTGACGCAGCTTCAGCGCCTCCACCGATAAAAAAATAAGGTGGTCCAGTACGACGGCCTTCTCGAACCCTGAACCTTTGGTTTGAAACATTTTTGGATATGATCAATAGTTTGAGTGCTTTTGCTCTGTGACACTTTATGTGCCTCACCCTGTGTATAAAAGACGAGGATGGTTGTTGGTGGGCTTCATTGGTAACAAAGTGCAGGGACCCAAGTTAAAATCCTCATACCTCCTTCGCAGCCTCTTTTCTTCATCTCCGAGGACCCCTATCGTGTCCTCCCGTGGCGAGCCATCCCCGCCATTTACCTCCTCCCCCCCCTTCTACGTCGCGACCCCTATAAATCTTCGTTACGCGTCTCGTAGGAAGACGAACGCTCCGGGATATTTCAAGCGAAATACCTCTCCGACACCTTGGCGTTACGTGCGGTCTCCGATGTCCTGTGTTCGCCTCACGATTTTCCACGGTTCGAGCTTTATTTCGGTCTGTTCGGATCTCCCCGCAACGTATAACGATAACGGACAGCGCCACATTTTTTCTCATTAATACGACCTAGGAAGAGCAAAAACTAAAAACACACATTGCGATCGGTTGTTCCAAATGACAAAAAAGCCGGCGAATTATTTTTTCTTTTCGCTCGGAGAATTCGATCTTCTCTTGAATTTTATATTTACCGGAATTGATCAATTGGTCGCATCGAGATGGCCGTCCGAAAATGTTCGTCTCTACCGATTTTCATGCACGAGGTTACGTGAAAAGCGATCGGTTGAAAATACCGATTTCCACGCACAATGGATCCTCCCCCGACTGTTATGTCATCCGAGCCAAGCTCGCCTATCCAAAGGGCCAAAAAAGTAACAAGAAAATAAGTAACGAATACAATATCTCGTACCGTCCCTTGTATCGTCGATCCCATTGTACAGGATGCTGAGTCCATGGGGTAGAAAAAGTGTCCAGCAATCCAGTAGTGTAAGCATTTGGGGTTGGGAGAAAAAGAATTTTCGTGGGCGATGCTCGGGGGTGTTGTAACCGATGTGGGATGAACTTGCGGTGAGTACCGGAGATAGGGAAGATCGTTGTGGAAAAGATCGGAAAGTCGATACTCCTTTACCGAAGCGCTTGCCCATACATATATATACATATACATATATATATATATATATATATATATATATATATATATATATAGCTCTTGAGGTACAAAGGGCGCAATCCCAAAGAATTTGGGTACAAGGTAACGTCACTTGGGCCCTTTTGTTTGGTAGTCGATGTCATATGTATGGACTATTGAACACATTCCAATTTTTCTTATACGGTTATGTCGACGTTGTAGTCTTCATCCCTTTTTTCCCCTCTTGTACCGTGGTCGTCTTTCTGGTCGTTGATGTTCGCCCACTTTCTACTAGGGAAATATGTCGTCTTCTCTTTTTGTCCCTCTGCGACACCCCCAGAAATGACCGTCTTTCATGTCACCTCCTTTATATCGCACTGTTATATATACACCGATGCTCATATATAGAGTCGTAGTACGTAATATCGCACGGGCTCTTCCAACTCAAGTTTCACCATTTTTGGCACGACGATCGGCAATTTTCACCACCCCGGTGCAATTCTTCGTGAAGGTGTCTTGGCATCGGCGGATTTTCGAAACATCCCGGGCCGGAAATATATGCAGCGGTGAACCTTTTGAAAATTCCTCTTTAAGATGGGCGTTCTCAAAACTGTGTCCATTCGACTCAAAACAACGTCGCCAATGAAAATTTCCTGATGAAGGTAGACGTGATGGAGTCGAAGGTTGTTTGGAAAATTGACAGTTTTAAGGACTTGTGATGGTAATTCATTGGCTCGATGATTGTCAGTGATGGGACACTGAGGAAAAAAAACAATTGAATCAAAGAAATATATTGGTTGATCCAAATAAATGTCTGACCGCGGAGTGCCAGCGATATATGAGACTGTTACAATACTATAAAATATTGGAAAATGTTATTGATTTATATAACATATTATTTTATTTCAAAATCTTTTCTGTTCTCTGAATATCTACATTATCCTTACAATAAAATTGTGTTGTATTGAAATTATTCTATATACAATCCGTAGATGTATGGATAAAATAATTAAGCGGTTGCTACAACATTTTTGATTTCGTAGAAAAATATAATCAATAGAATGAATTATTTCTTTACTACATCGAAACGAATATGCCATGAGACGTAACATTTTCGTACTCCGTACAATATCAAAAATGCAATATAATGCAACTAGTATGAGATAGAGACAAGTGTATATCATGATTGAAATATGAACAATATGGATCCGAAATAATGGTATTTTTTGCCACTAAGTACGGGTGTCATCTGTAGCAACACATTTAGTCTTTGGTAGAAAAAAATATAATGCTCGATTAAATAAATGTTCATTGCAATCAAAAAAATATATTTGTGAATTCGAGAAGTCATGTTTTCAATATGATTCTATGTGCTCTTGCAAACATTTCTTGATGGTTGGTTCAAATAAATGTACACACGAGAATTGCTGAAAAAATATTTGGTTTTCAATTTTTTTAAAATCTTGAATAAAAAGTGAGCATTAGAATGATCATCCACGATAATGGTGGATGAGAAGATCAGATATTCAACTGATAAGAACAGATACTATACCTGATCCACAGGCCAAGAAGCGATACTCTTTAGTGTTTCTCCGGCGTTTAAGTAGATTTTCGGTTCGCGTTACGCTTACGAGAAACGAGCGCGCGTGCGGCTTCTAGCGGTTACTCCGAGAACTACGGGTTTCCTCATACCCATCATTTCGGTGGCGCTCGGCCATGACTTGGTTGAATTTATTCAACCAAATGCGCAAGAAACAAATTTTATTCCCGCATAATTTTTTAACCAATTCAGACATTTGGTTAATATTTTTCAATCAAAATGAAATATTAATTTTTTAACGAATAATGCACTTGAAAATCAATATCAGATATGGTGAAAAAAAAAAAAATAACATATTTACTCAATAGAAATTTTATCTGAATGAAACGAGCGAGATTAAATTTTTCTTGTGTACTCGAATAAACAATATTCATGTTATGAATTGAAACGCTTTTTTTTGTTCGTTGCAGAAAATGCATTCCAAACTATATAATTTGTTCGCGATAATTTTTTAGATAGTTTCAATAATATATTGTTCTCGGCTATCAATATATCTTTAGAATGAAAAAAAATATTTCAATTTTATCATGTTATTAAAGTCAATAGCGTTTTGTTTGGACTAATAAATCTGATAATTTACACCAACAATTTTATAATTGAATCAATGAAATTTCATTCAATAACACCAATGATATTGGATCAATAATTTCTTTTATCAGTGTACTTATGTATACTGCAAAGTCGTTGCGTTTTTACTTTAAGGGGATGTAAAATTGGCGTGTTGGAGGATTTACCGGGTTTTGGGAGGACTGTTTTTAGGAAAATTTTGTATATATTCAAAAAGTCTGATCGATGTTTTGCTGGTCAAAATGTCTACGAAATTGAGGAACGTCGACCGAAGGCGGTACTACTTGGGACGAAATAGCCTTTGCACGTATGAGGCGGACTTTTGCTATCGGGGTCTCTTTTTCGCCCTGCGATCACACTTTGCTCGTGACCTCCGCCGACAAATGGAGAGAGAGAGGGATAAAGAGATAGAGAGCAAGAGAGCGAGAAAGGGAGATAAAGAGAAAGAGAGCAAAAAAGTAGAGGGTTGGATATCACACAGACTGTATGGGTGATTTCCCTTTACATCGTCCCGACCACCACGAGACGTGGAGGACTCTTTTCACCGTCTTCCTCGATTTTCATGTACCATCGCAGTTCCCACGTACTCGCTGGCAGAGCTCGAGCTCATAGCCGCAGAATCAATGGGATATTTCACTCCATTCGAGACGATCAGGTAGAGAGAAAGAGAGAGCAAGAGAGAGAGAGGAAGATCGAACTTCTATTGAAGACCCCTATTTGAATTGATTTTTCAAAATGTTTTTCTCCTTTACAAATATTTTTGTTCACACGCTAGTAGACAGCAAACACGAGTGTGTTGCCTTTACACATTTAAGGTGTGTAAATGACTGTAGACACGTTTTACACGTTTTAACGTGTGTGAAAAACAAACGTGTAAAAATAACACGGATAGATGCGTTCAAACAACACACGTGTGGTATTTTGTTACACACGTTAAAACGTGTAAAACGTGTAGCCATTCACACACTCAATGTGCGCAGAAACAACACACTTATTTTAGCAGTACTGTATATACAGTAGAGCGTCGATTATCCGAATCAATTGGGAGCGGGCGCCTTTCGGATAATCGAAAATTCGGCTAACTGTACAGCAATATTCCGTGGGCGAAAAAAACGTTGATTCGTTCAATACGATAAAATATATAATTCAAAAATACAATGAACATTAATATGCTAATAATACAACTACACTGACAAGGAACATCCCTCCGGCGACACCCTTCGATTTCGTGGAAATTTGGACATGTTATAAAGCACCGAAAAGTAAGCGATACGGATTTTTTTTTATCGGCGGAAAAACGGTTTCAAGGGGTGAAACGAACCCTCGGAAATAGGGGTGTTTTTCGTTTTTCGTCGATAACGTTATTGTTCTCATCTCCAATGTATAGTGCACAAAAAAGTAAACATTGTTGCAATTTGAATTTTTTAAATATCTCGTACTGTTAAAACATTATCGATGAAAAACGAAAAACATCTCCATTTTTGAGGGTGCGTTTTAGCCCTTAAAACCATTTTTCCGCTGATAAAAAAAAATACGTATCGCTTACTTTTTTGGTGCTTCATAACATATCCAAATTTCAACAAAATCGAAGGGTGTCACCTGAGGGATGTTCCTTGTCAGTGTACATTTTTGGTGAATTGAAAATAACCATGGTATCATTTATTCATATAGAACAAAGTTAAATATGTATTTGAAAATAATCAACATTCGTACGTCTTTGGGTTCTTATCTATTTATTTTTGAAAAAGTCGACGATTTTCTTCTGCTTCACAACGGTGGCTCGTTTCTTTGCTGCCAAATCGCGGCTGCTGGCGGAAAGCAAAGTGCGCGCGAGCGCAGACCGAGAAAGTGGAGGGGACGTACAACAATGTATACATCGTGCAACAATATATAGGGCGTAATCTTTCCAATAACTGAGTATCCGTTTGAACAAAATTATTGTTTAGATAATTGATATTTTGGATAACCTAAATCGCCATTCGAATAATTGACGTTAGGATAATCGACGCTCTACTATACATGGGATGCGTCGGAATAATAAATTCACTAACGAAAGCTTTTTATCGTCAATATATATGTATTTATTGATGTAAACTCACCAGTACTTTATATTACTCTGTATTAATGATATATATATACAGTTTCAATGGTTGTCTTCAGATTTTAAAAATTAATATTATACTTTGCAAATGATCTATCCGTATTCGATATGAAAGAATGGTAAAATGGCAACGAATTCCATTACTGTCATGAGCGGTGTCGCTGTTTTTCTTGTCCTCGCATAGGCTAGGTTCTCATACAGCTTCACGATGACGGCCACTTTTTGGTTGTCAATGATGACCCGGCACAAAAATACGTCGCTAAAGATTCAATGCAGCTATCGAGGCTTTGGAGAATAGATTCCAATTTCAGGTTCATCCACGTGACGAACTCAAAAATGATCCATAAATGAAACAAAAAGTTAAGACCAAATGTGGTCTTCTGCCGTAACCAAGGTGAATTTCGAAACATATGATCAATAACTCGCAATTAAAGGGTAAGGTCACAGTGGAATTTTCAATAAATCGATTTTTTTTTCTCGCTAAAACGGTGTTTTTTCATCATGAGATTAAGTTGCTATTTCATTTATACCCAATTTTTTTCACTGACTTTAAGCGTATAACGTAAGCCCACCTCTGGCACGGCCACAGAGTACCTAAAACTTTAAACGCGTTCTTCTCGAAACAGCTTCTTTCCAATTGGCGTGACAAATAACTTCAACAATTTTCACTCGATTTACTTCAAAGTTGAAAGTTATGTTCCTAATTGCATTTCGCAGAGAAGTGCGTACGGAATTTCTGATTAATGGAAAACTTTTCATTTTATGAGCAGTTTTATACGAAATTTTTCACTGAAAATTCATTCAAATATTGTTTTAAATAAAACAATATTTTTTTAATTCCGTATGTACTTATCTAGGTATTCTAATGGAGATTGACGAGAATTTTCGTTTTTTGTTCTAGGTAAAAAATTGTGGATGCTAAAGGTCACACCGCGGAGCGCCTAAAAAAAGATAAAAGAAAATATTAGTAGTCGGTCATTTTGTACATCAAAAAAATATATATATATTTTTTAACAGCTTGATATTCATACTAAAAAGATATGTAATCAATTTTATGAGTGAATCACTTTTTGATACGAAGAAAAATTGTTAAATTCCCACATGATTTTATACTCGTTACTGTGGCCTCACCCCTTAACACACTTAAACTGTTTTGCTTTTTCCCGTGTTACTTTTGCTTGTGTGTTGCTATCAACGTGTGTTGTTTAGCCCAATGTGTGTAAATATGCGTCTTGTATGTATTCTACACGCTTAACGTGTGTTCGAATAAGCGTGTTGTTCATGGGAACAGCTTCGAAGGTGTGTAGTAATGTAATGCGCAAAAAAACCATACTCACGTGTGTAATTTTAACGCATTACGTGTTACCAAATATATAAGTGTGTAGAATCAACATGGCAACGCGTGTCTAGCCTTCATGTTGTGTTAGTTTTACATACTTCGAACACACGTCAAAAACGCCTAGTTTTTGCAGTGTAGTGTTGACGTCAACTTACTTTATATCCGCGACGATCCCTCCGAGAATAAACTGGTCACTCGGACTAAATTCACCCCTGTACTTTCTCTTTCACTTTTTAAGAGAGGATAATATTAAATTTGTTTTTTGCTGAAACTTTTTACAGCACAATCGACGTTTATGCCACGGTAGATGAGGCTCGCCAAGAGAGAGAGAGAGAGAGAGAGAGAGAGAGAAAGAAAGAAAACTTTAATACGAAAAAGAGAAGGTTTTTAAAGCTACTGAGCCAAAGCCGTTAGTCCGGAGTTTACCTCGTGTAATACAGACCCCTACTATGGAGGACCTCTAACCTATATATATATATATATACATGGCAGAAAGACTTTTGAGCTGTACATAACGAATTGAAAGCAGGTGTCGTTATAGCCACCCTTGTTTCATCTTCCTCCTTCTTCTGCTTTTTGCACTCGCCGTTCCCTCCCCCTCTTCACTCGCCTCGCTGAAGTCGCGCCCTCAAACATCCCCTTTCGACCGGGGGCCTGCTCTCGCCCTCGGCCTCTCTATCTCGCTCTTTATGCCCCGAGTCCTACGAGAATAGCCTAATGAAAAAAGTTTCTATAACGAAGCAATTTCAAGGCTTCTCGTTCTCGGATTTCCTACTAGGGGATTCCACCTACCCCTTACCTGTGTATGTAAGGCACATGGATATAAATGTTGCTGCGGTGTATAATAATAGACAGTGTTTGGCAGTGTGCGGGCGAGTGTGTGTGTGTGTGTGTGTGTGTGTGTGTGTGTGTGTGTGTGTGTGTGTGTGTGTGTGTGTGTGTGTGTGTGTGTGTGTGTGTGTGTGTGTGTGTGTGTGTGTGTGTGTGTGTGTGTGTGTGTGTGTGTGTGTGTGTGTGTGGAAGAGGAAGAGAGAGAAGAGGGCAAGCACGAGATGGAGAGGACAAGAGTACTAGAGAGAGAAAGAGAGAGAGAGAAAGAGAGAGAGAGAGAGAGAGAGAGAGAGAGGGAGCAGAATTGTGTAATTTTTTTTCACTAAAGAGTTCTTTTTGTTTTGGCCTTTAGATCGAGAGGAAAGAACTCTCTCTCTCTCTTCTTCTCTCTCTCTCTCTCTCTCTCTCTCCCTCTCTTTCTCTCTCTCTCTCTCTCTCTCTCTCTCTCTCTCTCTCTCTCCCTCTCTCTCTCTCTTTCTTCCTCTCTCTTTCTCCCTTCCTCGAATGCAATAACGCAACGAATTGGGTGAGAGCTATTTTGTCATCGTTAGCACCGGCTGAAACTAATCTGAGGCTCGAAAATGACGTTTATCTCTCGGGACCCCGTACAGAATGGACTTTAATTATTTAAAGTACACAATTTCAAGACGAACGGCCATTATTATTTATAAGAATTATTTCACCAATTATTCTTTTTCCCCATAGAAAAGTAGTGATAAAAAGCCCGGTTACTTTTTCTCTTCGTGCCACGCATCAGGTTCTATTATTTTTCGTCTTTTTCTCTTATAACGAGGAACGTCGCACCTATCTCGCGATCCCTTTAACTTTTCAACCTTGGCTTACTTTTTCCTCTTTTCAATGGCGTTTTTTGACGGTGCAGCTCTTACTCCCTTGCGTAAAAAGTAATAGTCTCTCGTCTCAGAGTGCAGATAACACACACACTCACCCCCACACACAGACATATATATATATATATATATCGGTGAATGAAAATTAAATCGTGTCCGGTTGGGTTTTCCCCGAAGAGGGAATACGATAATATCGCTTGGGCGGACATATATATATATATACACATACATATATACAGGGTGGCCCGAAAATTAACGTTCAAAAGAGAAATCTACCTGCCTCGTATCAATACCTATCCAAATCACCCCCAACTACGTTTTGCGATCTGTTTTACTTTTCGAAATTGACATCACTAATTTTTTTCGAGTTTTTTAAACAATTCGGAGTGATTTAGACTGGTACAAGTACTTTTTTTTGTCATCTGTATTTTAGTGGCCGATCCTCTCGAACCTATTATTTAATCTTTTCATTAAAATCTAAGGCGTTTACGTTAGTGTTCGTTTGGGAATTTGTTACTTAACAGTGCACTCCATAAAGATAATACGAGTTGAAAAAAGTCGTAAAGAAAGTACATAGACAAAAGAGAAGAAAAAAACCTTTATATACCACAACCATGTTTTCCTCGCTTTTTCGTGCGTGTAAACGGGACCTAAAAACCTTTTAAGGTGTAGGCATTAAAAAGTTGCTCGTGGCCTTTTTTCATCCTCACGGTCATTGAAGGCCGTTGTGGAACAGCTGTCAGTCGTTAGGTGCTGCCATCAGTCGTTAGGTCAAGAAATTACCTACATTGAATCGTTATTTACCTGAAGGAACATAACCTCACTTTCACGTGACACTGTGACAAACTTGTATAGGGATGAAAACATATATTTATTCATACCGAAATTATCCTTACAAATATCACATTTAAATATGTTGATGCATTTAAAAACTACTCTCATGTACCGCAATCATGTTTTCCTCGCTTTTTCGTGCGTGTAAACGGGACCCAAAGACTTTTTAAGGCCTAGGCCTTAAAAATTTGCGCGTGGGCTTTTTTCATCCTCATGGTTCCTGAACGTCGTTGTGGAACAGCTGTCAGTCGTTGAGTGCTGCCATCAGTCGTGAGGTCGAGGAATTACGTACGTTGAAGCGTTATTTACCGGAAGGAACATAACCTCACTTTTACGTGACACTGTGACAAACTTGTATCGGGATAAAAAACATACATTTATTCATACCGAAATTATTTTTACAAATAGCACATTTAAATATAATGATGCCTTCAAAAACTACTCTCATATACCGCAATTATGTTGGCCTCGCTTTTTCGTGTGTGTGCATGGTGAACGCCTTGTTATAAATTATTAATAAAATAGTATATTAAAATATGCTAATGCATTTTAAAATCATATTGGGTGTCTACTGGGGGCTCTGCATCCTTCCCCCCCCCCCCCCCCCCCGGGGGGGGGGGGCTTGCCCCATCTGCCCCCGAGCGGTGTGCGATACAGTTTCCGTAAACAATACACCTTCTGCACGTGCTGGCCGCCATAGGTATTTAACAATACAAAAGCCCGGAAAACATGGTTTTGTTATATAAATACTCGTGTGCTCGACAGGGGCTTTTACGCCTCGCGCGATGTTCTCAACACTCGTCTTCGCCTCGCGCGCTATTTACGACTCGTACTGAAAACATCGGGCTCGCCATAAACGTCCCACTTTGGATCCTTGTTACACAATGTACTATTGTTCCTCGAAAAGTAAAAAAAGATCGTAGAATGGAAGCGTAGGTGGGGGTCATTCGGATAGGATCTATACAAGGCATCTAGAATTTCTATTTGGCCGTTACTTTTTGGGCCACCTTGTATATCTACATATGTATATATCTGTACACATAACATACACACAATTTTCCGGGCGCGACGTGGAAATAATACCGTGAAATTTCGAAAGCGTTTTCCTCCTATCGTATTCCCTCGTCTCTCGTGGTGCACACATAAAATATGTGTACGTGGTCCATTCCCCGGTAAATCGATAAAGCTCTGACCCTACAGGGTTCTCGTACCGTCCGTGATTTCTTTTCTTTTCGTTTCTTCACTCAATGCATCGAGAGCTGTTGTTCTTTTTGGTCTTTTTTCCGTAAGTTTTTATTGTTTGTTATCTCGGGGCGGTGATAATTTAAATGTTGCTTAATTTTGTTAGGGTTTATGGTGGATTATCGATCGAGGAAAGGACGAGCGATTGTAAGCAAACGTCTCTGAGATTACAGAGGGATGATCGAAAGGTGGGGAAAGGGAGAGGGTGCAAAAACTATGGGAATTTGGCGTGAAGGGCCACGGTGTGTTTGGAGGAAGATCAGACTGATCTGAGTAGAGTTGATTTTTTTTTCATCGGCGAAGTTGTAAAAAATGTTGGTAGTGGTGCTGTTGATGTGAAAATAAATTCTTGCGAAAGGTAAGCTCTGCGGGCTAATTTTTTAATTTTGTTGTCGACGTCGCGAATGAGACTAATCGGATGGCATTATGGTGGAGATATTTAAAAATTATTCTACCTATTGTTTTAAAGAAGAGGAAAATCATTATTTTGAGGAGAAATTAGGACACTAATTAAAAATAGCTTGCGCCACCTTTTTGATTTGAGCTGCAGAGCTCAGTGTGGGCGAGGATATTTCTTTTCTTTCACCGTGCTCTGACATTTTATGTTATATTATGGCAACGAAAAATAAGTGCGCGTCGAGCTTCGCTCCATTAGAGTTCCGTACATATGACCAATTAACTTTTTTTAAACTAAATATTTAATTAGGTAATCCTCTTTTTCTGTCTTAGTTCTTAGGTAGTACGAAACTGAAACTATATGTGGTGGTGATAGCAAAGAAAGCTTTGTACATTCCTACTGTAAGCTAATAATGAAAATATATATAATTATTGTTATTTGATTTGTACAATACCAAATTATGTATTTTTGTATGTAATAGAAAAAGAGGAGGCGAAGAAAAATGAATGAAATATACCATCTACGGTATTTTTTACATTTGCAATCGCGTTTCCTCCGAAACGTCAATCTTTCCTTCTTGGCTGGCACCGACTCTAAAAATAAGTCATTGGGTATTGTAAATATTTAAATCACAATAATTTCATATATTTTCATCATAAATTTTTTGTACTCTGTATACAATAAATTATTCTGTATACTACATTATGAATCAGTGTTTTCAGTATTTGTTGTTTAAACACAGTATATAGTACATAATATAGAGAAATTAAAAATTCCTAACTAGTTTAGTTTATGAGATAGACCCCGTAACAAAAATTGACTAACACTGACAACTTTGACGACCCGCCATTTCGTAATTTTTGGAGATAAAAAAGAAAAAAAAATATTTGTACTCTACTCAATGAGCTTTAAAAAATGACACCCCACATGTCAGGGTAAGAATTTATTTCGGTGTTCCTTTTAAATGTATTGGACCCCCATGAAAAATAATTTGATTTAATTTCTAATTCAATATTCGGTTTTGGGTCAACATTCTACACAAAATATCTAAATTTCATTTCACATAAATGTCATTAAGGGGCTATACCACTGCTGACATGATGTCGGCCGATTGAGTAGCTGAAACCGAAAAAGGAAAAGATGTCGTTAAACTGGAAGGTATTTCCTGTGCAATGACGTAGGATTTTCGAAAAAAATCAAAATCTAACAAAATGGCGTAGTTATGAAAAAGTCTGTTTTCTTGCCTATAAAGTGGTCGTTTTTTTCAATGCCAAATCGTCAATTTCCATCCAATCAAAAATATCCTACGTCATTGTAGAGTTAATATATTCAATAGTAAACCGTTGGGGGGAGGTATCTTATATGTAGAAAGTGTGTACCAAGTTTGAAATAAATCGGTCATGTCGTTTTCAAATGGCAGTGAACACGGACTTTGAAAAAGTCGTTTCGCGAAAAACGCATTTGATGTTTAGAAAAGTCGGAGCTACAGTGTTAGAGGAGCGGAACTAAATAGTCAATAACTTCGAGAGTTTTGCTCTGATTGTCTTGAAATTTTGGGATTATATTCTTGAAATGTTTGACTATAAGAAAAGACAAAAAAATCGATTTTTCAAAAGTGCAATCCCCTACCCTCCCCTTAATAGGGTTCCGTTTTGCCATTTGGGTTCGGAACCCTAACAGCGAATTTTTTCAATTACTTCGACAGGTATAGATCCAAAAGAAGGTTAGTTTTTCTGGTTTTCGAATTCTCTCTCTCTCTCTCTCTCTCTCTCTCTCTCTCTGTCTTTCTCCTTATGTCCAATACCAGAGGCCAGAGAAGTTTCCCAGAGCGGGGGTGCGCTTTACGCAAATGGCCTATACCGAGGGCAAAAACACTCCCTCTCGTGTTTTCACACAATCAAGAGTCGAAGTACCCAACACCGCAATTGCCTTTTTCATTTGCGATTCCCAGCAGCGCTGATACAAATGAACGAGTTGGAGAGAAAGAGATAGAAAGAGAGAGGGAGAGAGGGAAAGAGGGAGAGAGAGAGAGAGAGAGAGAGAGAGAGAGAGAGACTAGGAACGGAACAAAAATTGCAAAAAAGATGGGACTCCAGCTATTGTGTCTCGACATTTGTACGCGGAGAACGGAGACGGAAGCTCGCGATTCGTTGCAACTGACGATTTATCGTCAAATCATCGTTTTCCGTTACCCCGCGTATTTTTTATTGGACAACGCACATGGTCATATACGAATAATGTGTGGCGTTCCATTTTAACCGAATCTGCTCTCCCAAATTCTCCCCGCACTCGGGCTTCGCTCCCGATTTTTTGCAAGCTCGTATAAAAAATCAGCAGCTGTTGCAAAAAAAAAAAGTTATTTTTGCCTATTTTTATTTCAATGCAACCGAGAGTCACGTGTAACCGGAAATCGGAAATAAATCAATCGCTCGATCGATTCTCAGTAGTGCTAACGAGTGCGAAAATTCGGCTTAAAGGAGTTTTTCGATTCTTCAAAATCGGGGATTAATTTCAACGTTGATGCATTTGTGTTTTAACATTGTACCGTCAAATTGTATTTCAAACAATTAACTTTGGTCCGAAACACTTGTTTATTTAATCATTCTTTTCAGAGATACTGTAAAGACCTTGCAATAAATGAAACATCCTGTATGTGCATATCAAACATCACATTTGTCATTATATATAAATTATAAGATATATTATAAAGTGGAATAAATGAAAGTAAATGAATTGAATATACTAAAATAAGATATATAATAATATAAATAAATAAATAATGAACGATGAATTAACAGTAACATTTATTATTATATATAAATATATATATACATACAGGGCTACTGGTTATTGGTCACGACCCCGTGAAAGAGTTGTAGGATATGTTTTCCGCAATAAAATAACCCAGTAATGCTTTATGCAAAAGTGAACAATTTTCGATGTATCCTTATTCTTATTACTTTTTTTAAGTGAGGGGTAGACAACTTTCACAGTTAATTAAAAAAACTGTTGTATGGAATCAAACTTTTCAATTATTTGTCGCTTTAGAGCACGGTAACAAGGAATTATCAACATTAAAATGAGGATAATCCACAAACATTTTTGGGCCGGATTGAAATTCCGAACTTTGAATGATCAGAACGCTCAAAACTCTGAAAATATACTACCCCAAAAGAATTTTACCCGAAGGACCAAAACTCCGAAAAATCTGAACACCGTCAAAATAATTCTGCTGTGGAAGTTTCAAAACTTTCAAATTTTCAATAAATCGACGAATCTTTTCAAGAATTTTTTTTTATTAAGAAGTGATTTTACGTCAATTTCGAAATTTGTCTAGACAATGTTATACGTTCTACATCATTTACAGTCAACTGTGTAGACTTTCGCTGGCATAATCTCGACGAACCTTGTGATTTCGGAACATTAAAATTAGGAATATTAAACCGTCGCTGCGTTCAAAGTTCGGAATTTCAACCCAGCCCTCATGTCAAGATCATGCCAGCGAAAGTCTACACAGTTGACTGTAAATGATGTAGAACGTATAACATTGTCTAGACAAATTTCAAAATTGACGCAAAATCACTTCTTAATAAAAAAAATTCTTGAAATAATTCGTCGATTTATTGAACATTTTGAAACTTTTAAAGGTCCAATAGCCGAATTATTTTAACGTTGTTTAGATTTTCGGAGTTATGGTCTTTCGTGTGAAATTCTTTCGAAGTTTTGATCTTTCGGGGTACTATTCTTTCGGAGTTTTGAGCGTCCTGACCATTCAAAGTTCGGAATTTTAAGCCGGCCCCATCTTGAATTTCGGAACATTAAAATTCGGAATTTTAAACCGTAGGAACATTCAAAGTTCGGAATTTCAACCCGGCCGCACATTTTTGAATGGAGGGCCCAATGCTCTGGTAGTCTAATAATTATTCCTATTTTATTGTTGATAATTCTTTGTTACTGTATCCTCAAACTACAAATAATTAAAAAGTTTGATTTCATACAACAGTTTTTTCAAATTAATGTTTGAAGATGCCTACGCCTCACTTTAAATAAAATAATAACAATAATAATATCTTGTAAATGGTTTACTTTTGCATAAAGGATTACTCAGTTATTTGGTGGTGGAAAACATGTCTCACAACCGTTTTAAGGAGGTACACTAGCTTCAGCAAAATGGTGATAGATCAATAAAATTTGGTGAATATATTCTTTAGTATTATTCATGTAGATACAAATTTCTTCAGATTTTTTGGTTGTGCCGTTTTCTTACAAATAATTCACAAGCGTTTATTCTTATACCCGGAATATATACCTATATCTATAAAAACGCTATGCTTATACATGTGAACTTCAATGTTCAATTACTCGATAACGGCACAATGAAAAAATCTGAAAAAAATTGTATTGACATATATAATACTAAAGAATATATTCACCAAATTTTATTGATCTATCACCATTTCGAAATTTTACCATGGTTTAGCATGGCAACATTGTATGAAGCTGGTGTACCTCCTTAACTGGAGCGTGTCCAATAACCAGTAGTCCTGTATATACAATGCCAATGGTTTTTATTAATTCATCGTTTATTTTATATATATATTCGTTTATTTTATATATAAAGCCTTCGTTTATTCTATCTAATATAAAGCTATCGTTTATTTTATATATAAAGCCTTTGAAATCATCCTTTCTTTTCAATCTCGATCAACACGTTTCGAAGATTGAAAAGAAAGGATGCATGATTACAAAGGCTTTAATTTGGGGTTAAAAATCCGTTTACTATGTATAATTATCCCACTGATTGGCCCAGACCATTCATTGATTGTATTTATCGAAAATAGTTTGCATCGGAAAGGAAAACGTTAATTTATCACGTGGAAATCAGGGGAAAAAAAACCCCATGACTCACCTGTTAGAATTAACCCACAGGCTGCTCCTTTCACGAGCTTCTTTGTTTCATTATCGAGCAATAATTCAAAGATTGAGAGTCCGGATGGGGGAGTTTTTTATGGGCCAGTCTAATATATGTATATTTTTTTTTATATTTGATATATAACATGAAATTTTAATACGTAATAAATAATATAACATATAATAACATTTATCATGATATATAATGATAAACATCATTGTTACTTCATCCTTCTATTATTTACTTAGACGTCTCATTCATTCCACTTCCGGTGATATTTGCGAAATGAAATTTGTCTTATCGTCCCGTTGAATTTTAACTTTACGAAGCAGGGTCTCATAAATAACTGACCGTTGGGCGTTGGGTGCAGAGGAAATAAATTAATTTTTTTCCATTGCTCCTCTCTTCAACGGGATATCACTCCATTAATTTTGTCATATTTTCCCCTCGCGAGACTCTCTTTGTTTCTCGATGGCTCATTGTCAGTTCCTCTCTTGCGAAATTAATGTACTTTTACACACGCACGCACACACACACACACACACACACACACACACACACACACACACACACACACACACACACACACACACACACACACACACACACACACACACACACACACACACACACACACACACACACACACACACACATATATATATAGATATGTGTGAATTTACATCAATTTCGCAATATGCTGGGAGTTTTCTCGATCTAACTTTACAGTATCAATATGATGAAATTTAAATCCCCGCGGGAAATTACCGTTTCATCGATCTGGACTGCCCGGACCACTGGTCCGACATGCAGCAACCCTTCAACTCCCTTAAAACGGAAAAATCTTTTCTGATTGCTCACAATGGGGTAAAAAAAGTCTTTCGGTACGCATCATGCCTGGATAATTCAACGAATAGTGCGAGCGCTCTAGTTGGCGCTGCCGATTTTCCATTCACCCTGCAACGCAATTAAACTCGTACATTATTACCTTCGGCCAATTTTTTCTAATCGAATTAAATTAAATACGGGCGAAAAAAATGCGTGATATATGGCCGAGACAGGCGTGGGCATTTCTTTCCCGGCGCGGGGGCAAAAAAGGCGGGCATATACATTATCAGTTATGCGGGTAGAAAAATTGCACTAACGCGTAAAGAATATTGGCTTTCGTACCACACAAGTCCGTATTGCACAAGTGCACGAGGAAGAAAAGAATTTCCGCACGGAATTAATTAACACGTATGAAATTTGTGAGACTTATCGTTTTTTTTCTCGATAATCTTTGCGATTTCATCGAGCCCTTTCACCTCGAGAATATTTTTCAAAATCGTCCGAATTCGTTTAAATGTACGCGAATGTTGGAAAAAAATTACCACGGCGATGAAAATTGGACGAATCGTTACTTACAAGGAACATCCCTCAGGTGACAACATTCGATTTTGTTGATATTTGGATATGTTATAAAGCACCGAAAAGTAAGCGATACGTATTTTTTTTATCGACGAAAAAACGGTTTTAAGGGTCGAAACCACCCCTTAATTTTTTTTGGCGGCAGTATTACGATATCTGTGGTCCCTAATTCTGACCACGCAGTCTTCATATTTGACCGAAAATAAGACTTTTTTCAAGAGTGGTAAAAATCGAAATTCGACCCTTAAGGGGGTGAAACGGAGGTTTCAAAGTTTATATGAGACAACATATTTTTTGGTCAGATTTGCTCGAAACTCGGTATAAATACACTCCAATACAAATAATTACACATGTATTTGTTTGGTATATTTATGCCAACTGAAACAAACACAGTTAAGGGGCTGAAAAAGTACTACTTGACTGTCTACACGCATCAAACACAGAGGAAAACATCTAGTGTTCTATATCAAATTAATTTAGTAAGTTTCAAGTAAATCTGGTGAAAAAATATGTTTTCTCTTATCAACGTTAACACTCCCGTTTAACCCCCTTAAAGGTTAAACTTCATAAACTGTTAAAATACGTGTTTAATTATTTGTATTTTAGTGTATTTATTCCAAGTTTCAAGTAAATCTGACAAAAAATATGTTGTCTCATACAAACTTTTACCCTCCCGTTTAACTCTCTTAAGGGTCCACTTTTAGGAAATGCTGAAATACGTGTTCAATTATTTGTATTGTAGAGTATTTACACCAAGTTTCAAGCAAATCTGTCAAAAAAAATATGATGTCCCATACAAACTTTAAAACCCCTGTATCAACCCCTTAAGGATCGAATTTCGATTCTTACCACTCTTCAAAAAAGTCTTATTTTGGGTCACATATGATGGCTGCGTGGTCAGAATTAGGGGCCACAGATACCGTAATATCCCCTTTTTGGCAATGTCACAATAGTGGATTCCTCATTGCTTCGGATTAGAAGAGTTTTCGTTTTTGTTTCATTAAAATCGGTGGACTCCTTGTGTGTGAAATTGCTGTATTACTCCTAGAGATGCCTTTTTTCGAGGGGTGGTTTCACCCCTTAAAACCGTTTTTCCGCCGATAAAAAAATACGTATCGGTTACTTTTCGGTGCTTTATAACATATCCAAATTTCAACAAAATCGAAGGGTGTCACCTGAGGGATGTTCCTTGTTAGTTTGCTTGAAGCATGAATACGAAGTCTGGGATCGATCTACTAGGCCCTCAAATAATTATAACGTGCCGTTGGTTCACTCACAGATTTCGGGAATTTTCTTTTCTTATTATTTGGGCCTATAATAATAAAAATAACCATAATAATAAAAATAAAATAATAATGATAATCATATAATGAGCGGCTACCCATAAACATTTATTTTCCGAAGAGAAAGTTCCTTTGGATTTGTGATGATGATGGTAATAATATTAATATGACTAACACCAATACATGAGTATATATTTGTGGTGCAAAAAGTTTGCAGACACATTAACATGCAAAATTTTATGATAGTAATAATAATGATAACAATAATAATACTACTACTATTGTTATTATTATTATTACTACTAACCTAAAAAATAATATAAAAATATACTAATAATAATAATAATAATAGTAATGATCTAAATAGAATCTCAAAAAGATAATAATAATTATTATAATTCAAAAAATAATCTAAAGGAGATAATAATAATATAACTATTGAACAACAAGACATTATTTATTTTTGGTACCTCGATTTTGCATATATATTAAGGTGAAAAGTATTTTATGTAAACCATTATTTTGAGGTTCCAATAACTCGATCTTTAACGCGCGTACACATATTCGTACATACATGTGGGTGTGTATAGAGATATATAAAATATATGTGATTTTGTACATAGAGCAGTATGCGGTGTTCAAAGCCCAGGCGCTGCACAACGATTGTGACCACGAGACTCTGCGAGCGATAAAAAATGATAAATAGCATCTCGCGAGGTGCAATAACTGAAGTAACGAGTCGTTTTTTCCGTTCCGTCTCCGTACGTTCCTTTCTCTCGCGCACTCTCCTCATGCGTTTCGCAATTTCTGATTTCAGGTGGTGCGACCGTGGTCGAGTTGCCGCGATCTTTTATTCTCCTCGGGCTGGTCATAGCAGCGGCCACAATTCCATCCTGGGCCACGACCACCCGAACAATTTAACGATGAAAAAAAAGGCCTTCGGACATACGGGCGTTAAAAAAAAATGTTTAAAGAAATGACACACACACAGAAAAATCTTATTAGATACTAATTAATAATATATTGAATAAATATGTATATCGAGTATGCGCGTGTGTGTATAGGAGCGTGTATACATGCATACGTATGTTTATGTATATGAAATATATGTATATGAAAATTGTATGTTTCCCCGAAGAGTGGGGCAGAGAGACAGAGAGTCGAGGGAATAAAATATATGTTGATATCTGGGTAAAAAAAATTGCGATTGCGTGTCATCCCTTATTTTTCTGCGACGACGACGTCCTGTTTGCCATCGACTCGTTTTTTGTTGTAACAATTTATGGCTTTATCGTGGGTACAGGGGGTTGAGGTTCTGTTAATATATTTTTTAATTTATTATTTATATTAGCATATCGGATTAAGGCTACCATTGTACAGGGTGTTGGGAAGGTCGATGTAAAGCCTTAAGGGGGTGATAGGTTACCTCGTTAGTCAATAATTGGTAACTAAAAACTTATTTGCGTCTTAGCTCAATGTGTATTCAATCGACAAACACCAATGCAATCATCTGTATCCGCACAACTAACTAAATGGGACCTGTTGAATAACTAAAAGCTTGTCAAAAAATAAAAATACCTCTGATGTTAATGCTATTTGAAAAAAATACCTTTGACATAAGACGTAAACGAGTTAGTACCTAGTTTTGGGAAATTTTCCAAAAATCATACTCACTATGATAACTCGAAATCCTTAGACTTTGGACTAAGGTAACTTTAGATAGATATGTTACTACCGAGGTGATCTATCACCCACTTAAGGCTTTGCATCGACCTTCCTAATACCCTGTGTATATTAAACACCAAGGGTAGTATGGAAAACACGTTTCTTATTTATTGAGATTTTATATGATTTAAAAAAAAAACGACTTTTGCTGTATAGTTTGTTGGAATACAAACTTATCGAATAAGTGAAAAAAATTGACTCAGGAACGTATTCTTACCTTCCCAGCTTAATTGATGAAAAAGCGAATGTATACAATTTTATAATGAAACCAAAATAAGCTACCAAGCAAATGCACAAAAGCGTTTTTCTATTTGATGGAAAAGTTATTTCGGAGAAGTATTTTTCTATTTTCCAAAGAGCTATTTTGGAAAAAATGTATTTTTATTTTTGCGAAGAGTTATTTCGGAAGAGTGTTTTTTTAAATTTGTCTAAGTTATTTTAGAAAAGTTTTTTTTTCTTTCTATTTTCCAAAAAGTATTTTTGGACTTTTCAAAGAGTTATTTCGGAAAAGCATTTTTATATTTTCCAAAGAGTTATTTCCGAATATTGTTTTTCTAGTTTCCGAAGAGCTATTTCGAAAAGGTGTTTTTCTATTGGGAGTATAAATAAGTCTCCGCCGTTTGACAAAAGATGGCCCCACCAGGAGGTTATGGTTGAAATGGTCAGATGTAAAACGTCATATCGTAAGGTTGGGCATCTGCCAAGATCATAACCTTGAAATATCATAATTTTTTTCGTACGAAAATGCCGAGTGTCGAGCCGAATAAGCGTCATTTGCGGGAACTTTTGATTTACTTCTTTAATTTGAAGAAATCTGCCGCTGAGGCGCATCGATCGCTTGTAGAAGCATATGGTGAGGCTGCTTTGAGTGAGAGAAGTTGTGAGTGGTTTCAAAAGTTTAAGGCCTAAGGCCACAGTAACGGGTATTAAATCATGTGAGAGTTTAACAATTTTTGTTCGTATGAAAAAGTGATTCACTCATAAAATTAATTACACATCTATTTTGTATGAATATCAAGCTGTTAGAAAATATATATATTTTTTTTTCGATGTCCAAAATGGCCGACTACTCGAAACTTCTCGAAACAGCTTTTTTCAATTGGCGTGACAAATAACGCCAACAATTTTCACTCGATTTACTTCAAATTCAAAAGTTATGTCCCTAATTGCATTTCGCAGAGAAGTACGTACGGAATTTCTGATTAATCGAAAACTTTTCATTTCATGAGCAGTTTATGAGCAGTTATAACGAAATTTTTCACTGAAAATTCATTTCTTAAGTTCAAATACCTGCAACTTTTGAATAAAACAATATTTTTTTAATTCCGTACGTACTTCTTTAGGTATTCTAGTGTAGATTGACGAGAATTTTTTATTTTGAATCTTGAGACTTGAGAAAGAAAATATTAGTAGTCGGCCATTTTGTACATCGAAAAAAAAAATATATTTTTTTAAACAGCTTGTTATTCATACGAAATAGATGTGTAATTAATTTTATGAGTGAATCACTTTTTCATACGGAAAAAACTTGTTAAATTCACACATGATTTTATACACTGAGAAAAAGAAATCGTTGAATGTGCAAAATGGATTTTGTTGTCTCGAAATTTTGTTCACACCACTAAAACTATCAGTTAGATTAACAAAACGTTTGTTATGCCAATCAAAAGTCAAGTTGAACGTATTTAAAGATACATTTTGTTAAACCAACTGAATTTTGGTTGGAAGAACGATTTTTTTTTCAGTGTACCCGTTACTGTGGCCTAATGCCTTAAGAACGGTGAGTTTGACATCGGAAACAAAGGACGTAACGGAAGGTCGAAAGTGTACGAATACGTGGAATGGGAAGCATTATTGGAGGGAGATTCATGCCAAACGCAAGAAGAATTTGCACTTACATTAGGAGTGATTCAACAAGCAATTTCACATCGTTTAAAATCGTTGGAAATGATTCATAAGCAAGAAAATTGGGTTCCATATGAACTGAAGCCGAGAAACGTTGAACGCCGATTTTGCACATGTGAAATGCCGCTTGCCAGGCATAAGCGAAGGGTCACTCATAACACTCAATTAGGAAGTTTTACCCCACCCGCCGTATTCACCAGACATTCCTCCCTCTGACTATCATTTATTTCGATCGATGACGCACGGCCTGTCCGAGCAGCACTTCCCATCATATGAAGATACCAAAAATTGGGTCGATTTGTGGATAACCTCAAAAGATGAAGCGTTCGCCCGACGCGGTATCCACATACTGCCAGAAAGATGAGAAAAAGTAGTGGCTAGCGATCGACGATACTTTGAATAAAACATAAAGTATCGTTCTTTCGCAATAAATGCCCATTTTTTAATTAAAAAAACGGCGGAGACTTATTCGTACTACCAATATTTTCTGAAAAGTTGTTTCGGAAAAGTTTCGTTGGAAAAACATAGAAAATTGCGGTATTTTTCTAATGTGAAAAAAAATAATCATTCCATCCCTTATCGCCTCCGCAATGCAGTGCACGTTTTTTTTTCGCATGTGAGGGAACAGAAAAAGTTCGTCGCATTCGCGGATAACGTAACGGATTTCCGACACTTTGGCACATTGTGTGTCTTCGAAACGTGACACAGGGTCCAAAGAAGAAAAAGGAGAAGTGTCGGGGGTGATATTCGCCTCACCATAAAATATATGTATATACACATATATTTAAGGGTAGAGTGGAGAGCTCTTTGCCCGGCAAAAGCTCTCTTCTAAATGAGAACGATAAATTTCCCGGCGAGTTTTTTTTGAGCCGCGAAGGGAGGGCAGTCATGAATGTGCTCGGCAGCAACCGGTGGGCATGTGTTTGTTCGTGTGCCTGTCTTATCATCGTTTTTCGAGTAGGAACAAAACTTTTACTCTATTCTTTTATTCTCGTTTTTTTATTATCTTTTTTTCAACAAACTTTTTTCGCTCCGGGCTACGCGTTTGAAGAACATGTTCCTATTCCACCCTCTCTCCCTCTCTCACCCTCTCTCGCTCGTCACTGCTCGAGGACTTTCAGCATACGTTAACTTTTTTCCACTTCAATCCCACACCCTTCGTTTTTTTCTACGCTCGCGCCTCTTTTCATTTCGAAACTGCGGGAGGCCCGGAGGGGGAGGGGGATTCTCGTTTTTTTTTCGGAACACCCCTTGACGATGATGAATCCGCGTGATGCAGCTGAATAACGTGTCGATTTATTTCGGCCGTTTTATTCGCACAGAGACGTTCAAGAGAGACGCAACAGCGAGAGGGAAAAACGAGGCTCGTCAATGGAGAAATTGAAATTCGAACGGAAATTTGAAGCGTACCGAAGCAACGCCTGATATCACCTGAATATTCAGGTAATTCGAGGTGCATTAGTCGAGGACGTGATTTGATATTTCTTGGTTCTATTTTTGTTCGCGGTCACCCATCCGAGTATTGACCCAGCCCAACGGTGCTTGACAAAAAATTTCCGAAAATATTCCCAAAATTGTGGATATCTGGATAATTGTTTGCACACGGATAGAATAGTGTAGGGAGAACTTCATAATTTCATTTGGGGAAAAATCAAAGTCACGACCCCAGCTATCGAGGTGAGATTTGTGACGCATTTGGGACAGCGATATTTTGTCGAATGATGTTCGTCAAAATCGGTGCGACGATTGCGCTTTTAAAGAATTATGTAAATGTATAACAAAATTTAAAAAAATGCTGATGACGATGTTGAAGTTTGATTGGGTTCCATCGTTTGAATGAAACGAAAATTCATTTTCATTTTTGTATCGCCTCATTTTCAATATCATTTAAAAAAATGTTTTACATATTTAGGCTGAATATCTCTTATTAGAGATAGATTTTTGGAAAGTGCAAAATTGGCCTAAAAAATCGTCAGATAATTGTTAATAACAAACTAACTATGCAATATAAAAAAAAAATCCTACGTACTTCCATAGACAATGTATTTTTCAAGATATATTCAACATTTCAAGTGAATCGGTTGAAAATTGTCTGAGTTATGTTTCCGCCCAACTTAAAAAATGCAGTTTTGAGATAAACGCTGCACAACCGCCATTTTGAAATTAACTCTTCCAATAAATTATTGTATACAGTCACTGATATGTATGATAAAGACCCTTTTTTGTAATCTCGATTTATTTTGCAGTTTTTCCGAAAAAAATCCCCAAAAAGCCTATTTTTTTTTACCTCTAGAGTGGCCGAACCCCCTTAAAGCGATTTTGAAAGTTGGTTTAAAAAATTGGTCTACGGGACTGTCGTTGCGTTCGAACGATGCAAACTTCAATGTCATAATACTTGGGGGTCAACATGTTTGGTACTGAATTTGACCAGGATTGATGAAGCCGTTCGCTTTTTTTAAGATTCTCATGTTTTGGAATTTTCATTCCTCACTATGTAACTCAATCTATACCAGCTTAAGGTAGTTTATGCACGAACCTCCTCATTAGAAAAAACAATTGATTTTTTTATATGCTGTAGTATAGACATACAGAATGACGTCCGCGAAAACTCCGCATGCCTTACCGGTTAAATACAATAGCAATTAATTTACTAAATCGATGCATTTAACCCGCACCATATAGTGAATCCGTGTGGATCAAACTTTGAGACGGGAATAATAATGGTTCGCGATTACATTCGGAGCCATGCGAAAGCGATAAATAATTAAAAAAACTGTCGCCCTCACGTGTGTACCATAAAAAATATACGTTACGAGACATTTCGAGCAGATATTATCGATTGAATGGACTAATTTTCGCATTTGCTAGTCGCGTCTGTCATGACGGGAGAGATGTCATAGATTTTGCAACGTCGCACATACGGGTATTCTGACGATCTAGCCGGTCATAAATAAATTTTTTAAACTTAACGCAGGGAAAAAAATTGGTTATTATTATTTTTTAATGAGTACAGAAGAATAGGCAATCCTTACCCGTTTCTCATCGGTTGCACCCGCGCTCTAGTTTCCATCGAAACTTCACCATCGCTGCAAGTGTACGTATCTTTCTCGCCTTTCGAAATTTGAATATCGCAGTTAAAAAGTTAACATTTTTGTTAACAGCGATTTCTTTGAAAATATTGTCACGGATTTGGATCGAGCAGGTAAGAACACATACTTTTGAAACATTTTGCTGTGTTATTTGTTAATGGAATACTGTTTTTACGTCATTTGAAAAAAAAGTGCAAAATTGTTAGATTTTCTACCAGATTTTTAAGCATAAAAAGCTTTATTAAGCATAAAAAGCTTTTATTTAAATTGTTATTACGAAATTATAGTTTGTACAATATAATCATCATCAAATCAGCTGCACTTATCGGCACTTTTTCGAGTCAGGGGTCAACAACCATGATAGTGAAATGAATAGAGAATTTATATGCGGGCGGAGTGTCACCTTGATATTATAAACAGGCTATTACTAAATTCCGACCCACTGATCATTAGCATGAGACCAACCCTCGAAAAAAATCAATGCCGCTCACGAAGGATGCAATAGGTATTTTTTTATCTGCAGAAAAACGGTTTTAAAAGGGGAAACCACCCCTCAAAGAAAGGTGTATCGAGGGGTGGTTTTGCAGTTTCACCCTCAAGCACTCCACCGATCTGAATGAAACAAAAACCGAAATTCTTCTAATGCAAAGGGATGAAAAATCCACCATCGAATGATTGAAAAAAAATGAAATTAATAGGCGACACGCCCTTCTTTAAGGGGTCGTTTCCCCCCGCGAAAACGTTTTTGGGCAGACAAAAAAAATACGCGTCTAATGGTTTTCAATGCTTTATAATATATATGAGTTTCAACAAAATTAGAGACGGACACTTGAGTGGTGTTCCTTGACAGATTCAAATTCGCAGGAGGTTCCTGAAGACACCGAGAGTGAGCAGGACGAAAGAGAGCCATGGCACTCATCATCATCTTAGTTATATAAATTATATTAATATTAGTTTTTTTATATTTTTTTTCTAAAACCCAATATTTTAGGACACATTATTCATAGCAAAACACTCCCTATAGCTGACAGTCAATTAGAGAATCATTACAAATAAAAAATCGCAAGAAATAATTTTGACCGTCTACATTGGCAAAATATGCCTATGTGTGCTGCCGTCAGCTGTGCTCGTATTCGGAAGGCCGAATCGAGCCGGTCAATTTGAATGCAACGACAAAAGTTGTAGGTTCTTAAGGGGTCTTCTCACTTCAGACGCTAAAAAAGGCTATTTAAAAATAGCCTTAAAAATAGACTTAAACAAATGTTTATTTAAGTCACTATTTATAGACGAAAATATTAGTTAAAAAAATGTCCTAAAAAAATGTAGGTCGTGCTGTTAATGAAATCTCGGAGATAGGTCATCCGAAAAAAAAAAATTCAAACGGTTTTAGATTCAGTATGTTAATGGCTATACCGCATATCATACGATTTTCGATATATGCAAAAATAACAAAATGGCGGACTTTTCTCGAAAAAAGTGTTTTTTCACCGTTTTTGGTAAAAAAAATAGTAAATATCCAAATTCTGGAAAATTCTTGATATGCGCTATAGCTATAGTTTTAAGGAATATGTGGTTAAAATTTCATAAGGATCGGTTCAGTAGTTTCGAAGATTTTATCAACAAGCCGTCGAAGAACGTTGTCTCGAGAAAAACGCGATTAAAGTTTGTTTGGGTTACATAGATACATACATTTTTTTTCAAATGTATTTCGAAAGTGTATTTATTAAGGATGTTCGGTACGGGCGATACAATGTTGCCATGCTAAACCATGTTAAAAACATAAAAAATTTCAAAAAGTTCAGAATTTTATAAAATTTGGTAAACATATTCTTCAGCGCCAAATATGACAATACAAATTTTTTCAGATTTTTCTTCTGCACAGTTATCGAGTAAGTTAACACTAAAGTTCACGTGTATAAGCATAGCGTTTCCATATATATAGGTATACATTGCGGGCATAAGAAATCTTCTTTAATACTTAATTACTCGATAACTAAGTAGAAGAAAATTTTGAAAAAATGTGTGTTTTCGCACTTAATGTTGAAGAACATTATCACCAAATTTGATCAATTTCTTAACATTTTGACTTTTGTACCGAAACTCCTTAAGAGTTTTTAATCACTCCTCAATACTTTTATATCAATTTCTATAATTTAAACCTATCACAAAAATTCATGAAAATAGCCTTTTTTAGCGTCTAAAGTGAAAAGACCCCTTCACGCAATTAGATCACGTCCGCGATTTAAACGAATACTATGTCGATCCATATCTGTCGTTACAATGTATGTAAGACCGAAGTTACAATACGCACATTACACACATATTACACACACGCTTGCACACACACGGTAAACAAAGCCACGTTTGACATTTATCGGAAGCGCCGGGGTACAGCGCTGCCACTATGGTGACGAGAGGGAGTGACTAAGGAGTACGAACGCAGTGTCGTAAGAACGTCCGCGGAAGTGAGGACGAGAAGGATGGCGCTGCACACCTAGCGAACCGAAGTAAAGTCAGCAACAAATCCGTGCCGTACGATATGCAAAATGCACCATTTACTACTTCATATGGAGCGATAATTTGATTAAATTAATTGTAAAACCAGTTAGTGAAGGAAATTTTTATATAGATAGATGGAAGAGTGTTATATAGATAGATAGAATTCGTATAAGACATAAATTGATTTGAAGAATAATAACGAAATATAGAAATTAAGTCAATGTTTTTTTTTCGTTACGGGAGCTGTAACATACAAAATTTATTTTTAGACACAAGAAAATTGATCATTTTGAATCCAGACAAAAGTTTTACAAATTATCAGACCACATATTCGCACATCATGATACACTGCACAGATGAAGAATAATAACGAAAAACAAAAATTAAATTAAAATGTTTTCTTTTCGTTGCGGAAGGGGTAACAAACAAAATTTATTTATAAACACGAGAACATTCATAACATTCCTTTGACCGTTTTCGCCGCAGAACACTTTAAGTATATGTTATACCGGGACACAATTATTTTTTATCACATTTAACACAATTCGAGAAATTCGTTAGTTCGCACAGTCCACACACGCTTTATTCCGACATGTACGCCAAGCGGGAATCATCGATGGCAGATGGCGTTGGTTGCGTTTTTGCCGCGCACGTCACTTCAGTTCGGTCATGCAATAGCGACGCACGCGGTGAAACCACTAACTATTATTGGGAGTGCAAACTCCGCCGTTTGACAAAAAAGGCCCCACCAGGAGGTTATGGTTGATCTTGCGTTTGGCACGAATCTCCCTCCAATAATGCTTCCAATTCCGCGTCTTAGTACACTTCGTTCCCGCAAATGACGCTTGTTCGGCTCAAAACTCGACATTTTGGCACGACAAAAATTATGTGATGCTGACACAAAATCGCTTATATTTCAAGGTTATGGTCTAGCCAGATGTCCAACCTTACGATATGATGTTTTACATCTGACAATTTCAACTATAACCTCCTGGTGGGGCCATCTTTTGTTAAACGGCGGAGATTTATTTGTACTCCCAACAATATCCAGAGTTTCACGGACGGTTTAGGATTGTGATCGTCGCAAGCGTTCCTACTCCTTACCAATAGTCTCCATGGTTGCCACGGATATTGCCAAAATTGTGAAATGGCGGACGGTGGGACAACTCAAGTCAAATCTGATTGCTATTTTAATAGTTCACTTTTCATAATATCATACACACAGTCATCACATACACTTTTCAAATAATTCCTTTCCGTATCATGGTTATTATTATACCTAAATGCATTATTGCTTTTTTTTTCAGATTCGTAAATTTACAGATTTTTGTCAACTAGTCAATCCGCTAGTACTGCCTTAATTTCCGCCTGAAAAAAACGAATGTCCAAGGCCACTGCATTTTTTCAATTAGTAATATTACGCATCGGATATTACAAAAAAGGTAACAAATGGTATAATGGCACCACAATCCTGTATCATTAATGTAGTAGTCATTATTTTCAATAGTGAATTACTCAACCCAAACAAACCCAAACAAGTCCTAACAAAACCAAACAAACTAAATCATTAGTGAAATGTCGTATAGGCTGTTTGGGTCAACTTGCAAAAAGCCGGCGTTTGGGTTGTTTTGGGTTCCTTTGGGCTAGTAAAAAGTGTGTGCCATTAAGAATACGGAATCTCATTTGTACAGTTTTGCAAAAGGTAAAAAAATCCCCAATGAGGTTGAGAAAATAAAAAAAATCAATGTGAAAATTCGATTCGCGTACGATAATTATAAACAAATCAATCTCCTCTAGTACCAGGAGAACACGAGTAACTTTGCAAAGCCATAAATGGTAAGTACCTTTCTCCGTTTTCACAGTACCATTTTACCTGTATATAAACGCGGATAATTTCCAGCAAGATCGGAACAACGCTCCAGATTTCCGAGACACTCGCAATCATTTCCGCAATCTGAAAAAAGGCCCTCGGGGCTGGAAAGTGCTCTCTCTCTCTCTCTCTCTCTCTCTCTCTCTCTCTCTCTCTCTCTCTCTCTCTCTCTCTCTCTCTCTCTCTCTCTTCGTCTTTCCCTTGTGTCATGTCTACGGGCAATTGTGGAGTACGATACAACTGATACAAAGGAACTCTTGACGTTCGTACCAAAAGTCCCTCAGGCTACAGCATGATCTCTCGAGACATCAAATAAACATACACACACATACACACGTCCAAGCTAAATTACGTAGTTAATAATTAACTCGTGAAGGGAAAACTGTAAGACTGGAGAATATCAGGCTTCATTTGGGCATATACATCTTCACCTCATACTAGCATGAACATATTTTGATCTTCTAATTCGCCAAGCCTGAGCGCACAAAATCGTGGATTAATCCTGGCCACCTATCAACATCGTCAAAATGGAATATCCATGGTCACAAAGGCACGCTGTGCATCTGGTCGGATATTGAGGGGGTAGTGCTTCACTAGCTCCTGACAGCCAAGCGAACGGGCACTGCTGAACGTTACCAACAGCAGCGGAAGCGTTTGAACGATAATTTGATTGAAAAAGGCCATCACTAGGGCAAAAAAGTTGATTCTGGTGTGTGACAACGCTCGGCTCTAGGTTGCATTGGCGGTGAAAAAATACTGATGACACTGACATGGAAGGTCCTCTGACACCCAGCGTATCCTCCGGCCGTTGCCCCAGGTGATTATCACATGTTCCGATCAATGCAACATGTTTTAGAGGATGCATAGGGTCAGAGTGGGATCAGTGGCTCATTTTTTTTCAGAGGTCTATAGCCGCCTAACCGTTCACACAATCTCAATGAAACCTTGACTAAACGTGAGGTGTGTTCTATGGCTTCATTTAGTTAAGGGGTGAGGTGCAGTCAGAGGCGTGCAAAAACGAGCATTTTCAATAATTTTTTTTAATAGTAATTAAGTTTGTTTTACAAAACTAGTTATACAGACTTTTTATGTTATATTTAAACTTGACTTGTACAAATTTTCAAAGAAAAATATTGCTTATTTATAAAAATATCGCCATCTTTGTCGGCCCCCTTCGGCATGTAGTTGCTTTGCGGTGACCATCCTAAAATTTGACTGGATCATCTGAAATTAAAAAAAAAAAAATCATTCGATTAACGACTAGATAATAAATCTAGTCGTTAATCGAAGCTTTTTTTCACAAATTAACAAAATGGCGGCTTCCGACAGATAATTTTCGATTTTCGACCAAAAAATCGCGCGTTTATTGTTAAAAAAAATAGAAATTTCCAACAAAAATGAAAATCCTTCGATTAAGGACTAGTTTTTAATGCTATCGATAAGCACACCAAATTTCATCAAAATACATCCAGTGGTTTTTGAATTATAGTGGTCACCGACGTGAAAAACACCATTTCGAGAAAAACGCGTTTAAAATTTTTTGATGTCGATTCGGTATTATATGTTCGTAAAATTTTGAGCTCGATGGATGAAGCTAATCTAATTTATGTATTTTGATCCGCTGAATTCGAATATCACAATTTTTTGCCGAAAAGTCGAGAATTCAATTGTTTATAGCCAATTGTTAAAACAATTTTTCAAAAAATTAAAGTTTTTCGGGATGAATTATTTTTTTTTAAATATTTTAGGCAATTTAAAAATGAAAGGATTCTTAATAAAATTATGCTAAAGTTCATAGTTTTTAAATAATGCAGTTTTGAACATTTTTTAAAGACTTCCAATTTTACACTTGATTTATGTATAGAAATACTAATTAAAAAATTACTTACATCGAATCATCGATTCCTGGCCCATACAATAGGGCTTCTGCCGATGTGGAAGCTTCCAAAATATCAATTTGTTGTTGTCTTCGAAGCATTCTGCCTTCCTGGGTATTATCGTTTGCGCGTTCGTCAGCCGCTACCTGCCATGGGGACCCCTCTTCACTAATTGTGGGATATCCCGGAAAATATTCATCGGATTGACTTGAAATTTCCAGGGAATATTTTCGAAACATCATACTTCAAGAAAATGTAAAAAAAATTGATTTTTGAAAAATTCTGACTGCATCTCACCCCTTAAAAGACACTGAACGGGCTAAACCAATAGATATTGAGATAATAACTTTAAAAAAAAATGGTAGTTGATCCACTGTGTACTTGGGACTATACATAGTGAAACATGTCTAATTCACAGTCAAACAAAATTTCAAAATCAAGCAAAATTTGAACATCATTACCCTGATCCACTGTACACTTGTAGATAATGGAGTGCTTGTCATTAGACAATGGGGAGTATTGTACATTAAACTATTGAAAAATTAATTTAAAAAAACAACATATTATGAGATCAATCACGATAATTTATTGAATATTAATCAACAATGAGTACCTACCTAATGAGGAAATACTAGTACCTATCTGAATCACAACGCGAAAACATTCATATAATGACTGACCTCTGTGTGCCTCGAAAAATTGAGCCGCTGTGTACGGACCCCCTCCTTTTTTCTAAAGCGGATACTGAAAAGTTTCTATTTTTGTTAGGTTGACAAACACAATGCTCAAATCCTGCAATATAGCTGTATATTGCGGGAGAACAATGACTTCGAACATAACTGCGATAGGTAAAGAAGCAACAAACATACAAACTCAGCAGGTTTTTCAACTTTTGACACCAAATGTAATAAAAAATCACCTCACTACTGAATTGCGCGGAAGTGAGTCACAGACAGGTTCAAACCTACTGGCATCCGAGGGCGGTTCTAATGTGAAAAATACGCACATATATACAACTCCACTTCTGAGAAACAGAAAAGTTTCGGTGTACCTACTGTTGGCACTGTTCTCACTTTGGCCCTACTTCCGTTATTATGAGCGAGTCCAAAAATGGCTAGACGAGTGGATAGCGTTTAAAGACAGGACACCCTTTTGAGGTGGGATTCGGCTTTTGTCAGGGAGGTGGGAGAAAGTAACATCCGAGGGAAAATACTTGAGATAAATGTTTGATTTTGAATGAAAGAAAATTTGAAATTAGAAAGAGAAATTATAAAATAGAGAAATTAAAAAATGTTGATGTTAAATATTTGATTTGAATACGAGGGATAAATACTTTATTTATGTGATTCAACAAGTTTTTACCAAATAAATGTTGAAAAAACTGCGGTTTTCAACGCAACCACCAAACATATATACAGTGGGTCAAAAAAGTTTCCGTACGCGCTGTACAAACTAATTTATTTTATATTATTCTACAATCTTTGGTTAATATATTGATGTCAATTTTTTTATCTTATAAATAATCAAATTAACAATGAACATAAAATGAAAAATGAGCGAAAAACACTGACTTCACCAGTAAAGTAATAAGCAGATCAATAACTAGTCAAATGTACCAAAAAGTTTCCGTACATGTACAACTTTAGTTTTATCTAAGGCAGTTTTCTGTTCTCACCATAGCTAGTGATCGGTGGGTCCATCCTTAGTTTTCAAAACTTCCTTCAAGCGTTTTTGCACACTTGCGAGCAGTTTCGATATCGTCGATGGCCCGAATTTGTCCCACTCTTTTTGAAGCGCGTTTTTCAATTGTTCTGTACTTCTGGCAGCATAATTTGTTATTCGCTTGCCTAATTCGTCCCATAAGGGATCATCACAGTGTAAAATTGTATTGTGTATTTAGACACCATTGGAAAACGTTTCATTTGACGCTGTGTCGCGGTCAATCGAAACAGTGCCAGGGGTTAGTTAAAATAGGTGTTTTCAGCTGATTGAACTAATGTTTCTACTAAACCCAGGTACTGTTAAGGCGTTACCCCCACTCGTAGCGCAAAAAAGGCCTTTTTCATGAATTTTTTTAAATAAAACTACAAAACTTTTTTAATCGATCAATATACCATCTTAAAGAACACATCTTGAAGAACTTTCAGTAATTTTTTTATTGAAAAATATTACATTGTTTAGTGGCAAATGGCCGTCAATGAAATAATGTTTTTATATACACGGTTTGCGGTGACCAACATTGCGGCGAAGTGGATCATCTGAAAAAAAAAATGCGGATGGATTTAGTCAAATTTAAGTATAAACTAGTCTTTAATCGAAGGATTTTAAAAAATATTCATTTTTCACAAAATGGCGGACAGTCAAAGTTAATGGTTCGATTTTAACGAAAAAAAATCGAATGATTAAAGACTACATTTTTATGTATTAAATAAGCCTGAAAAATTTCGAGAAGATCGGTTCATTAGTGTTAGAGTAATCTTGGTCACCGACTTCAGAAATGCCATTTTGAGAAAAACGCGTTTAAAGTTTCTCTTTCAATGCGGATTCTTCTCTGTCAACGCTCATATCTCAGTCAATTTTGTTCGGATCGACTTGAAATTTTCAGGACCTATTCTCAGATACTTATACTTCAAAAAAATGCAATAAAAAAAAACGATTTTTTCAAAATCGCAAGTGGGGGTAACCCCTTAATGATGTGCATAAAGTGATAAAGCATGTTCATTGTGAATAAAATATACTTTTAATCAAAATAATCAGTTTTATTGCTTTTCATTCCAGTTTGAGTGTCACTGAAGGTATATTAAGGTTCTTTAATATTATTTTACTTTCCGCACGATTTCTTGGCATCTAAAAAATAAATCAAGATTTGGAAAACTTGCTTGCGTATGAAATGTTTGTTCAGGGTCAATAGAAACACGTTTTAATTGACCCCGAACCGTTTGTTTCAACTGCCTCCACACCCTAGCTTCAAATAATTTATCAAACAGCAAAAAACCTAAAAGTTGTCGGCATGTACTGACCACAATAAATTCAACTAGGATATTCATAGTAATGACGATTGTAAACAACGCTGAAGAAGGAACAATAGTTTTGGAGCAAAACGCAAGATACTAATAGGTAAAAAACCTACTTTTTATGTCGAAAAAGCGATGCACCCACATAAAAATGTCTGACCCGCTCGGGGGGTGACGCGCATTGAGCGACAGGTTCCGATACGCAAAGCAGTCCCGTCGCCCCTCGGGGCCGCGCTGCTGTCAATAACCGTCTTAGAGTTGTTCAACTTGTTTCATTTGACCCGTATTTCTATCGACCTCAGCCTACCCTCTATTATTTTTAAGAGAAAAATAAAAATAAACACCAATAATACGTGTTTTTATGAGGCACATTATTTTTGAGAAACAACAATAACCTGCTTGCTGTAATTGATATTTGCATTTTTTTTTCTCTGGACCTCAAGAAAAGATTTCAAAGTATCCGGACTATAAAATACTTGTTGACACATGTCCTATACAATACGCTAGTGAATAACAGAGGAACTACGTCTCTTTGTCGCTTAGGCTACGGAAACTCTTTTGACCATGAAATTCATCTGCGTGTACGTTTTCTGTATAAACGCCGATGTATTTTCTCTCTGTTGAAAACTGTTACCAGACAACGGGGAGTGAAAATAATGTCAATACGTGTCACGGCTAAAAAGGAACATCACTTGAGTGTCCGCCGTCGATTTTGTTGAAGCACATATATGTGATAAAGCATTGAAAACTATGAGACAGGTATGTTTTTCGCGGAAAAACGGTTGTAAGGGGGTAAACCACCCCTCAAAGATAGGCGTATCGAGGGGTGGTTTCGCAGTTTCACCCACAAGCAGTCCACCCATCTGAATGAAACAAAAACCAAAATTCTTGTAATGTAAAGTGATGAAAAATCCACTATAAAATAATTAAAAAAAATGAAATTAAGGGGTAACGCGCATTTCTTTAAGGGGTCGTTTCCCCTCTTAAAAGCGTTTTTCCACAGATAAAAAAGAATACATTTCCAATAGTTTTCAATGCTTGGTCATATGTATGAGTTTGAACGAAATCGGTGGCGGACACTTAAGTGGTGTTCCTTTGAAGTGTTTTCTTAATATCGTTCAGTATTAAAGTCGTTAAATCGTGCTATAGGGAAACTTTTTTCACCCACTGTGTGTATATACATGTGATAACTAATATATACATGTAATGTATATCAGATTATATATGATAATTGTATGTATATGTTAACAACAGAGCATATATTTGTAATCAAACATGTACCTCGTAAGAAAAAAGGTAAGTTATCATCCAAGCCAACCCAACACTATGGAAGTAAAACCGAGCTCAGCTACATCTCGTGATGGACGCAATTAAGAAAAATATAAATTAACTGTTTGTCGGATCTACTGTGGCCGCGCGGTCGGAGGCTCGCCAGGAATATATAATAGGATTGGGCGAGCTTGCTTTGGACTCGGGCGCAGACATGAACATTACTGCGATGGAACTGAGGCCAAATACAAACGAGACGGATTAAGATATAACCTACTGTTTCGTATCCAGAGTACCGTGGTAGATATGCTCGTCCGACGGGAGAGTACAAACGGGACTGGCTGCGTATGCTTCAGGGGTATACAAGAGAGCCCTCTCCGTTCTTGAGTCCATAGTCTATTACATCGAATTTAGTCCGGTGAGATTATCTCCTAGTACGCGTTGGAAGGGCCCGCGGCGTTTCCTCGACAACTCCGTGGCTTGTCTTGATTTCATTATATATATATATATATTTTTTTTTTCTATCGTAGCTAACTTTATGCCTATGGTAACAACGAAAAATGTTATCAATTTCTTTGCATCAAAAATCGATGTTGCTTTTTTGAAAAATTATACCGATCTGAGATGCGAAAAATGTATATAATTTTTTCACGAGTGATCTTAATTTTTCTGCACGACAACATATATATGAAAAAAATCGAGATGACTTTTCAGGAAATTCTTTATATCGAAGAAGGAATCATATTCATTTTTTTTCTTCGTTACGATAGCGGAGAAAGTTACCATACAATGAAAAAGAAATCTCGCACAGATTGAGCCTTACAGCTGAACTTTAAAGGGCGGCTTACACGCCTCGTCTGCAATACGCAAATCAATCAAAAAGATTAATATCTGATCCGATCTAACTTCAATTCACTAAAGAAAATCACTACATCGACTATTTTCACAGAAATCACATTTATAGACCTTTGAGCATATTTCGTAATAATAATGTCATTGAACACCCGAAAAACGACGATCTCAAGCCGTAGTTGGAAAGATACCAGGAAAGGGCTTGCCCTCTAAAAATTTATTTGCAGGGCTCACCTTCGAGAGAATCTTTTTCTAACGTCCACGAACCTCTTTTTCATTGATCGTCCTGACATATAAAGCGACTGATATATAAATGGACCATGTATATAAATATATAACGTGGGTCCTTAGGTATCAGGGCAAAATATTTAAGTAACCGATAGTGGAAAAGGCCGTTCGTAAGGCCACGTGAGGGAAGAATAAGAGAGATGGTTTGATTCTAAAGCGATACGAGCAGCGGGGCGAGGAATTTATAGGCTATTAGACGATAAATATCGAGAAGCAGAAAAGCTGAAGACAGGGTTGGGGTAAAGATCAGACATGTTCTGTTGGGGGTCTCCAACGAATGTGTTTCAGGTTCGTGACGTCTAACCTCCGCATAAAGCAGAAAGGTAACGTATTAGACGGTAGACGATAGAGAAAGAAGGATGGGGAGGAGAGAGAGAGAGAGAGAGAGAGAGAGAGAGAGAGAGAGAGAAGGTGCATAGGACCGTGCGATCAGAAACAGCAGCGCAGCGCGATATCGCATGTGTGGAAGACATAAAGCTCGTTGGTAGGAACAGATAGGTCTCAGTCCCTGAGGCTTTTCTGCGCTCGCGGCTCTCTCAAGTCTCTACGCGTCTATGCACATGCACCATATGCAAAGCTGCACAGAATACATGTATATTAAACTTGATGGATTAAGAGGAAGAACGCAAGCCTGATATTCCACCGAGGAGCTCTTCATGCCCTCGTCCGATGTGGACGCACGATCTGTGTGTGCCGAATAACAAGTTTTTTACGGGGCCGGAGGAGGGTGTCGAGAGATCGGGGGTTATGTGGAGGTGCGAAAGGGGCGATGCTCCATGGCCAATAGTGTGCCGGAATGGTATGAAGACGTAGGCGTTCGTGATCGAGTGTGGTGGATCTTTAGACGTGCGATAAGACCGGAATCATTGGGGCGAAAAGTTCAAGGATTGTTAAATAATTCGGTGGAAAATGAATGAGTTGACGCCGTGAACCAGCGGATCAGTCTCTCATTCCTCTTGGATGGATAGGTTATTTTGGTTAGTGATGCAACAGACCGCTTCTGCTTCCGCAACTGCGAAAGTTCAGATCACTTTCACATCCGATTTTGCAACTGGTTACGCATTTTTATATCGGAAGTTTAGCGAAAGTTACTAGAAATTGCGAGATTGACGATATGCGTATGTTGATCCGCGATATAAAACTAATTTTTTTAAATGCCATCGTTACGGAGCAAGTTGAGTGCGGAATACTTAATTTGGCGACGATCAGAACGAGAGATACAAACGCAACGGAAGATGATTGCATGCCTTTTAGCCCTAAAAGGTGCCGAATTCAAATTCATAATTAAGATCAGTCTTACCTCAATTATCAATTCGCATAAGGGCAATATTGATGAGGATTATGATATTTGCGCTGTAAGTATATAAATGGTTCAATTGTAAATTATCTCACAAGGAACATCCCTCAGGTGACACCCTTCGATTTTGTTGAAATTTGGATATGTTATAAAGCAGCCAAAAGTAAGCGGTACGTATTTTTTTTATCGGCGGAAAAACGGTTTTAGGGGGTGAAACCACCCCTCGAAAAAGGCATCTCTAGGGGTAATATAGCAGTTTCACACACAAAGAGTCCACCGATTTTGATGAAACAAAAATGAAAATTCTTCTAATCCGAAGCAATGAAAAATCCACTATAGTGACATTGCAAAAAAAATTAAGGGGTGAACCACCCCTATATTAACGGGTGGTTTCACCCCTTAAAAGCGTTTTTCCGCCGATAAAAAAAATACGTATCGCTTAATTTTCGGTGCTTTATAACATATCCAAATTTCAACAAAATCGAAGGGTGTCACCTGAGGGATGTTGTTTTTGAGCCTGGGGCCTCTGGGGTGTCACCTGAGGGATAGTGGTTTTGAGCCTGGGGCCTCTGGGTGATGAGTTGCGACGTTGTCCACCGAGCCATTTGAATTTGTTTAATTTGACCGAGCCAGCCAGCCGTAGTTGGCTGGCTCGGTCATGGCAAGATACCTACGTGAGAATTTTTGCATTCGTAACGCCATCTGTAACTCAAGTTGCTTAGCCAGCCATGAGGAACTACACGTAGTCACATAACCACACTTTGTAATTTGTGACCAAGATCGGTTGGGCAATGACTAACCAAGGGGTGCAAAGCCGCAGTTGGGTAGTGTCGGCTAGGTCATGCCGACATGCCCACTTGACATTTTTTTTCCTTTACAATGCCATCTGAAGCTCAAGTTGGCTAGCCAGCCATGAGTCATTCACTCGATGGAACTACACGTAGTCACATAACCTCACTTTGTCATTTGTGACTAAGATCAGCTGGGCAATGATTGGCCTGGATAACAAAACATTCACAATATTACTAGCTCATAGCGTGCCAACCATTGGTCAGTTCGTATAAGCCAATTACTCTGTCACTGTCTGGGCTCTGTCACTGCCTTCATTTTTCTCTTTTGTCTCGTCACCTTTGTATCGAAATATAAAAAATAACAATTGTCTACTGCACTCGAAGCTCAACGTCGTGATGGGTTGTACGTCAAGAGATGGCAGATTGCGGCCGACAACTCAGTGGCACGATGTACCCCACTAGCATCGAACCACATTTATCGGAAGGATTAATTGCTCGTCGAACCGAAAGTAACGAAACACAGGCACGGCAGATTACTCTATCAACTATGACGAAAAACTTAGGCTGCCTAGGAAAGCCAGATCAGTGGATACAATCTTCTAGCGACCGAACAATTCTTCTTCCCAAGCGTTCAAATCTCCAATTATTTGTTTATCCTCACCAAAACGATGTCAACGTTTATCTAGCTGAACATTTTGCAATCAATAACAACCCTTCCACTCCGTTAATTATGAGCTACGAGAAATTGTCACAAACACGAGTACCCACTTGTTCCAAGCTTTCCAGCGCTCTTTGTATTCCCGCCTACCCGTATCACCAGCCATCCAATCGTCGCGTTATCGCAGGCCGAACATTTTTGCAATCGAACGTTTGTGATTGCCGCGGGCGATTGACATGCAGCCGTTATGTCCAGTTGTCCTCTTGACTATTCCGCCCCGGTGAACGAGCCTACTACAGCCATAATCTGCTCGCCATTGATGCGTTTATACCGCATAAGGGCCACTGAACAAGTGGGTGCTTGATGAATACCGATCTCTGTACCGGTCCTGATATCAACCCCGATGTTCGTGAACGCACCCAAATATATGGCGAATGTAAGCATCCTCAGCTGCTCTATCCATACATATGGCAAACATCGTGTACGCGAGAGGAATGGTTTTTCATACACGGTCACCATAAATACGAGAAACGAACATGGAACGAATGACAAGGGGTGCGCTAGGACTGAGAACCAAAGAGGGAGAGAGAGAGAGAGAGAGAGAGAGAGAGAGAGAGAGAGAGAGAGAGAGAAACGGAAGACCAACTATTGTCACACAATTGGAAAGTTCAACGAGTTTCTGTCGCCCGAACTCTCGTCTGCGGTTCAATGATATTGGTTGATGGAGGTTCCTTGACCTCGGTATGCACCGCGATCGACCCTGAGGCTTCGGGATGACAATAGACTACCATGTAACCCTTCCTTATATGCTGTTTCAAATATTTCCGGCCCCTGTGTTCATACTCTTTTTCCTTCTCTCTCTCTCTGTTTCTCTACCTCTCTTTCTCTCTCTTTGCCTCTCTGTTTCTCTGCCTCTTTTTCTCTCTCTCTGCCTCTCAGTTTCTCTGCCTCTCTTTCTCTCTACCCCTCTCTACCTCTCTCTACCTCTCTCTCTACCCCTCTCTACCTCTGTCTCTAATTTTCCAGACGAACTTGCCCGACATCCAACCCTTGTTTCTCGCAATTCCTCGAGTTCTCCAGTGTACATTAATCAGACCGACTTATCTGAAGTGACGTTTGCTGGTCTTGGAGACTAATGATGTGCACTCGGTGAATCTCCCTCTCTATTTTTTCGTCCGTTTCGCTCGCTGGTTTTTCCTCTCGCTCCCCCCCAGCGCTTCGCAACTTGCCTCATACCTGAAAAAAATGAGCTTAATGACCTTAAGGGGTAACGTTCAGAGGATGATAAAACGATTCTGCAGCTGAGAATCATATTTTAAGATTGCCCGGATACCGAAAGCCTGCTATTTCAACTACGATATTTAGTGTCTACTGGGCTCTACTTCTTCCTCAAATGCTTTTCAAACTGGCTCGCTGCGCAAGTTCAAATTTTGTCCGATTAGCTCCAAATTTTTTATAGTTACTTTGGAACTGAATTCGCTCCAGAAATGCGTGGGAATTTCTCGATTCGGTAAGAACTCCTATAATAAATGATTTTTGGGATTTCGGGGATTTTTCAGATCCTCGTGATGGCTATGAAAAAAAAGTATTCCAAAAATAAGTCGCGTGTTTCGCCAGTCGAGTGGATTGTGAAGTGAGGTCCTGGAGGTCCAAGTTTGCGGCACCCACGCGGCAAGCCCCAGAGCCACGATGGTCAAAGGCAAAGTGAGAAGTTCCCGAGCAAACGTCTCGGCTGTCGAGGAACGATGGTGCTTCGAAGCTTTCGCCTCCGTGACAAACATTTGTGTGGTCGCGAAGAGGAGAAACAAAGTTACTTACCGGCGCTCTACAAATCCACCACTAGTTATTCGGAACAATAAAGCAACCGTCGAATAGGAGCACAATGACGAAGGAGAAAAATTAAAAGGACTGAGTAAACAACACCAAGTGTCAAAAGAATGAATAACGACCCGATCTTCTACTTTTGCCTCTTCATTCTCTCCACCAAACTTCTTTTCCTGTCTTCATCCCTTCCTTGAGGTAATCGCATCAGAATTTTACCAGGGACTCAGCGCTTTCAGTTGTTTTCGGTTTCTGGGCATTTTTTTTGCCTCCGTAAGCATCGTCTGCGGAGAGCACCCCTCTGCGAAAGTTTGCGCATAAGGGAGGAAGGGCGAGAGGGCAAGTGCTTGAAGAGCTCTGCGAGGGAATGCGAGCTAAAGTCATCTCAGTGGCGCGTCGCGGGGCTTTGAAAGAATAAGGGAAGATGGAGACACGAGAAGCGATTATTTCGTACACTAACCCACGCTCGCGTCAGGAAATTGGATCGTGTGTATGTCGGAAAAGGATTTGTGGGCCGTATCAAAATAACTTGTGCATCAAGGCACTGTTACGGGAAACGAGGTTTTAAAATAATTTATCAGGTCTGCTTGGGGTTCAGAAAAACAGGTCGATT